>CP050229.2:12654926-12857426 GCA_012066045.3 Morus alba | reverse complement strand
TGGGCCATGTAACAAAATGAAAAATCATTCTTCTGGCCAATGTAGAAAATTATGGCTAAAAATTAAACATGCTTTAGAAGAAAGAATTACTACTGCAGTTTACTGTTCAGAATTTATATCAGGATTAGTTGTTGATTGTTATGTTGCTTGCCGTTTTGATTTTTCACCAGGATTTCTGCAGTACACAATGGTGATATGATGCTTGTACTGGTACTTTCCATTATTTGTCCCTTTTCCCCCCCTTTTTCTACTTTCCAACTCTCTCTCTCTCTCTCTCTCTCTCGATAATGTTTGGCTGATGTGTCTGTAGGTGGAGCAAACACAGAACAGCCTTCAAGAAAGCAGACCGTGTATTATTGAAACTCAAAGCATTCAAGAGTACCCCACAAGTGATTCCAATTTGAAGATGTGACGCCCCTAAGTGGGGGTTATGTAATAAAAGTGCGGTAACGGTGCACAAATAGAAATAAAATAGAATAAAACTCTTGAAATGAAAACAATGCCTGCCCATGGGCCTTTAAAACAAACTCTCCGTTAAAACTTAAATCCACAGTATAATGTAGCACCAATAAAATATTTAATAATACAATCATCATCATCAGTTATAATTCTGTCCAAAGTAATCCAATCAAGGTCTTACTCAAATTTAAGGAAAGAAACTGAAAATGATAGATCCTCTCTCGAGGGGCACGCGATCGGTGACTACTCCCTCGTCCGAAAGGTTGCACCCAGACACCTCCCCAGGAATGAAAGACGACAAAGGGGTGAGCATGGAATGCTCGATGAAAGAACTATTACTTACCTTTAGTTTTATTTATTTTGCCGATTAAACCAAAGATGGTTAGTAGTTTTAAGTTTTATGTACAATAAGTCATATGATCGATTAATCGGTGAGATAATCTAATCCGTACACTCATGACGGAAAACCCCCGAAGGGCGCGGTGATCGAGGCACCGATAGCAAGGATCACCTGTGTCGATGTCCCTACCGGATCGGTCCTCGAACCACGGGTAAGGGTGAACTGCTGTTCCGGGCCCTCACCAGACGTAACCATTGTGAGGGAACCTTTGGGGATTCTCAACCCCGAGGCGTCATCACCTCCCCTCTTTTACGTTTTTGGGTTCACACCCGGGAATGGTAAACAGCCACACCCACTGTCGCCACACTATCTCACTATCGTGTCCGGTTCACATTTTCCTAACCATGCCTTTGTGTCATATTCGAAAATTATGTCAAATTTAGGCCACGTTGTACATTACAGGACGGGCCCCTAGTGGTTTTGTTCAAGTCATATCGTGTAACAATAATAAAGTAAGTTTGATATACAATTCCAATCTTTTCAAATTTGACAAAATTAATTAAATTAAATAAAATTCCACCAAAGTTAAGTAACAGGACCCCTACCTCAAAAACGGATTGTCAATCGGAAGTTCGAAGGTTCGCGGAATCCGGCCAGGTGTTCCCGGAGAAGAATCTCGCGGCGGACTTGAGTTCTACCCCCCTAAATCGATGGTTCTGAATCAATGGCATCAATTTCACCAAATCGGCCTCTAACTACTAAAGTTCAAACTTTTTGTTTTTATTTTTGATTGGGGGCTTTCATTACCGTTTCTGAGCATTTTGACACTAAGATCAATTCCTCCCACTTTTCTCACGGCGGGAAGGTATCCTCTAAAACCTATTGTCGTTCCATTAATCCGGATTCAGTCCGAGAATTAATTATGAAACTTTGGCGAGGTCGTCCTTTGAGTTAAGTTAAGACACCAATCCGAACTCGGCTCGACGAGATCTTTCAACGAGCCGGCAAAGGTTTGAAAACGGACGCTCGGTGTGTGCGTGGAAAAGAGAGAGAGAGAAAACGAAGGAGAGAGAGAGAGAGAGAGAAAATGAGGGTTCCGAGTTGTGAGGGTGAGGGATACGCCCAAGTGGCACAAAATAACAAGGTTAGACATGCTTGTTGTCAAAACCTTTATTTTTGACCCCACATTTCTCTAAAATTCAAATTCGCATAACTTCTAAAATTTTCACACTTAAGTCTTTAAAATTACAAATTAACCCCATTTCAAATTTTGGGTTTTACAACTCCTCCCCCTTAGGAGATTTCGTCCCTCGAAATTAAAATTACATCCAGACTCAAAATAGATAAGGATACTTCTCCTGCATTTCACTCAAGCTCCCATGTGGCTTCTTCATCTCCGTGATAACGCCATAGAACCTTGACCAAGGGGATCTCTCGGCGAGTATCTTAACTTCACGTTCTAAAATTTGGATAGGGAACTCTTCATAAGTCGTGTCTACGGATCGGGACATTTATTATCTGGGGCGGATGCGGATTTTTTTGATCGTGGAAGACGTTGTGGACATGAGACAATTGGGATGGCGGTCTAGGCGGTATGCAATCGGTCCAATTCGATCTAGTACAAATGGTCCTCAGATACCTTGGTGCAAGCTTACCTTTTTTGGGGTCATCCAATGGCCGTTCTTGTTTAACATTTTTGTCGACTCTCAAGGGAGATTGGACTCTTTCCATGTCCCCGCATTCCAAGGTTTTCTTTTTTTGGAGCCATTCCGATCTTGGCTTGGTAAATTTTCCTTCTCCCCATCTCGCCCTCAAAGTCCGAACAAAAGCATTATCTTCAAGGATTTGTATAACCCGCTTTGCCCGTTCTCAACTCATTTTGTAACCCTTTCCAAAACTTAGATGTAAATCGAAAGGTCACGATCCGAGACTATCGATTAAAGAACACCGTCAACGCGACTATCCTCTTGTTCGGCACAACTTTTTATAGTCTATGGGGATGAAATGTGCGTTTTGTCGACGATTACAACCCATACAAAGATCATACCCTTCCCGGGTCCTAGGTAATCCCGTTTCCAAAGGTAAGTGATTCGCTTTGACCGCTTACATATCGAGTTACAAAGTTCGCAACATCACGCTTCATTCCACACCACCAATATGGTCAAATCCATATACATTTTCGTGCTTCCGGGTGGATGGAGAACTTGGAACAGTGAGCTTCATACAACACAAAGATCCCAAGATTGGAATCATTCTAACCACCAGCTTTCCTTTCCGAAGGAGGAATCCCTCTGGACTTATCCGCCATCCTTCAACTGCTTTCCCAAAAGGGATTCCAAACTTCACTAAGCTCCTCATCATGCCATTGTCCTTGCTTCACCAACTGTTTCAAGGTAGGAGTTGCCACAATGTTGAAGACGCACGCCTTGTTACTATCCTCGTAGTAATCGCAAATCAAAACTCCCAACAAGAGCCAACCTGTTCCAGTCTTGAAGGCTAAACCGCCAAACTCCATGGCTTTTTCCTATCCGCTTTTAGCTTTCCCGGGTGATACTGGAGATTGAAGTCGTAATCCTCCATGTATTCTATCCACCTCCGCTGCCTCAAATTCGGATCCCCCGTTGAGTGAATTTGAGGCTTTGGTGGTCGATGAAAAGCTCGAACTTCGCACCATAGAGGTAACACCTCCAGTTTTTAAAGGTGCAAAAATCACTTTTAGTTCCAAATCATGGGTAGGATAGTTCTTTTCATGGGGCTTTAATTTGGTGAAGCATAAGCTACCACTCGACCTTGCCGCATCAAAACACATCCTAACCCACTTTTAGAAGCATCATTGACACCGTGTAGGGCTCGTCATTTGTTAGGGACTATGAGAATAGGAGCACTAGTGAGGCGGTGTCTCGGTTCCATGAACGCTCCCTCACATTCTTCATCCCAAACGAATCGACATCCTTTCTTTAACTTTGTCGGGGCAATGCAACCCTTGAGAAATTTTCTACAAATCTCCTTAATATCCCGCTAATCCAAGGAAACTGCGAATCTCGACACATTCATTCTTGGACGCTCCCAATTCAACACACTTCCACTTTAGAGGATCAACCGATATGCCTTCTTGGGAAACTACATGCCCAAGGAACTTCACATCATCATCCAAAAGTCACACTTCTCTTTCTTGGCATACAAGCTATGCTCCCTCAAAGTCAGAGAGCAATCCTCGGATGTTGCATGTTCCTCCCGAGTCTTGAATAGATCAAGATGTCATCAATGAAAACAATGATGAATCGGTCTAAGTACGGACGAAAGACTCTATTCATGAGGTCCATGAATGCGGCAGTGCATTGGTCATCCGAACGGCATGACAAGAAACTCGTAGTGACCGTGCGGTACGAAAAAGTCATCTTTGAAACATCTTCTTCTCTCACCCTTAATTGATGGTATCCCGACCGCAGCATCAATCTTGGAAAAGTATCGGGATCCACCCAATTGATCAAATAACTTCGTCGATGCGGGGTAGTGGATACTTATTCTTGATGGTAACCCGGTTGAGTTGACGGTAATCCACACATAGTCTCAATGATCCGTCATGTTTCTTTGCAAAAAGCACGGGAGCTCCCCATGGTGATGTACTTGGACGGATAAATCCCTTCTCCATCAATTCTTGCAATTGCTTCCTTAGCTCGACATTTTCCGCGGTGCCATGCGGTATGGAGCAATAGAGATAGGAGAGGTACCGGGAATCAAATCTATGCAAAATTCAATTTCCCTATCCGGTGGAAGCCTTAACTCACTTGGAAATACATCTTGAAAGTCATCCACTATCGGGACATACGAAGAATTGTTCGCCTCAAATTCTCCTCCTAACGCAAAAATCATTCCCAAGCTTTCCAGTTCTTTTCGACCTCCGATACAAGCCTTCAAAACAGGAGATGGCGTTCATTTGTTTAGCTTGATAATCCACGACCTGTCCATTCTTGGTGAGAAGCGTAACTACGTCTTGGTAACAATCCACCGTAACCGATACTTACTCAACCAATCCATTTGACGTCAAATCCGACCATCGGAGTACAAATAGATCGGTTAATCGATGATCACCCAAAACTATACAACAGGACCTACGGATCATAGACACCTCGGCTATACCTCCCATTGGTGTACTAAGTGTTAGGGGAGGGTCATGCGTATCAACGCTTAATTGTTTAGAAATAAAAAGAGTGCGAGGCACCGTTCAAACAACACACGGGCCCAAGAATGAGAAACGAGTACCGCATCATCAACGACGGATGATCAGCTGTTGTCCCCGACCCGATTCGCTGATGTGACAAGAAAGCTTGACCATGCGACTTTTCCTTATTCTGCCTCGAATGAAAAAATTTTCCTCCTGGAAAGTATTTATTTGCTAAATTTTGTTACATGTTTCCTACCAAAATTGAAAATTTGGTTCTGGGATAAACATAAACGTATTTGTTTTGAAATCATCAAATTAATGCTTTGAGCGATCTTTGAAGAGGGCCTCGAACTCATCCCAAGAGAGGCTAGGTATATCATAGTCATCTCCTTGGCTCTCTAGCCACTCCTCTGCTTTCCCTTCAAACATGTAAGTCGCAAAAGTCGACACACAAAATTCTGTGGGATGCCGAGAGTCCCGAGTTTCTTTTTGATACTCTTGACCATTGCTCTGCGGCTACGGATCGGACTAAAGAAATGTTTTACGCTTCATGAACCTCTCAAGCAATGTCGGGCGTTGTTGAGCGGGATTTGGATCCCGAGGAGGATTCTGGGCATTTTGAAAGGCTTGGAACATAGCGAAAAAATATCGAAAAACAAACAGGGGGGGGATTGCGCCTTGCTTTCAGTTTGACTGTGAAAACTTGACAGAGCTAATACGATGATGATCCTCAAACACAAAAGGAGTAAAACTCAATAAAACCGTTTAAAAGTGGTGCTACATTCCCTAGGTTTCCCAACCTAGGCTCGATACCAAAAATTCTGTGGCGCCCCCTAAGTGGGGGTTATGTAATAAAAGTCTTGAATAATTGCACAAATAGAAATAAAATAGAATAAAACTCTTGAAATGAAAACAATGCACCCATGGGCCTTTAAAACAAACTCTCCGTTAAAACTTAAATCCACAAAGATAATGTAGCACCAATAAAATATTTAATAATACAATCATCATCATCGGTTATAATTACGTCCAAAAGTAATCCAATCAAGGTCTTACTCAAATTTAAGGAAAGAAACCGAAAATGATAGATCCTCTACGAGGGCACACGACGATCGGTGACTACTCCTCGTCCGAAAGGTTGCACTGTACACCTCCCGGGAATGAAAGACGACAAAAGGGGTGAGCATGGAATGCTCGATGAAGAACTATTACTTACCTTTAGTTTTATTTATTTTGCCGATTAAACCAAAGATGGTTAGTAGTTTTTAAGTTTTATGTACAATAAGTCATATGATCGATGTCGGTGAGATAATCTAATCCGTACACTCATGACGGAAAAACCCCGAAGGGCGGGTGATTCGGAGGCACCGATAGCAAGGATCACCAGTCGATGTCCCTACCGGATCGGGTCCTCGAACCACGGGTAAGGGTGAGCGTGTGTTCCGGCCCTCACCGGGGCGTAACCATCTGTCAAGAACCTTGGGGATTCTCAACCCCGGAGAGCGTCATCACCTCCCCCTCTTTTACGTTTTTGGGTTCACACCCAGGAATGGTAAACGGCCACACCTACTGTCAGCACACTATCTCACTATCGTGTCCGGTTCACATTTTCCTAACCATGCCTTTGTGTCATATTCGAAAATTATGTCAAATCTCTAGGCCACGCTGTACATTACAGGACGGGCCCCTAGTGGTTTTGTTCAAGTCATATCGTGTAACAGTAATAAGTAAGTTTGATATACAATTCCAATCTTTTCAAATTTGACAAAATTAATTAAATTAAATAAAATTCCACCAAAGTTAAGTAATAGGACCCCTACCTCAAAACGGATTGTCAATCGGAAGTCGAGAGGCTGCGAAACGAAGGTTCGCCGGAATCCGGCCACCGGCGGCGGCGACGGCGGCGGAGGTACGGCGGCGAAGCTTCCCGGAGAAGAATCTCGCGGCGGACTTGAGTTCTACCCCCCCTAAATCGATGGTTCTGAATCCAATGGCAATGTCAATTTCACCAAATTCGGCCTCTAACTACTCGGATCGAGATCCTCAATTCCGGCCGAATTCCAAACCTTGAATCTTTGTTTTTCAGCCATGGATCTTCAAAATTGATTGGGGGCTTTCATTACCCGTGAGATTCTGAGCATTTTGACACTAAGATCACGAGGATCCAACGGCTAGATCGCCGGAACCATCCTCCCACTTTTCTCACGGCGGCGGCGGCTCCTTTTTCCGGCAAGGCGGCGGCGGTGACCAAGGCTGGTGGTCCAGAACGACTCACCGACTCCCTCTGAAGCTAATGGGCTGGGCGGTGTCGTTCACAGCGGCCGGAGGAAGGAGATCCGAAGGCGGCGGCGGCGAGGAATCCGGCCACCACGGGCGGCGGTGCTCCGGTCAGAATCAAGCCGTGCTGCTGGTACCGTTTTCTTCGTCTCTTCACTCTGAGTCTATTGGGACCGGAATCACCTCAATCGGACACCGGACGGCGGAGATATCACGATCGGAAGTTTGGGTGTTTTTCAGAACTTTGGCCGGCGAGTGTGGCGTCGTCCGGCGGAGTTGGCGGCTGCAAGACACCAATCCGAACTCGGCTCGACGAGATCTTTCCAACGAGCCGGGCAGTGTCGAAAACGGACGCCGGAATCTCACCGGAGTTTGGTCGGCCGTGCGTGGAGAAAGAGAGAGAAAACGAAAGGAGAGAGAGAGAGAGAGAGAGAAAATGAGGGTTCTGAGTTGTGAGGGTGAGGGATACGCCCAAGTGGCACAAAATAACAGGTTAGACATGCTGACTGTCAAAACCTTTATTTTTGACCCCCACATTTCTCTAAAATTCAAATTCTGGCACAGACTTCTAAAATTTTCACACTTAAGTCTTTAAAAATTACAAATTAACCCCATTTCAAATTTTGGGTTTTACAGAAGAGGCCGTATTATAATATTAATTTCTTCAACAGGTGTTACCAGCGAAGAAAGAAATCAGCCAGGGAGAATTACGTTAACGTTTGTTAGCATAAACCAATGAACCAAACGTGATCAGCACCATATCATTTTGTTTGAAAACGAGGCTAAAATCTCTTGTTAGTACAGTTATTCGCTAGCAGTTTGCGTCTGTTACAGTTTTTGTTTACTGAGACTTTATAGTTCTTGTACGAGAATACAAGAAAGATACTTAAGACGAACATGGTGCTGAGTACATGATTTTTTAGTGTATAGATCATGAGATGTAAAGGCAAAAGCAGCTTTTTGAGTTTAGAATTGGATTTTGTTACAGTAAAAAACTTTTAGAAACAATTATATCTAATTTTTTACTACAATAACAAACTCTCATATAAAGTTATATTTTAAATCAAATTAAAAACTCGAATCAAGTGAATTAAACGAGCTCTATTCTTTCATGTAAAAGGCTAAACAAATACTTTGCTGCGTGGCTTCTGTCGTTTCCTTCCAAAAGAAAGTAAAACAAAGGTAACAATTATAATAATGTAGTGATATTGTGATGCACATAGGGAAAGAGAAACACGTAATTGAGTTATGTGTCCTTATGTGTCCTTTCGATGTATGGAAATAAGCAATATTCAATAAATCAAAAAGTATGTGGTGGTCGCTACTTAAATATTGGGAAAAGATTATGGTTCTTTTTATGCTATTTTCTACATATGTGAGCGTATATGAAATTGTTAACGCACAAATGAACAATTGATATTTCAGTCAAGCATGTAAAAAATCCCTATACAACAGATTATATTTCACAAGGCTACCCAAAAGGAAATCTCTCCTTGTGAAGTTCTAAACCTTTAGTTGGCGTCTCTGAAATCTCGTGGGATCTTTCTATGGTTGTATGCAACCGCAACCGCTATTCTCATTTTTAATGATGTTGGCATTCTCTCTTAAAACTAAAATAAAAAGTCTCTTGTTTAGACAACTTTTATTTGTTCCACATTTATGGGAATAAAGTAGTTAGATGTGGATAAGATTTCCAACCTAGCTCGTTCCAACATCACAGTTTGAGCTGGATGCATTCGCGCATATATATATATATATATATATATATATGCCAATTCTCATGCCAATCATAAACACAAATAGAATGGACTAGAAAGGTCAGTGTAAAAATCATGTTGCAAAAATTACACTACATGGCCTGTTGCCTTTTCTTTCTTTCTTTCTTTCTTTTTTTATTTTGTTTTTAATTATTGAACAGTAAATCATGTTTTCTTTTAGCCTTGTTATCCTGTGAATTTATCAACCAAATTGCATGCAACAAATATACGTAGTGTTATTATACATAAGCTGTATCCAAAATTTCCAAATTGCTTGGATATTTCGAATTAAAAGGTATCAATTTTAATCCCTTTTTAGCAATTACCATCATCATGGGCAAAGACAAAAGGCGCTCGTTAAAGAGTATAGAGGAAAATTGTAAAGAAAAATGTTGGTTGGACGCGGCTAAACTAACGGAATCCTAAACTTAGACTCTAGTTTTAAGATCATAAATTTTAGATGAGATTTATGCAATTACTCTGTAAATTAAAAATGGAGCAACTATTTCGTTTATTTAAAAAACAAAAAAAAAAAAAAAACAAATTTTTGTTATATTCATTCACTTTTGTGTTAACTGTTACTGCCATATATATATATATATATATATATATATATATATATATGTACATGCCTTTTTTCTTCTGTTCTTATGATTTGTAAACTCGGTGATGAAAAGTTTCACTTCCTCGTTGTACAATGTAAGTGCATATTAAATCAATAAATCTTTCCGAGATCGTTCCTGTTTTGGACAAATCTCCTCCACAACAAAAGAAAAGAAAAGAAAAAGAATGACTAGGAAACTTACATATTAAATAAAAAAATCTTTCTGAGATCGTTCCTTTTTTGGACAAATCTCCTCCACAACAAAACAAAACAAAAGAAAAAGAATGACTCAGGAAGGAGGATTTATGATCACCTCAATTCTAGGTTATTAAAAGGCTCATCAAAAGTCTCTTAAACTAATGATTAGTTCTTCCTTTTCCCTTTGATCAACCTTTAACTTTGTTACCCTCACATTAGCACCGATTCAATATTATTGGTCAGTCACCATCTACCACGTCCTATTCAGATACTGCTATTGTCTTTACAGAGCAGACTATATACCTTTAATCTACCCATAATCATTGTCCTATCAGATATCATCTTATATGTAATGTATACTTTTTGACTGTCAACTTTGGACGCCTCTATTAACATATATGTGTGTATATAAAAATATATATATATATGTATATATATTCAGGTCTTGAAACTGACACGTGAGGAATCTATTATATCACCCCTACCACCAAGCGATTACTAAATTTTAATCTGTTTTCTATTAGATTTTTTCAGAATTCTTTAATGGACATACTAGTTTTAAGTTGTGCACTTCTCATAGAGTGTGTGTGTGTGTGTGTGTGTGTGTGTGTGTGTGTGTGTATGTAATGTATAATATATATATATATTTATACCCCATCATCAGGGAATCCTCTAATAAGATTTAGGAGAACCTTTTGATAAGGTGTGGTAAAATACTTGTTGCACCGGTATTGTGCACTTCTGAACCGTTAATATTCTATATCACATTGCATTAGATTAGTAAACTGTTGGAAATGTGATGTAGTTTTAATTTGATGTAACGTCTTGGTATGCACAATATCAACATTTAACGCAATTTTTAACTGTTACATTTTCGTTAGATTATGTCGGAACTACGTATTGGTTGATTGATAGTAATCCTCAAACACAAAAATCACTTGTGTAACTTGTCCTATCACAACCTTCTCATTTTGCACTCGTTGGTTCCAGCCTTGGTCCCTTCTGTTATTCAGCTACTATAACTTATGACGTGGTCGATAAGTGATCCCTAGATTTTGTATCCTTTTATTTATTTTTTATTTTTTAAATAAATTGTGGCGAGCTAACCAAAATGAATATTGGTGGCACGTTGGTCACATTAGCAAGTTGCAAAATATTGTAAGCATACATATCCATCATAATTCTAACAATAGGTCCCATGACACCCCATTGTATAGTACCGTATTTAAGTCTTAAAAAAAATGATTGAGACAATTTTATTCATTATTAAAAACCAAATGCCATGAGAATTATGGTAAATCCAAAGGCCTATTATGAAAATGTAATAAATTTTTTCATTTGGGTAACGGGTACTTATTTCAGCTTGGATTGTATTTAAATTTTGGTTGTATATTATTCTTGACATAAAAGCATTAAAAATATGTCAAGAATCAAGTTTCAGTGGGCCCGTTTAGTTCGTTAATTCGAGTTTTTAATTCGAATTAAGATGTGATAAAAAAAAGTTATTTTCCATCAAAACTTGTCCCTATAAAAATTATTTTCCATCATTGTCCCTATATCAATTACACCTAAAATCAATAATGACACTGAAGAAGCTTATTGTGATGGCAAATTAATAGAAAAAAACACCCTAGTTGTCCACAAAGAATGAACATCAAAAAATGATATTCTTCTACTAAGTATGTGGGTGAAGGATAGCACAGAACCTTTGCTTTCCAAGTCTTTTTGGAACAAAAGTTTCTTTTTGATTATTGATAAAAAGGTGAAAACAGAACACTGCTTTTTTTGTTGGTGTGGCTAGGCAAGTAATGTGTTCCTTTGTCTGCAATTCTTTAAAGTCTTGATTGAGGAAAGATGATAGGAATCAAACTTTGAGTCGACTTTAGGAAGAGAAATGAGAATTGAGAAGCCCCATTTCACCAAGTTGAGTACACTTCGGCCTTTGAGGGGATGACCTCACCCACATTGGCGGCCTCCTCCTCCCCCAGCCGCCTTTCCTCAACATTTAAAATAAAAGCATTATGTGCTGTTCTTGGACCCATTTCCAACTGTCTTTTTTTGTCATGCTACTTTTTTTTTTTTCTTGTAAAGACTGAAAAATGCTACTTCAGAAATTATGTTTGATGGACTTAAATAATGATGTGATTTGAAAATGCTTGCTAGTTGAGTTAGTATTTAAAAAAAAAAAAAAAAAAAAAAAAAGAAAACAAAACATCATTTCAGAAAGAATGACCTGTGAAGTTGTGATCAAATTATGCCTTCTGTAGAGAGTTACCTCTTATTGTTACTGAAGCCAATAAACGAAAGTTTTTGTAAACTTCCTGAACTTCAAGATGGTAAATACATTATTGTTTCGTATATGAAAATCCCATATATTCTAGGAAGCAAATAAACAGGTCCTGAAAGTTGACAGAACACAAATATCATAAATTTGAGTGTTCAATTTAAATTAAATGAGACATTTTTTAAAAAAAATTAACTGTAAAAAAAGTTAAAACTAAAAATTTGAATTAGTAAAATAAAATAGGCCAATGGAAAACTTTAACCAAATAACTACATAAACTAAAGTCAAGAATAAGAAAAACAGAAACTAAGAGGAACTTTCCCATCTAGAGTGTCACCATTGTTACCCTTTTTTTTTTCAAGCAAAATGTTGCAACACGAGATTCTTAATAGGAAGCAGATTGAAGCCCCCGTGATAGGTTTGGACTCATAGACATTATGGACAACAAAAAAAAAAAAAAAAAAAAAAAAAAAAAGAGAGAGATTGTTAATTTTTAAGAGATATTTAATTCATAAATTATAATCATATAATTAAAATTATTTTTAATTTACGTATATTTTTTATAAAAAAATATTATAATAAATCATAAATTATAATTTAAATCATAATTTAAATTCTCAAATTAAACATCCTCAAATTGCCAAAATCCACGTCTCTCATTCTCACAAGTCCACGAACCCCCACCGTCAATAAAAAGACCCATTTACTCCACGTGAGCCCTTCTTCACATGCACACAACAAAACAAAACAACACCATCTTTTTTCTTTTCCATTATTATTTTTTATTTTTATATAAATTATAAGACAAACAGAACCAAATCCAAGGCCACCGCATTCTTTTGCAAAACAACAAAGTCCTGTCCAGTGTCCTCTCTCTCTTCCTCCCCTTTTTCCCCACTTTTTCAAAACTCCGCCTTTTCCTTTTCTTTTTCACAAAATGGCCCTTCTTCTTCTTCTTCTTAATTTTCTATGTTTGGTTTTGGTCCAGACCCAGATGGGTTCGTCAGCCATTATAATGAGCTTGAAGCATCACCATAGCCATCAGCACCACAGAAGACAGCCCATGTTCCAGACCAACCAAAGCACTTGTGCATTGTTCGCCGGGACTTGGGTCAGAGACGAATCCTACCCTTTGTACCAATTTTCCGACTGTCCATTAATAGACGCTGAGTTCAACTGCCAAATGTACGGACGTCCCGACACGGATTATCTCAAGTATCGCTGGAGACCCCTCAATTGTGAGCTTCCAAGGTAACATCTTTTTTGTATTTTTTGTGTGTATATATACATATATTGCTTTTTTGTGATGTGGGGTTTTGAGTTGGGTTTTAGCGTTTTGATGACAGGTTCAATGGGCTTGAGTTTCTGCTGAAAATGAGAGGGAAAACGGTGATGTTTGTTGGGGATTCGCTGGGGAGGAATCAATGGGAGTCGCTGATTTGCATGGTTTCTGCTTCGGCGCGTGGAGCTCAGACGCAGATGATCAGAGGGGATCCTCTCTCCACCTTTAAGTTCTTGGTGAGTTTTTTATTTTTATTTTTTATTTTTTTTTCTTTCTTGGGTGAACAGCAGAAGAACAAGAACAAGTTTGAATGCGTATTAATTGGAATTATGGTTTTAAATGTTTATTCTGAAAAGCAGTCTAATTCAATACCATAGCAGTATTTCGATTTTCTCTCTATAAATAAAATAAAATAAAAGGTGACAGAAATAAGTGGTCACCAGAGTTTTTTATTCTCAAACTAATATTTCCCTTCTTTTTTTTCCCCCCCACTTCGTCTACGTTTTTACAATTTTAGCGCTGTAATTTTTCTTTGTCAAAAAATTGATTATTACAATGAAAACGGATTTAATAAATAAATAAATAATGGAAGAAACTTCTATACTGTATGCTTTTGAAGACACAAGATTGAGAAATCGTGTTGAGGGGCCCAAAAGGTATTTGAATACAATAATGTTTCGGCCAGTTGGGGCCAACTTCAAAGGCACTAAAGCTTCATGTTTTTGTCCAAGAGTTGAGAAGTCAAAATGATAGCAAAATGTCCATTGCTATAAGAAGAGGCCTTTTGTTTGATTGGGTTCTGTTTTGCTAATGACAATAATTGCAGGATTACGGTGTGTCACTTTCATTCTACCGAGCCCCATACTTGGTGGACATTGATGTGGCTCAAGGGAGGAGAATTCTAAGGCTGGATGAAATCTCCGGCAACGGCAATGCATGGCGCGGTGCCGACGTGCTGTCTTTCAACACCGGCCACTGGTGGACCCACAAAGGATCTCTCCAAGGGTAAGCATGATTTTGCCTTTCATTATCTTTGAACTAAAAGAAATATGGTAAACATTATTATTAGTAGTCGGGACATTAATGAGCAGAACTACTAATAGCCAGGACTTTTACAATAGTGCGTGGGTCTCAAATTTGTGAATATATATTTGGATTAATTTCAAATTTGGCCTTTGAAGAATAGGCGTTATCTCACTTTGTCCCTACGTTTCAAAAGGGCACAAAACTGACCCCAAACTTCTGAAACGCCATTTTTTTTAACGATTTTAAGCACAAATGGATACTGCTTGATAAAGGGAATTATATTTCTTAAAAATTATAAGTCATTGATGATCAACAATCACTAGGTAGGGCTTTCTCAAGTTCTCTAATTTTTCATACTTGTTCATTTTGATGAGATTTTAATCATATTTAAGTAGATGAGTAAAACGTTAAAAAGAATGCATCATAAATAGGATATTGCACCAAAAAAAAAAAGCTCTTGAAATTAAATTAAATTAAAAAAAAAATTATAAGAATGGCGAGTGCAAGACAGCTTTCTTAGCCTACTAGTACTGTAGTAGGTTTCATCTTTTCGGTAGAAGCATATTTGACAATATCTATGGTTTATCTTTATGTGTTTGTATAACACAGCTGTTTATGGTGGCTACAGGGAAGATTATATGTAGTATGTGTATGTATGGATGACAATGTATAATTTGTTTGGTCATTGGTATTTGGTAACGTGTAGGTGGGACTACATGGAATCAGGAGGGCAGTATTACCAAGATATGGATCGTGTGGCTGCTTTGGAGAAAGGGCTAAGAACATGGGCCAATTGGGTTGACGCCAACATTGACAGAACTAAAACTAGAGTCTTCTTTCTCTCTATTTCTCCTACACATTACAAGTAAGTTTTCCCCTCTCTCTCTCTCTCTCTCTCTCTCTCTCTCTTTTTCTTTTAAATAATTGCTTTGCGTACAATTCTAGGCTTTCATTATTATTCTTTGTTGGGGGAGTGATATACTCTAGTGGCTCCAAGCACCAAAAATTCATCCCCATACTTATCTGTTTTTCTTCTGGGGTGCAAATTTGTCAAGTAGACCCTACATTTTACTCTAGTCTAATTTGGTCCCAGTTGGATTCACAAACTCCTTTAACCATTCGACCACTCGAATATTATTAGGTGCAGTAGAATTGGGAGTGCTGAAACCTTCTTAACCTGCGCAGACATCTCGATGACCCCATTTATTCAAAATTCATTCTTTTCATTTTAATATTGAGTGGTGGCAAAGAAAACCTTGACATTGATATCATACTTTCTTTAGACCTTTTCCTTTTTTTTTTTTCACAAAAGAAACCTCTTTTTTTTTTTAAATTTATTTTTTCGCTGAACATACAAGTTCAAATGGCATTTTGTTTTTGTCGGTGGCACTGATCTCACATGCAATATCCTAAACAAAGGCTAGACTTGCTTATTTGAAAAATGCTATTCCACCCGACGGGGTTGAGTTCCGGGCCTCTCACAGAGAGTGGATCCCACCTGGTGGGGCCAAACAGGTGCAGCCCACTCTTTTTGGGAGGCTCGGGTTCAATCCGGTCGGGTTGAGCAGGAGTGCTCTATTGACTATTACAGATTGTACTACAGAGATTCCAGTGTGCACAGAAGGCTAGCCTGCCATTTGACTTCACACATGTTTGGTTTTTTTTTTTTTTTTTTTTTCCAAGCCTAGTGTCGGCATAAGAAGTTACCTTCCAAAGGCCAACTAGATTGAATGATGTTTTGGTTGAGTGTCCAAAACATCATCAATCTCTTGGCACTCATAAATGTTCATGTAAAGTTGAGTACATATGTAGTTAGCTTCTACTAACACAAGTTGTTCCATTGACAGCCCAAATGAGTGGAACGCTGGGGCAACGACAACGACCACAAAGAACTGTTATGGCGAGACGTCACCAATGAGCGGCGCTTCGACATACCCCACGGGGGCCTACCCGGAGCAAATGAGGGTGGTGGACACTGTGATAAGGGACATGCAAAGCCCTGCATATTTGCTTGACATAACTATGCTTTCGGAGCTCAGAAAAGATGGGCATCCTTCAATATATAGTGGAGATTTGAGCCCTGAGCAGAGGTCTAACCCCGCACGCTCGGCGGATTGTAGTCATTGGTGTCTTCCTGGATTGCCTGATACTTGGAACCAACTATTTTATACTTCTCTGTTTTTCTAGTTTATTATTGTTTAGTGTTTGCCTAGCAGAGTAACATTATGTCAGATTTAAGATTTCTCATTTTAGTGCTACGATTTGTGAGGGGTGAAAAAATCGCACCTCCTCTCTCTTGTAAAGTGATACAATTATGTAATGTATTGGTATTGTTTAAATGGAAGTATTACAGTTTCCTGGTTACCAATTGATTTTTTTTAAAAAAAAAAAAAAAATTGTCGAGAGACCTATTGATTATTCTTGTGAATCTTATGATGGTGGAATGCTTCTCAGCCGTTGTTTTTTTTTTTTTTTTTTTTCTTCATTCTTATCATCGCTCTCTAAATCAATTTTTTTTTATTCTAGTTGTCCTTATTAAAATAAATTTCCTTAAAATATTTAAATATCTTTCTTATAATATTTTAAAATATCATTTTGTGACATGTGGTCTTTATAATACTTTCTTTTAATTGCCTACTAAAATTTTTTATATGTGCCCCTACTAAAATATTTTTATCTTTTCTAAAGTATAAAATATGGATATTAATCATCTCTTTTGTATTAAAACTTATTCCTCTTTTTATATCCTTATGTCTTGTGTAAAACTTTCAACTCATATCTTTACTTATTCCGTTTCGATCTTCATAAAAGAGGATACTAATAGTAAAAAGTATAGAATCATGAAAAGTATTCAAAAAGTTTACATTCAGCTGTTATTCACTATTTTCTTTTTCATCTATTGATCTGACTAATATATATTAGTAAAATCTCTGATTAGACACTTGAAAAGTACCTAATTAGAATAATAGTGTATAATTTTGTATAAATTGTATATATTTATATGTAAATCGTGTATATTTATATGTAAAGTCATATATGTTAAGTTATAAAAAATGACAATGTATATTAATCTTCAAAATATGTATTTTTTATAGCAATTAGTGAACACATAGTATAAAAATATGTATATTAATTGATTTGTTGTATTTTATATTAAATATACACGACTTTATATATAAATATATACAATTTATGCAGAATTATACAACTATCAGACCGGTTAAACACTTTTTAAGTGCCTAACCGGAGACAGTTCCAATATATATTACTTATTTACTTATTATAAATCTTTCGTGTATAAATTTATCACTTGTAATAATAGAATAAATTACTTTTAAAAGTTAATTTACTAAATTTTCCTCTTCGGAATAATCACTATTTTATAAATATCTATTATTGATAAAAATATTATAATTTATTTTTAAGATAAACTGAGAAGATCAAAATTAAATCGTTAATAAATACATATAGGATTTGTTTGGTAGTGTTTTTAAAATGTTCTCTTTTTTTACTATGAATAAGAAAATGAGAATTTTTTTTTAGAATGTTGTTGTGATTGTTTTTAAAATTGTGTTTAGTTATTTTTTGAACGATTATTGTGGTATTAGAAAAAAGTTAAAATGTGTTTAGGTATGTTTTTGAATATATGTATTAAGTTAGTCTTAAAAAATAAAAATGAAAATGTAAAAAAAAAAAAAAAAAAAAAAAAAAACTATTTTTTTTTTTTATTAATAAAAATTATTCTCATAAATTTTTATTTTTACTATGGGTTTCGAAACATTTAGGGTCCGTTTGGTTGGGGGATTCGTCTCCTGATTCGAATCATGATTCGTGATTCGCTACAGTAGTTTCTCTTACAAAAATACACGTAAATCAAAAATAATTTAAATCACATGATTCAAATTCCTGAACCAAACGGACCCTTACTAACTAAATGCGAACATTATAGTATCTTAATTGCACAATTTTATCCAACATCCGTAAGAGCTCACATGTTCACACGTGAATTTAACTAGTAATAATAATAATTATATTATAAATCGCAGTGTCCTAAAACACTTAGGGGATGTTTGGTTGGGGGATTCGTCCCCCGATTCGAATCATGATTCATGATTCGCTACAGTGATTTCTCTCATAAAAAATACACGTAAATCGAAAATAATTCAAATCACATGATTTGAATCTCTGAACCAAACGGACCCTTAAAAAAAAATGGTCTTTCTAGTTTGTCGTTTTTTGACCTTTTTTTTTTGTTTTTTTTTTTTTTTTTTTGTGCCGGAGATGCTCGACACTGAGAGAGTATATCGGGCGCGTTTGATATCATTTTTGAAAATATTTTTTCTATTTTTTGAGGTACTGAAAATGAAATTAATTTGAAAAACACGTTTGATGCATTAATTACTTAAAAACAAGGCATAAAATAGTCTTTCCTGTTTCTCTTCTTTGTACAGATTTTTAAAAACGATACAAGATCGTTTTTTCCTTTTCATTTCCATTTTTTATTTTCGTTTCAGATCTTTTATTTTTGGTGATTATCACTTTGGGTTTACAGTTGTTTTTCTTTCAATATTTCTCTCCGGCCTATCAAGAGACGTCGCCGACGAAGCTCGTGAACCCCAGCCGCCAACAAATCTTGCGAACTCAACTTCTCCTCTGGGAACCAGCAATCTCAGGCGACTCGTCACCTAGCCTCACACACACAACTGCTCTTCCTTGATCCCAGCAACTAACAAAGCTCGCAAATCAAATTGATTTTTTTCTCTCCTTGCTGCAGGTCGTGGGTTTTCTCTCCCTCTCAATCAAACCATTAGGTCAAATCCTTGAAAGGAGAAAGATGCAATCCCAAGTTTTTAATTATTTAGTAATATATTAATTATGAACTAACATATTGATTATTAGTATACTAATAATATATTAATATGAACTAATATACTGATTATTAATTATTTAATATTTTATTTTATTATATTAATTATTTAATATATTGTTTACTATTACATGTTTTTAAAAATATAAAACCAAATGGAGTTTTAATTTTTTTTTCTATTGAAAATAATCTCTGAATAAAACTACAAAAAACATTTTTAAAATTGATTCCTGTCTAAGATTAAAAATATTTTCATTTTTATTTTCATACAAAAAAATAAAATCATTTTATAACGAATTCAAAACACACCCATTTTCTTCTTCCTCCTAAGGTGAGGTTGTTTGGGAGAAAGTGATGGATTCAAATACCGCTTTAGGTACTCTCATTCCAGGTTCTAAGTTGTTGCTCCTATCCTTCAAATGATCCATCCTCTTGGAAGCTTGTTTAGCATATGAGAATGATGTAAATTGGAGAATAAACTATTTTATTAATTAAATAAAAGATATCTTTATTATATGTTATGCTTTAAGAACAATATTCCTAATAATAACATATTACCAACATCACTATCACAAAATTATTCAAAACCAATTACAATATCATCACCATATTACAAACATAATCCTCACCATCACTATCATAACCATCAAACACAATCACATCATCATCATAAAATTAGTCAAAACCAACACCACCATTATAACCATGTTACTCGCCATCACCACATATAATCACATTTAATTTCCCTACAGACCTAATTAACATAATCAATATCAAATTCCTACAACAATTAAAATCCTAATTACAAAACCCTAATTAATAATAACCAAAAATACTTATATTAAAAAAAAGGTTACTTAACAAATTACACTTACATATGTAACCACCACTAAAACAGGGCGATTAAGAGGAAGGGCAACGAGAAGCAACGGCAGTGGACGACGATAGTGGGTGGCGGCGGAGAGAGGATTGAGAGGGTGAGGGAGAGGGAGCATGGTAGAGAGAGAAATTGAGAGGGTGAGGGAGGAGGCCAGCGAGGTCAACGGCAGGCCGACGTCAACGGTAAGGGACGAGCACTCTAGGTACGTAGAGAGAGAAAGAGAGAGGAAGGTAGAGAGAAAGAATGAGGGAGGAGTGGTCGTCGGCGGCATTGGGAGGGGAGCGGCTCGTCGCTATAACAAAAGTCGTCTCTAAATAAACCTCTCACGACGTCGTTTTATTAGGGTCACTTAAAAGATGAAACCCTAAAATTTTTAGTGATGATGTAATTTTCAACGACAACAAATATCATCACTAATTCATTTATAACCCGCATTTTTTTGCAGAAATTTTTTAAAAATATTTTTAGAGACGACAAATATTATAGTTAAAAAGTTTTTGGTGGTAATTACCCAATTTTTTCATCCAAATTGTATGTAACCCGCGTTTTTTGCCAGCGGTAATTTTTAGAGAATTTTTAACGACAACAAATATCTTTCGTAAAGAGTTTTTGTGTGGCAATTATCTAATTTTTTTCCGTCCAAATGATTTTAATAACTTAGCCGTCACTAAATGCTTTTAGCCAAGACCTTTAATCGCGTACACATAAGTGTCATCGTCGCTAGCTACAAGTTGCCAGCTAGCCTGTTTATCAATTATTCCACGACAAGTTTTAACAACGACATGATAACTTTTAACGATAATAATTGTGAGTCGTTAAAAATTTCATCGCTATTTTCTCTTTTTCTAGTAGTGCCGATTTGTTTACAACATGCACGTGCAAACGTGACTTCAACCGATATGTATGTGTATATATATATCAAACATATCACATTGATTTATAATCAATCAAAGCAGATAAACGCAAAGAAAAAAGAGGATAACTCAAACCAAATTATTAAAAAAAAAGAGCAAGAAATTCCAAGTTTCTGCCCATGAGGCGTACGTTTAAGTGGAAATCAAGAGCTTACACTTATCACCACGTGTCAGAACTCCCAAACATGCACCCGAGCCACCTGTCCGCATCCCTCCAAACTCTCTTTGGTCAATTTAAGCAATTCTTCCACATCTCATCCATGCACACAAAAACTCTCTTTTGTTTCTGATCTCTACTCAATTTCTCTCCTTACCTTTATCCATATCCCACATCTCTCTCAGCTACTCTTGCTTAATTTCCTTCTTAATTTGTCAGAAGAGTGAAGAAATACACCACTGAATAAGCAGTACTACTTTCAAGCAGATATATACGTATAAAAATTACTTAAATTTCCAAAGATAAGGCATATATATTATTAAGCTGCAACCATGCCGGTTCGTAGATATGCTTTTGGGAGGGCAGAGGAAGCCACTCATCCAGACTCCATGAGAGCCACCTTAGCTGAGTTTGTTTCGACTTTCCTTTTTGTCTTTGCTGGGGAAGGCTCAATCCTTGCTCTAGGTACATACATACATATATATATATATATTTGTGCAGTGCAAATATCCATGTTTGATGACATGCATGTCAAGTGGAATTATTTTGGCATATTTATATTATATGTTTGATATTGTTTTTTTTTTTTTTTTTGGTAGATAAAATCTACAAGGAACACGGAACCTTATCAGCGTCGGAGCTGGTAGCGGTGGCGCTTGCGCATGCATTCTCTCTATTTGCAGCGATATCGGCGAGCATCAACATCTCCGGCGGACACGTTAACCCGGCTGTAACCTTTGGCGCCCTCGTTGGCGGTAGGATTTCGGTCATCCGTGCAGTCTACTACTGGGTTGCTCAACTCCTTGGCGCTATTGTGGCATCTCTCTTGTTAAGACTCGTCACGGTTGGCATGGTCAGACAAACTAACCCATATATAAATGGACAATTTTCTATAGGCCTTGAAAATTCATTGAATATTTAGAATCTCTAGTTCTTCATTAAATTTGACGTAACCTCCTTGCAGTAATCAAGGAAAATTATGGTATATAAATACAGAATTTGATTAAATAAATAAATAAATATAAGTTTCCGTTGTGTGTGCAAAAAAACCTTTAAATATTTTTCACTAGATCCCATCATATTTGCCTATTATTAGATTTGGGATAATGACAAAAACCTCCCATGTATTATTAATCACAATGTGAGAATATTCGTCTATATTTAGAAATTAAAAAAAAAAAATTGTGATTATTTCGCGTGTCTTTCTAATGAAACAAAATCCTCAATGATTAAATATATCGTTCAAATCATATAAAATTCACGTCTAATATCAGATTTTATTCAAATAAGAAAATTAAGTTGCTCAAATCATGCCTAAATCTTGTCTACCATTTGAAGTTTCTGATTGTTGTGTTTTCTAGAGACCTCTTGGATTCCACGTGGCGCCAGGCGTGAGCGAGGTGCATGGGCTGTTACTTGAGATCATATTGACATTTGGCCTGGTCTACACGGTTTACGCCACCGCAATTGATCCAAAGAGGGGCAACATGGGAACAATAGCACCTCTGGCCATTGCATTGATCTTGGGAGCAAATATTCTGGTAGGTGGGCCATTCGACGGGGCATCCATGAACCCGGCGAGGGCTTTTGGGCCGGCACTGGTGGGCTGGAGATGGAAGAACCATTGGATCTACTGGGTTGGGCCGTTCATAGGAGGTGCTTTGGCAGGTCTCATATATGAGTACATGGTGATACCAACTGAGCCACCACACCACACTATTCACCAGCCGTTGGCTCCAGAGGATTACTAGTTGTTAAAAGTTGTTCTTGTTTTTCTGTTTGCGTGGCTATGCTCTGATTGCAATCTCAAACTCTTGTGCTTGTGTTCCTTTTTTTTTTTCCTTTTTCTTTGGGGTCTTCTCTTTTCTTTTAATTGGGTTTGGAAACTTTTGAGTTTGTTCATTGCCTGTAGGTAACATCTAGTTCAAGATGTTTGTAAACATAAAATAAAATGTCAACAAACTTCTCTTTGGCTAGCTAAGTGTTGTGCTGATGAGGCCCCACTTTATAACGCCTAAGCGTTTGTGTTGGACCGTGCAATCCTAGTTTATTAAAGAATTGTTAATTTTAAAGTATAATTAAAACCCAAAGTGGCTGTAGTTTAGTGGTGAGAATTCCACGTTGTGGCCGTGGAGACCTGGGCTCGAATCCCAGCAGCCACAAATTAATTTTTGTAAACATTTTTTATTTTTTAAGACCAGATTTGGTTTGATAAATCGCGGCAAAAATCACACAAAATCTTAACTGGGATTATGTAATATCATACATATATATCGCTTTTTTAAATTTAAAATTTTGGACCAAAAAAATATATATTCTTCATTTTGGGGTTGGAAAGAACGACTTTCCATATATCCTGGTTGAGTAATTTGATTTATTATAAAACATCATGTATATGGATGGATTTTAAAATTTTATTTTTTGGGCTAAAAAATATAGCATTTAGTGACGTGTTTGAAGTTAGAAAGAATACTAAAATATGAACTAGTTTTTATACTTTTCTCTATAATCTTTTACGGTTTTTTTTTTTTTAAAAAAAAAAAATGTAATAATTGTGATTGTCTTTAAATGTGGTTATTCTATTAATGCTTTTAATTGAAGGAATATTTGTACGCGTTTCGTTGTTTTGACATGTTTCATTTAACTTTGCATATACGACTTATATTTATAAAACTGTCAATTAGATCTTTGTAACTGTTAATAACTTTTTTATCCAAAATTCAGGGTCGACATTAATTCGTTTCGATGACAAACAGAAGTATTCATCTCCTTCGCCTTTGCTCACAATCATTATTATAATGACGAATTAAGTATTTTTACGCTACTATTTAACATCATGCACAATCCTCATTATAATGTCCTATTAGGTACAATTATAATAACAACAACATAGAACAATAAACTTTTTAAGACTCAAATTTAAAAACTCAAGATAATCAATCTGTAATTACTTGGGGATTTATTTATTTTTTTCCCCTGAGATAGTAATTATTTTGAGGATTAGATACGTTAAGATTCAGTTATAAATATCCGAAGTATGGTAAAAATATACGACTTCTTTTCTTTTGTTTTTTTAGACCCGGAAGGTATCTCAATTTGCGGTTAAAACTATTTCGTCTAGATGGAGGAGAATCTAGTACCAGTCAAAAAGGCAAATGAGTAACAACTCGAAAATATATGTTTCACTTTGAGGATAGCCTTGACTTTGGCCCGGGCTGAATAGATTGATTGAGAAATGATCAGATTGGAATCTTCAATCTTTGCCAACAAACAAGAGAATGCTTATGTATCATATGAACAATTCCAATATAAGGATAACACACATCAAAAACTTGTATAATTGAGGACATTACAATATATATTGGTAAAGACCAATATCACAAACCACCATAAAAAGAGTACTCTCTCAAATTTTACATGCTGGTATATATCAAGCCAAGGCAGAGAGTCTCTCATCTTAATGCTGTAAATTATAGCCTTAAATGGCCCTTACAGATTATTATTATTCCGGCTACCATTACATAGTATTATTAACGCATTAGCTTAGGATCTCCACTCCTGGGGTGCTCACGGCAATTTGCGGTACGTTATCCGGTTGCACCATCCCGCTATTGATGATCTCCGGTTGCACCATCCCGCTGTTAACCGAGCTTTTGTCATAGGCAGAAGTGTGTATTCCCAGCGCAGCCCTTCCAGAGGGGTCGAGATTTTTCGACCACGAGGCGTCCCACTCGACGGCCTTGGCTGTGCTGCATGCAACACTCGCTCCTCCTGGCACGGTCAGCCTAGCTGAGTTCTGCATAACACAATAACAGAAGTTAAAAGACCTGTAAAATTAAGACATGATGTTCAATCTGAACCTTTAATCTTCATATTGAACCGTGTGTTTTATGGTGTTGAGGTTTTAAGCATTACCTGAGGGAAGAACCGCTCGAAAATGGTTCGGTAGTAGTAGGCCTCTTTTGTGGTGGGAGTGTTGTGGGGGAAGATGTTTGCAGCATTAAGCATCATCTTGTTAGTCACCTGTAAAATAGTTGAGCAACATTTAAATTTGCAAGTCAATAAAATTAGTTTTGTGAAATTATAATAGAAACGAAATTATTAAGAAACTGGCATATACATGTCGATCAGCATGAGCTTTGAGGCCATCAATCCAACTATAGCCAACACCATCACTGAACTGTTCTTTTTGCCTGTACAGAATGTGCTACAGGGCAACAAATAGAACAATAGTCAGTAAAAAAATTAAAGGCTTTATTATTATGCATCAATACATATTAGGGAAAATGATGTACCTTTGGCAGATAAGGATGCTCCTCATCATCAAAGGCCCTTCTAAGCACCCATTTCTCAATTCTTCCTTCTTCGGGCTTAATCTGAAATAGATTAGACGTTTAGTTAAATCCGTATAAGGAACCCAATGTGATTAATTTTATGGTCTTATTAGTTTCAACTGATTCTATCAATATATCAAGCAATCTTAAAACTAAAATCTATTGAGTTTCTTACCTTCTTGTACTCAGGATCAATAGACATCGCAGTTTGAATGAACTGTTTGTCTAAGAACGGGACACGAGCTTCCAAACCCCACGCTGATGTTGCCTTGTTAGCCCTCAAACAGTCATACTGGTGCAGGGCCTTAATCTGCGTAACAAAGGGCAAACAAGAAATGTTCATATCATTTTCCTATGCCTATAAGAATTCTGGCAAGCAATACTGAAATATAACTGGCCAAAACAAAACAGTACCTTGCGACAGGTCTCTTGGTGGAACTCTTCCTTGTTTGGTGCCTTGTGGAAGTACAAATATCCACCGAAGATCTCATCAGAACCTTCACCTGATATCACCATTTTGACACCTAACGACTTAATCTTACGAGACATGAGGAACATGGGGGTGCTAGCCCTGATGGTGGTAACATCATAAGTCTCAATGTGGTAGATGACATCCTCAATAGCATCAATTCCATCCTGTCACATGTCAAATGAAAATAAATAAATAAATAAATAAAATAAATAAATAAATCCTCTTTAGAAATGCATCTCTTCATAAAGAATAAGAATCTTTACGTTTGGCCAAAAAGAGATTTATCGATGAGATACCTGGACGGTAAAATAGAACTCATGGTGAACTGTCCCCAAATAGTCAGCAACTTCTCTTGCAGCCTTCAAATCTGGTGAACCCTGCTCAACAAATGAAAATTTATTCAATTCTTGTAACAAGTCTTGTGAGATTACAACAACAACAATAACAAGAAGTTTTTAAATTCTAATTCACCTGTAGACCAACACAGAAAGAATGGAGTTGTGTTCCCCATTGTTTGGCAGCTTTGGTGCCAGCCAAGTGTCTAGCAGTAATCGAGGCGACTAACGATGAATCCAAGCCACCAGAGAGCAGGACACCGAAAGGCACATCAGTCATCAACCTTTTGATCACAGCCTGCATATATCACACTCTCCACACATGAGATCAAGATAGAAAAATTTTGACTTTTTATCTCTGCGATCAGAATTTTGAAGGATCTTACACTCTCAAAAGCCTGTCTAAGGGCAAGTGGGTCATATGGGACAGATGGAATGGCCTCAGAGAACCATGGAGGGTTGTACCAACGCCTCAAACCACCTTGTTTGCTCGAGTACAAGTGACCCGGTGGAAAGACCTCAAAGTGTTCACAATCATCGTTTAAGCCCTTCAGCTCAGACGATATCCAAATCGATCCTGAATTAAATCGAAACACACAGTTCATTTAAACAGAAATGCCAAAATACAGCAAAACACACAGAAAATTGTACTAGAAAAAACAGAGTCTAACTAAGAAAACATGTATCATACCATCAAGACCCCAGCCAATATAGAGGGGAGTAACTCCAATAGCATCACGAGCAGCAATGAAGGTGTTATCTCGGGTGTCGAGCAGAACAAAAGCGAATATGCCGTCAAGCATGTCCACAAAGTCTTCTCCATACTCCTCATACTACACAGACATAAATGAACAACCTTATAGTTACTAGTCAATCACTAACTACTACAGATTCTCCATGTATGTATATAGCATAATTCAGTTGTGTTATTTAAGAAAAGTTAAAAGGAAAGATTTAAATATGCAGAGATTCACTCACCAAATGTGCAATAACATCACAGTCACTGCCAGTCTTGAACTTGTGGTTGGGCAGACGCTTCCTGAGATCTTCATGGTTGTAGATCTCTCCATTCACCTGGTTTTTAACACATATTTAAGACAAACTCAGTTCAAAAATCCTAACTATGACTAGCATTTAATCCACACAACTATGTGAAATCAAATTTAGTATGTGACAAGAAAAACCACTCATAATTGAATTTTTGAAAATTCAGCTTTTACTTTTTATCAGAGAAAAAATTGCCCCACAATAATTAAAATCATTACGATGTCTATTTAAATTTAGAAAAATTAAAACATTAATTTACTATAAAATCAATAAAATGTGTAATATTTTCTAAAAATTTTTAATTATAACAGAAAAAATTAAATTTGATTTTTTAAGTGTAAACGTGTTTATTAGAATCCCGTAAACCTCAACATCATAACTAATAGGGACAGCCCCCATCCAAATATGAGGCTCAACTTGTGGTAGCAGAGGAGCTATGTTTTTTTTTTTTTTTTTCTCAATTAAAAGAAAATTATTAGTGTCATCCCAACCCCTTTATCGCTATTTTGAAAATCTCGAGGCTCACCAATGAATCTTCAAATTGCCAGCAAGTAACTATTGGATGTTATGGTAAATAGGTTAAAAAGAGAAATAATAAGAATGGTGTGGCGAGAAAATTACAGTGACGGCGACGGTGTTATCCTCATTGAAGAGAGGTTGGTCACCAGAAGCAGGGTCAATGATGGCAAGCCTTTGGTGCGCCAAATAGCAGTCTCCGTGCTGGTACAGACCACTCCAGTCTGGACCACGGTGCTTCAATCTGCGCCGTAGAGTACAATAAACATTGTTAACAGTGACATTTCAGTTTGTTCTTTCTACATAGAGAGCCGTTTAAAACAAAAACTTTAGGTCCAAATCAAATATTACTTCTAAATCACAACTTTCATAACGTGGACCCCACGTCCTACATGGTTTATACTCTTATCATAATCAAGATAAGTCTCTTTGATGACGCTATAGCACTCTTTTTTACTCCAATCATCGATTAAAAGCTTCTCAAAGCTGGGGTCATTTCATATCATACAAATATATTTGATGAGACAACATATTGATCAAGATCACAAAATTATGTGAAGTTAGTGAGCTTACAAAATTCGTGAAAAAATAAATTAACAAAAGACCAAGAACAAGAATCACGAAGCTCATTTTTTTCTTAAGACGATGAAAATCAACTCAACCAAATTTCTTCATTTTTAATTATCATTATATTAGAATTGCGAGAAAATTAATAAAAGGGGTATAAAGAATGGGAATTTGCCTGCGGGAAAGCTCAAGGACCCGAAACCTTTTGCCCTGAGAGTCATCGGAGCAACCAAGAACAGCAAGTATTCCACACATTTTTTTTTTTCTTCTTTTTGGGTTCAGAAAGAAAAAAAAAAAAAAAAAAAGAGAGAGAGAGAGATAAAGATAAAGAAAGTTTTAATAAGAACTATATATAACTAACAAGAAGAAAAAATAGGAGGAGAACGAGAGATATTTTGGAAACTAAACAGAACCCAAAAACAAAAGCGGTGTATTTTGGGATTTGAACTTTGTAGTAATGAACACCGCGTATCTTCACGTATTTATAGTGCAAGTCCTGAGGCTATACGGCGTCGTTTGCGAGTCTTGCGACGATCACTATTTCATTGGTCTTTTCAGCTGGACTAACTGGCTGACGATCCCGTAACGTGTCGGGCCCACCACCAATAACGTCTCGTGTCTCGCCACGTGTCCTCAAGTGGTACGTTTATTTTTTTTTTTTTTTTTTTTTTTTTTTGCTTTTTGTGTTCTTTCTTTTCCTAGTCTCTCCAATTTTTAAAAGTGGTGACGTTTATCCATTTACCATTATTGATCATTCTTGTTGCTGACTCAGCTTTTTGCTGAGTTTATTTTTTATTTATTCTGACGATATACGATCTTTTTTCTTCAACTCTAATGTGTTCATTGCTTAAATACTGGGCCCCATGTAGTTTGCTGACGTGTCTGAAAATCAGTGAGGGTCCGTTTGGTTCATGAATTCAAATCATGTGATTTGAATCATTTTTGATTTACGTGTATTTTTTTTAGAGAAAATATTGTAACAATCATAAATCATGATTCGAATCAAGGATTCAAATCTAAGAACTAAACATCCCCTGACTTGTGGTGGCACATGGAATCTAAACAACAACAAAAAAATAATGAAAAATAAACTAATATAAAAAGGTTTAAAAAAGTATATAAATTAATTTTAAATTATAGAATTAATAGATTATAATTTGTTAAGTTATACTTTATAATTAAATAAGTTATGATTTATAATCAGATAAATTATAAATAAAAATTATGAATTATAAATAATAATTTATTAAATTATAGTTCATAATCAAATAAGTTATAGATAAAAATAATAATTTAATCTATTTATTAATTTATGTAAATTATTAATTTATTAATTTTATTTCATCTCAAATCTTAACATATTTTCCTATTTTTCTCTTCTAAACAAGTGGAGAAAATGTTTCACCAAAAAAAGAAAAGGTTGAGAAAATGTGGCCAACGATATTTATTCTTTGAAAAATAATGTCATAAAAAGCCAAAAGAATGTAAAAGGTTATGTTGGTGAAAAGATAACAATAATAGGACTGATATGATAATGAGATAATGTTTCTCCAACCACTACGAAGTTTGAATCGCAAGTGGTGGAATTAAGGAAAGAGAAAGAGTCATTTCTTAATAAAGGAAAAAATAAAATAAAATAAAAAACACTTGCTTTGGCTGACAAGAAAGAGATAAAATAATGTTGGAGTAACAGTGTGAATTCATGATTTATGAGGCAAATTATTGAGGCAGAAAGAGCTGTTCTTGTATTATTGCTGAAACTCAGTCCGAGTACATTCATGTTCCAACATTATTAGTGATTTATTGAAAAGTCTCTATTTCTTCTTTTAATATATATATATATATATATATATTCCTAATTATGTATATTTGTATATATATATACTGTATATATACGCATATTTGTGTATATGTATTCATAATTATGAAACGTGTCTCCACGTCACATAATTTGAAAAATCTAGTACAAGAATAAGATCACATTAAGAAAGTACAATAATTTTTAACAAAGTTTGATGAAAATTCATTGGTTTAGAATTGTGTTTGTCAATAGAGTTCCCCTAAACGTTCATACAAATCTTTAAAATTTTATATGATTTTTATTGTTGTCTTTCCTGTTTTTTAATGTTTTCAAAAACTTACCTCTATACATGATTAGTTTGAAGAATAACCTAATTCCTAAAAGCACATATGCAAGTTCCTAACATTTATGATAAAGTTTAATTATGTCATCTTCAACAAGTTCGTTAAGTCTTTGATAATTAGTGAGAATGAAACAGAAAAAAAAAAAAAAAAAAAAATCAGAATCTGGTTAGGAAATGATCATCATTCAGTTTAGATAGGGCAGGCCTTAGATGTTCGGGTCTAAATCACAAAATTTACAGGATAAAATGACTTCAGAAAACGAAATACGAATTCTATTCTCTAATTTTAGTTTCATTCAACTTTTCTTTTTTTCTTTTCTTCCTAGTGTGTCCTTTTTGGAAGTTGATTTATCTTTGTATTTCCGTGTACTTTTCCCCTTCTCATACTTATCCGAATAGGATCTAATTTTCTTGGATTGGCTCCTTCTGTCAAAGAAAAAACAAAATATATATATATATATTCTTCTAAACAAATTTACTTATAATATTAATTCTTTTAGAATTAATTTATAAAAAGCACATAATATGATTTTATAACATGATAACTATTGTGTGAAGTAACCTGCTTCCATGTAAAAAATAAAATAAAATAAAATAAAAAACAGAGAGAGAGAGAGAGAGAGAGAGAGAGAGAGAAGAAAAATTAAACCCTTATCACCCTATACATGCGTGGATATAGGTCAACGACTTAAACTGTTTCTATCACTGGCTTTTGGTTGACGAAAAAGCCGTGAATGCTTTAACATACGAAATTGCATTTTTATTTTATTTTTTTTTTTTTTATGAGGAAAAAGGTGGTACGTACATATATGAAATATTTTGACATAAATCTAAACGGAATATGCTAGGCCAAAAAAAAAAATCAGATAATTATGCGTCTTTCACTTTCTGAATTTTGGCCTTTAGAGGGCTATGAAAGAAGAGAAATCTTGGTCCCAAACGGCTTCGATTCTGCGATTCTGGTTTACTGACTTTTGGCAACTCCGGTAGGTCGTGCAAATGTGTGTACTGTGGCGTTTTAATTTCGTGTGCTTACGATATATATATATATATATATATCTATAGAAATTGTCACACTTATTTATTTCTTTATAAAATATGTATATATTTTTTTTAAAATGTGTATATTTTCTCTTAAAATATATATTATATATTTTATCATAAAAAATATACATATTTTAAAAATACATATATATATTTTATAAAAAAATGAATAAGTGCCGGTGTAGACGGGAGACTTTACATATATATATATATATTTCTCTTCAATTACTCAACATGCATGCGCCAAAGAGACTGATTGATATACAAATACTTAAATTCTAACAAAGAAACCGAAAAGAAACGACACCGATTGATTATGACTCTCCAAATTGTCCCTCTCTCGTTTTCCTTTTTTCACCTTAAGTCTATATATTTTTTTAACATCAATTATTTGAGTACGTATGGCACTAATGAAATGGCCCATTTGCCACAAAAAAAAAAAAAAAAAAAAAAAAAAAAAAAGAGAAGTATCCATAAACTTGCGTGCGGGGATATACTAATAGATTCTTAATGTAGCGCAAGAGAGAATATTTAAACAGTGGTGGTTGCGTATGGGGTAGAGAATATTATTGCAATTAGCTTGTTGGCCGATTAGAATATTCAAACCATGCATATACATGATGATCTGCTTAGGTAATTGCAATTATAGATCATGTCAATTTACAAAATATGATTCATGGGTTTACAAAACAATGTCTAGATCTATTGCTGATGAAGACAGAGAAATATTCTTTTTCACTTTTCTTCTAAAATGTACAAAACCAGTCATCTAATTTATCGCTATTCTTGTGATCATTAGCGTCTTTATATTGTTAATTTCATCTGCGTGGTTACAATAATGGTTGTGTTATTATTTATAATTTATACAGCATCAAGCATGACGATAAGGATAACATCATATGACTAATATTTTAATGGCAAAATTATATGAAGGAACCTAATAATGCAGTTTTTTTTTTTTTTTTTTTTTTTTTATCACTTTTGGATTGAAAAGCAAAGTGATCAGCGACTCTGTTGTTTGCCAGCCTAACCTCCAACATTAACAGCAAAGGTGGGATGGGCACCCCACTTTATAATTTCTTTCTCCCTCAAAATGAGTTCTTCATGAGTTTCCTTTATAAATATATATATATATATATATATATATTGATCTATTAGTCATAAGTTATACAAATTAAGGATACATAATATAAAAGGAGAAAAACTCTAACAACAAAATTGAGTACTAAAGCTGGAAAGCAAATTAACATAAGATTGAGATATTAAATTTTGAGCGTATATATGTTTACTAAAATTGGAAAATGGTCGACTTCTTTATTTCATGATATGGAAGGGTGTTTTTTTTTTCTATTATTATAATTGATGAATATATATATATATATATATTATCTTTAATGCCATATAGCCCTTTTTTTTTTCGTTGAGCATCATTTGCTGGTTTATAATAAGTATGGATGACCGAGTATTCTAAGACTGATAAGTAAGGAAAAAAAAAAAAAAATAAAGGTTATGATATTAGGTTTCAAGGAATATATAGTCTCATATGTTATTTTACAAAGGTTATGAAATTAGGTGTGTATTTCCCCCTTGTGAAGGAAACACATGGTCAAAGAAAACGTTATTTCATCTGGAAGTTCTTTTTTTTTTTTTTTTTTTGGTTTGCTTTTTGATTGATCGAAAGAGCATCTAATTGTCTGCTTCTCCTTTTTATTTGTGAAATCAAATATCTCCTTTATGACATAAATCTTTAATTTTTTTTTATAATTTAGAAAATTATGTGACTAATTAAAAAGCCACATTAATTAGTCAACGACATTTGTTAACAAGGTCATCGATCCAACAATTTAATAATCCAATAACATCATTCATTTAATAATGCTATTTCTTCCAATCGCAAGATCGCAAGAATATTTTATTCTCTTATCACTAATTTGATATTGTTTAATTCTTATAATATTAAGATTAAGAATATCGTGACTTTTCACTCTCTCGTATATGTTTACTGTCTATTAATAAACTCATCGGTTTGAATTAACAGCGCTGGCATTTGTATAAAATGGATCAAATGCAGCTGATGAATACGCCATTATTGGACACAGCAGCATGAGAGTTTTGAATATAAAATTCATGGAATCATATTATGCATACTCATGTACACCAAAATATATGAAAGTAAAATCACTCAAGAAAAAAAAAAAAAAAAAAAAAAAAAGAAGAAGAAGATAATGTAAGGAAAAAAAAAAAAAATTTGGGGCATGTATGATTGGAGAATATATTAAAGATCATCATCATTATCAATACCATCTGTTTCATATGTGACTTATCCTGTTTCTGCTCGTAGCCAAGAGATAAAATTAGGATATATACGATGAACACCTTGTCATGCATATCTTCTTCCACAATTTTGTCTGGTATATATGTGTGTGTGTGTGTGTGTATACACTAGGTAGTTAGTTGGAGTCCAATAGGAGAACAACAAATGACAGTATAGTACCATGAAGAACAACTTAGGGGGAAAAGTTGGGAAATTGATGGGGATTGCATTGGGGGGCCAAGTTTTAGGAACTTCCACGTGTTTAAGTCATGTTATACTGCATGTGTACATTTCTCTATACTTATCCTCTTGTCAAAAAAGTGTTGAAAATATTCCAGCCCGTACTCACTGCCTCATTTAAAAGATCATTTGTCACCTAAGCCTTAAACAAAAGCTTATTCGGCACACTGCCAATTATAGCATTCTTGTTTTTTGGAATTCATATATAATTTCGGAGCACGTCATGTGATCTATAAAGCTAGTAATCGATCGAGTACATGGGCTAGTAATGAAATGAATCAAAGGGGAAATATATATATATATATATATATTAGATTTTAGGTATTTTATCTTAATTAACAACGTAAATTATGAAGCTTGGTAGTTTGTGAAAATGTATACTATTGATTCTGAAGAAAAAAAAAAGTATTATATGCTTTTTATGCTCGAAGTAAGAATTTCAAGTTGCATAAATAATAACTTATAACTATGATGTGTTGCATTGAGCACCAATTTTTTTTTTTTTAAACAGAGTTCTATGTGCACGTTTATAAGTTATAGTTTATGGGAGATTGTACACTCTTTCTCTTCTATGGATTTTTTTTTGGCAACGGGGCGAGACGGGGCGGGGAATGATTTATCATCCCACCCCACCCTCTACACCGGGGCCCCCATGCCGTGAGCCGCTTCACCGGGCTTCGAAGATGATTTTTGAGTCATCCCAAGAAGGGGAAGGAGAAGGAGTCCCCACCCTCCAAATTGACTTCTCACCCTTACTTTCATTTTCGTTTAAAGATAAACGGGAGCGGAGTTGAAGATTTTTAATTAGGGAGTTTTCTTCGTATCTGTTTTATTCCACATTAAATATAATTAAACATTTTAAAATTATTGTAATTTAAAGTAAAAATAGAGTAGGAATTCAATAAAAATTTAGATTGAAATTAAAGATTACTCAATACAAATTAAATTCAAAACATATAAAAAAAATAGCTTTAGAGTCAAAAAAAAAAAAAAAGTCTTATTAAAAATAATAATGAACACATATGTAAAAAGTATATATGTGTATACAATATATTTATATAAAATATATTATATTATATATAACATATGCATATTAGGGTGGGGTGGGGTGGGTAGAGAGTGCTTTTTCTATCCCCGCCATTTTGTCCACCTCCCCAGCCTCATCCCCGATTATAAGGATAGACACGTTTTTCTCCTTTGCTCAAGTGTCGGGTCTCCATTTGCAAGTTCTGATTCCAATATCCATAATTACTAATAAAAAAGTACTAAGATTGAATCATGTTTCACGATAAGAGATTATTAATTAATACTTAAAAGAATCTCTAACAACTTTAATATTGCAATTCATTCAAAACTCGCAATAATGTTTTTGAGCGCACTTAATTAGAACCATTTATTACTTTAATGAAACAAAATGTGACATGTGTGAATCCAACTTAACACCGCCACTGATTTCTCATTTGTTTTGTTTGTTTTGTATTGGGAAAATTTAATATTAGTACCTTGTATTTTAGTATATTTTTTTTTAGTGTCATGTGTTTTTAATAATTTTAAATTTATACCTTAACGTTTTAAAAAATTATTTTTTAGTATTTTAAAGTCATTTTTTAAAATATAAAATGTTAAAATTATCATTCTCATTAATTAAACTAATAACAAATTTATAAAAATTCTAACAAAATTTTAAACATTTAAAAATTAAAAATAAAAATAATGCTCTAAATTAAAAAAAATTCAAAATTTTTCTAAATATATTAATTTTTGGTAAAGTAATGAGAATAGTAAATTTGACATTTTACGTCCTAAAAAATAACCTTAAGGTTCCAAAAATGATTTTCTAAAACGTCAAGATACTAATTTAAAATTACTAAAAATACATGATATTAAAAAAAGACAATTACGCTATAACACAAAGCATTAATATGAAATTTTCTCCTTTTTATTTATTTCTTAGTAAAGTATAGTATCTCTCTTTTTATGCAAACAAACAAAGAAAAAGATTATTAATTACGTCATATAAGCCATAAAAAAAATTAACTTGTGATGACCGTTACTTAGTAGTTGTTTTCAAACTTACACATACTCTATAAGGATTTCCAAATGCGACAGCTAGATGGATATAAAAGGTTTATCAATTCATGTTTCATATATATTCATCCTATTGGACAAATTAATCTCCATGTTTCCGAGACTTCTAATCACGAAGACTGTGTATGATACAACTATTTATTTAGTAATCAACTTGACCTTTTATTAAGGGAAAAAACCAACACAAATGAAAATCACAATTCACAACCACTAAGCTCTGATCTTTAGGCTTAATTTGTCAATTAGTTTGTCACATTATTTGTCATATAACATGGAGAGAGAGAGAGAGAGAGAGAGAGAGAGAGAGAGAGATGCGATATTTTGATAAAATTAGCCCATTACATCATATGATCCATATGTGGCGTAAAGAATGTGCTCTTGTAGTTGACAAAATTCACTAATTACTTGTTTTTTTTTTCTTGTGGGAAACCGACTGAAAACGAAAACCTCTAATTTTTTTTTTTTTTTTTTAACACCAAAAAGTAAATGTTTTTTTTTTTTTGCTAATCCCAAAAAAGTAAATGTTAATGACCTTAGGTTTGCTCACCAAAGTTGACAGTACCTTTAATTTATTGTTGTTTTTTTCTTAATTCTCTCTTTTCTTCATCATGTTTTGTAGGTAAGCTCCAAAAGAAAATGACTCAGCTCTGTGACTTTATCAGAGCCCTAGCCTGGACCACAAGGCCCAATAACGATTTTCAAGGCTTAATGGGTCGTCGCCACGTGCCCCGTGCGGCGACGCGGTAGCGTTGCGTGTTTCACACAGATAAATAAGCAGCGAAACGAGGCTGCATCAACGGCCACGTGTTTTTGTTTTTTCTTTGAAAAATGATTTTTTTTTTTCCTTTTTTATCCTTTTAAAAATGCGGTTCCAAGATTCAAGCCCCTTTACATTGACTAAAAAAAAAACTATTTTTAACTAATTTAATTCAAGCCAGTTTTTTATTTTTTTTAAACACTTTAAAAATACATTATTTTCTTTGTGCTTATAAAAAAAATTTTATTTACATTTTAATTTTTATTTTTGAACAATAAATTAAATATCTCCTCTATATTTTTTTATTACATTATTTTTTATAACAATAAGTGGATTTAATTTTTTTTTTTTATCTAAACAAGTTTAAAAACTCTTCTCAAATAAAAAAAAATACTTTTTCAAGTACTATTTAAATACTAATAAAAAAACTGTAATTTATACTTATCTTTCTTTTACTATTTAAAAATACACGCAAACTATCATAAACGGTTCCTCACAATCTTTGAGGTGTTTTTTGGGTGGTGGAATCAATACCCATGCAGAAAATGTAGACAAGAATAAGATTCAATTGGCTAAAGCACCTCACTTCCTTATCCTTTTGTAATTTTATGCATAAATTAATGCCCAGACAAATGGGTTTGCTTATTATTGCTGTCCCCTTCTTCTTCTTCTTCTTTTTTTTTTTTTTTTTTAATTTTCCTTTCTTATTGCCTATTGGTTTCATTGTAAATGATTGTACTTAATTAATATGTAGAATTGACCCGTTGGGTTGTGGATAAGAAGGAAATGTTGGTTTGGGACTTTAGTCAGTTTTTTCCGAGGCATATTGTGTGACGCAAGTCTTGGAAGTTCATTGATTAATTTTAACATTGTTCATTTTTTTATTTTTTATTTTTTGTACAAGAAAGCGGTGGATTGGTGCCAATGTGGAAAGGGTGACAAAAGTGTTTAGACACTGAGAATAGCATTATTTAAAAAAGAAGTGAATTTATTAATAATAAGGTTTCAAAAAACGATAAAACGCATTTATTTTTCTATGCTATATAAATATACAACAAATATAATGATGTGTGTTTTATATTTCTCTGATCTATTTAATTGCCTCAGTTACGTCTTGAAAGTAGTACAAAAATATCGCCATAGTTATGCGGCATTCACGAGGAGTTGATTGCAGACAACAAAGAAAGTCGTTGTTCGTTGCAAACAACGACAACGACGTCCTTGTTGTCGTCGTATAAACAGATTATTAGTTTAGGCCTTTGGGCCAGTTGCAACTTGCAATTGGAGTAGGTATAAGACGAAAAGCGTGTATCATAGGTCGGCCCCGGTGATAATAACATCGCAAATCGCAATACGTCCACTAAAAACTGTGGGAGAAAGAAAAAAGACATAAAATCTAAAATATATATATTATCTCGTTCATTTTGATAAATTTAAATTTTTAATTTGAATTTGAGATTTAATATTTTTTGAAAATTTTTCACCGTAACAGAAAAAATTAGATGTGATATTTTTTAAGAACTTTTTATTATATAAACTTAAAATTAAAAACTCAAATCGGTAAAATCGCCTAAAGATTTTCTTTAAAAAATTTTGAACCATAAACCTCAAGTTTACTAACAAGAGCATCTATCTATGGTTGAATTATGTCTGCAAAGACTTTTCGATTTGAATAAACATGAAATAAATAGAAATTACCAATAGATATTTAGCCAAAAAAAAAAAGAATAAACTGCAATAGATAAATAGAAATTACAATAGATATTTAGCAGCAGAAAAAAAAAAAAAAAAAAAAAAAAAAAAATAAACTGCAATAGATAAATATATGTGGCCAAAGTAACTGGCTTTGTGATATTATAATAATTTAAGGATCTCGGCTGATTCTTCATGATATATGAGCGTGCGGATCTCATACAACCAGAATGTCGTATTTCGCGAAGATCTAATACCTCTTGGCATGTACTGCCTTTCATAAACCACACCCACATATAAGAGTTTTTTTTAAGAGTTTTGAATGGTTACATCTTTATTAGTGATTATTATTAAATATAAAATTTTAATAATGTGATATGATAAAATTTAAATTTTATTAATTATTATTAATTTTTTAATAAATTATTTAATTTATTATAATTATTAAATTAATATTTTATAATTAAAATAATAATATTTATTGATAAATAAATATTCGAGTACCGCACATATACAGATTGGTCAGTATTCCGAGAAAACAAGCCCTTTTTTTCCCGCTAGAATATCATAAATCTATAGTAAAAGATTATATGGTGGTACGGGCATGCTCATATCTTGTATAATTAGTCGAACAACGGATATATTAAAAGAATAATACTTAAAAAAAAAAAAGAATAATGTGAGAGACACTACTTAAAATTTTAATTTTTGTATATCAATTAATATGATATATAAATTATTATTTATTATTGATAAGTGTTTAAAATATTACCACGTCAATTAATGATAAAAGATTATATCTATTAATAAAAAATAATAACTCAATGTTACATTAGTGGGTATATAAAAGTTATAATTTGACTTGACGTGCTACACTGCTCTTCAAAAAATTGTTATTCCAATACATTATTATTTTTTTAGAAAGATTCAAGCTCAATTTGCGCATAAAAATAGTACGAGTGAAGCTAAACTTTATAAGTGCGAATAAGATTGAGTACCAATTTAGAAGTCTAGTTATTCATCCGTATAAACTAGACATAAATCGTTTTTCTTTTCTTTTCTTTTCTTTTTTTTTTTTCAAAAAGATGATATAATCAAATACTAATTTTATAAAGGGAGAAAAAAGAAAATAGGCTAAAATTTGAGATGAATTAAAATTAATAGGCCAATAGTTTACATAAGTTAATAAATAGGCTAAATTATTATTTTCGTCCATAATTTGTCTGGTTATGAATCATAACTTGACAAGTTATTATTCATAATTGTCCATAACTTGTCCGGTTATGAACCATAACTTGACAAGTTTATCCATAACTTATTTCGTTATGAACCATAACTTGACAAGTTATGACCTATTAATTTTTATAACTAAAAATTAACCTATATACTTTCTTAAACTTTTCATATTGGTTTATTTTTTACTATTTCTCTTTTATAAATGTAATATTCATCAAATTCACCCCACAAATGAGCTACAATCACAAGGCCTGCTGTGTTAAGAATCATGTTACTCCAGGATACTATTAAGAGCCCATTATTGTGGGAGTGAGTAGCCCAGTACTGTTTCGTAACTGATCCACGGGCTTCTTTCTTTCCTCAAAATTGTTTTTTTTTTTTAAAAAAAAAAATCTTGACAAATACTTGAAACTTGAGGGCATGTTCTTTTGTCTATAAAATTTAAAAAAAAAACAACTCAAATTTTAACTTCATTTAAGTTCACATTTTTTTAAGTTTTAACTTTATTTAATTTTACTAAGCTTTATTCAAATTTTAATTTCATTCAAGTTATAACTCAAATTCAACTCAAAAACTACACTCAAGTTACACTCCAAAAGAACAATCCCTGAAAGTGTTGGGTCAAAATTTATATCATTTACTGTTAATTCATAATATTTTTAGTCAATAACTACATTAATAAAAAAATATTTATTAAAAATAAAAATAAATATTAGATTTATACACTCTCAATGTAAATTCTCTATTTTTTTCTTTCTTTTTTTTTTTCTCAGCTTTTATTCTTTTTTAAAGTAGTACTCTGCCATTTCAGTAAAAACCAAAGGTATCCAAACTAAGGGTCCGATTTGAATTGAGATGTAATTTTATGTAAAAAAATTTTATTATAGTAAAAATGTTAAATATGACTTTTTGATAATTTTTTATTGTAATAAAAATTAAATTCTAAACTCGAATTGATAAAATAAACAATACTTAAATCATTTCTTTTACTTCTATAATGACATCAAAAAATTTCTCAAGAAATGATAAATTCTCAAATGATAAAGTTCCATCAGTGAACCTTTTACAATCTATTCCAAAAGTAAAAAAGCGTTTAGTTCATAGATTAAAATTATGAGATTAAAATTATTTTCAATTTACGTGTATTTTTGTGAAAAAAAATATTGTAAAAATTACGAACCATGACTCAAATCGGAGTACAAATTCCCTAACCAAACAACTCTTAAAAATGTACTTGGTCTAAATCTCCCATTTCAATTACATCCTTGTCATTTGGAGTCAAGAAATGCATTCTTGGCGGCCTCTTGCACCTGTTATCATCGCTATCGTAATTCAATTGCGCATTCCGTAGACTGTGGTTGAACAACTCAAACTACCATCATTTTACGAATGAATGTACCAGCCCCTGGCTTCTCCAAACAATCAAACGCTAGGTTTTTCATCAACAACTCAGCAATCTTAAACATGAAAATCCCACAATCTCCACTACAATTAACAGAAACCAAGAATCACAAAATTAGAAACAACAAATGTAAATATAAAATGAGGCAAATAAAACGAAAACAAAATAACATTCAAGACACCAAAAACACTAACCCATTCTCTTGTCTAGGAGCATCGCCAAACAAGATCTCAAAAGGGTCAAGTGGCGATAATTGACTACTGAAATACTTTGGATCATGAGAGTCAAAACACCCAACAATCCCCAAAATCCAAAATCCAAAAAATTAACAAAGAATCATAAATTATAAAATTGTGCCACATAAAGTCAACAACCGCCAAAATTCAATGCCGCTTACTCTTAATAAAAATGGGAACCAACAGAAAGTCCACATGACAGAACGGTACACTACAATGCAAATAAGGTCCCAAGACATAATCTTGAAGAGCACATTAACTAGAGAAATCAAAAGTTGACCAATCAAAATTCTTCTTTTTATAAGTCTTCCATAATCCATTAATCCTTGCATAAAAGTGACAGTGTAGAATCATATACTTTTATATAAGGCTTGTTTTTGTAGCACACTATTTTTTTCACAAGTAATAGGTGGCTACGTCAACATACTATCAAAAGGAAGAAAAAAAAAATATGTCAGGTTAATAGCCATAATCTAAAAACATATAATCACAAACATAAATTATTCACAAATATATAATCATAATATGCAAAATTATTCACTATCATTGATAATGTCTTCTCTTTATCATTCAAGAAAACGGCCAAAAACTGTTTTTCTGAACAACTCCGTTTGAGATATCGTGAACCTTTTATCAAGTTCCTCAATGACACTAAAAGAAGAGTAAATATTAACTTGGAAATCTCTTCTCAGGATTAATACGTAAATTCCATAGCTGCAATAAAATAGAAAATGACAGAACAACGATAGATCAAATGCCAAAAATATAGAACTTATTCAACTACAATTTATTCAAAATCATTTGAACATAAACTCTGAAAAACAAAAAATCACTGAAACTGAAAAAAAAAAAAAAATCAAAATCATATGAACGTGAACACTAAAAAACAAAAATCATTGAAAAAATCAAAATACCCCCAATGCATTGCCAGCAGGAGAACGAAGAGGAGATTGTTCGGAATCGGAATTTCAATTCTTTTCCTCTGGAAATTTTCTCTTCCTCGTCTTTGAAGCAACTGCTGGTACCTTCGAATGTTTTTTAGGAGATAAATTTGAATTATTCCTCTTCCTTTATACCAGGATTTCACCATAACTAACAAATCAAAAACAGAATAACAAGATAAGAAAAAATAAGTAAACGAAATAAGAACAAAATCGACTGAAACAAACAAAGAACGCAGAAAGAATACAAATTTCGCGAATAAATACATACCGGAAAATCTAGAAGAAAATCCGAAATAGACTGAAACAAGACGGAGAGATGAAATCGAGTGAAACAAAGAAAAAATTCAGACGAAATCGCGATGAAATCGTGATTGAAACTTGAAGACTGAGAGAAAAATGATGAGGAGAGAGACGATTTTTTAGAGAGAAAAAACAGAGAGATCGATTCTTTAGAGAGAGAGAATAGAAAAATCACGATGACAAATCCTAAAAATTTGGGGAGAAAAAGGTCATTTCAAATAAAAATTAGTTTTTTTTTTTTTTAAAAAAACTTATAAAATTAGGTGATCTTTTACGTGCTTGTTAAAAAAATTTAAGTTTATAATTTAAGTTAAGATGTAATTTTATATGAAAAATTTTTACTGTTATAAAAATTATTAAAAAAAAAATTAAATGTGATTATATTTAAAAAATTTTTACTTGTATTAAAATTTAAATTTTAAACTCTGTAGTGAACGGGCCTACCTAATTTTCTCTCAAACAAAAGAAACCAAAAAGCCTTTAGAGAGTGGGCCTTTAAGGTCAAAGCCCAGAAAACAAAACAGGCCTCTTCGCGAACGTTAGATCCCTCCATTACACCTTTCGTCTTAATTATAAAACGAGATTCGTCCTAGCCACTCCAATGTTCGATCCCTTCACCGTCTCTGCAATTAGGATTCGCTTTCCTCTCCAATCCTTGCTTTCTTCATTTCCATATAATCATTTTTTAGTCTTCTTTTTTTCCTTTTTTAAATTGAATATGTTATTTATTTATTTTTTTTTTTACGTTTAATTTATAGCATTTATAGTGCTTTTTGGCATTGGCTTCACTATCTGGTCGTTGTGGATGATTTTCATCAAATTCCCATCCGACTCGTTCCCTTGAAGCAATAGTAATGCGTGTTGCTTGCTTTTTCTGTTTTCTCTTTTCTCTGACTTTCCACCAAGAGAGAAGAAAACAGGAGCGAGCAGCTATATTTTGTTTTATTTTATTTTTTGAAAAAAAAAAATAGGTGTTACTTAGGAGGGCGGTTTCTAATTTTCAATTTAAATTGAGATTATTTTATGTGAAAATTTTTTACTATAATAAAAAAATGAGATATAATTTTTTATGAGAATTTTTAATTATAATAAAATTTTAAATTGGTGGAATAAATGAGATCTTTGTGTAAGAGTTATGAATTCATAATTATGATTTCGGTTTAAAATCAGTGTTTGTTTATAAAAAATTAAAAGTAATTTTGATTTGACTTACTCAGAATTAATGTTTTGTTAGAATTGTTCTGATTTAAAGTTTAAAGCTTAATGTGATGTTTTAAATTATAAATCACTCTTGATTCTAAAATTATCCGCTTAATTTTGAGTGGTTTAAACTATTAATTTTGGTTTTGATATCAAAATAATGATTTAAACTTAAAATTATAAATTATGATTTTAATTTTAAAATTAAAATTATACTCACTGTAATTTAAATCAGTACAAAACAAATCTTTATTAATTGTGATGAGTTTCTACAAACCTGTAATGATTTGCTGATATGATCGCTTAACGTCTGAATTTCTCTAATACTACTTTCACTTGGATTTTTTGTTTTTTTTTTTTGTTTTTAGAATTTGTTTGGCTTCGTGATTAATTCTATTCTCCGGTTTAATTTTGAATTTTGCGTTTGTTGTTAATTGAAATTTGAAGCCAACTATAAAATGTTCCCCTCGCTATCCGGTGCCTGCTTTTTATGTTGCATTTGGACGTTGGGGAACTAGGTTGGTTTCAACCTTTTTTTTCATTGTTATTTTTTTTTTCTAATTTTCGTGTATTTATATTGCTACTCTCTATTATTATCAATTTTTTTGTCGATTCCTTACTATAAAATGAATATTGGGAAATCTGTCAACATTAATTTACGTTTTTATTGCGTCCCTTTTCCCTTTCTTTGAATTTTGAAGAAAGGAGGAAGGGGGAGTATCGGCTGGAATAAGAGAGGTCATGAAATGTGTAGCTTTTTTACTAGATGTTGGGCTCGAAATAGAAGATTTTGAGCCCAAAACAAGAACTCGTTACTTATCAGATTGATAAAAAAGAAAAATAGATTAAGAATTAGAGATGAATTAAAATTAATATATTAATAGTTTATATAAATTAATAAATAGGTTAAATTATTATTTTTATTCATAATTTATTTAGTTATGAATCATAATTTGATAAGTTATTATTCATAATTATTCATAACTTGTCTAGTTATGAATTATAACTTGACAAGTTTATCCATAATTTATCTGATTATAAATTATGACTTATTAATTTTTATAACTAAAAATTAGCCTATATACTTTCTTAAACTTTTCATATTAGCCTATTTTTTATTTATTTCCCTTGATATAAATACTCTTTAAAAGTGTATAAATTTAGTCTTATTTTTTAACTAAAAAAATCTAACGTAAAAAATATTTTTTTTAATTTATTATTTCACTCATCGTTAAATTTACAACTTAATCATAACATTTGCACTTCTATTCATTTTCTTACGAGAAATATACTTATACGTAGCATGTTTCATAAAATTTAACATATTCTTTATTTATTATCGTCTATTTTTTTTTTCGTTTTCTTTAACAGAATTATACTTATTAACGATTTCATTAAACTTTTTGAAAATATAACTGTGATCTTTTGCGATTGTCTAACAATCGTTAAACTTTTTGAAAGTATAACTCTTTACAAAACTTGCACGATTGTTGGATTTTAGTAAGAACAAAAAAGTGCTTTCTCCCAAATAATAAAAATAATAAAGTCAAATAGTTTATATGTATTCCTACATTCTGACTATATTTCTTTATTGTAATTTCTGGCAATATTTTCATTTAAACAAATCAACTTTTTGACTATATTTCTTTTATGTAATTTCTGGCAATATTTTCATTTAAACAAATCAGCATTTTTTCTTAGGCATGCCATTATGGAGATTGTCGTTTTTGGGCGACGATCGTCACTCATCTTTTCTCCCCCTCTAATCTTCTCTTTCAAGCCCAAGAGAACAAAATCCACCAACTATTGTTTTTCCTTGTTCCTTTGAGTTGTGATGATTCTAATTTTAGAGAGTACTATCACTCTTCTACTGTCCTCTTCGGCCAAGCCAAATACAGAGGCAATGCGATGAAAAATTGCTTTGAGAGGAGGAAAGAGAATAGATAAGAGATATTATTTGAGTAAAAATTTGTATTCCTCTCTTATAACCGTTTGAATAAGTTATCCTTTAATTATTCACTTTTTCAGCTTTAAAATTAGACCATTAGATTTATAATCCAATGATCACCATTTTTTTACAGCACGCTGCCGGGAAAAAGCATCCTGGCAGCACAAAAGGACCTGAATTTTTAACATTGCTAAATGGAGGTTAGCAGGAAAAATATTAATCACAATTATCCTGATGACAAGATTTTTGAGATATTAGGGCTTGTTCTTTTAGAGTTTTTGAGTTAGGATAACTTGAGTTCAGATTTTGATTTGAGTTAAGGTATATTTAAATATAGTTTGAGTTAAGACTCTAATTTGAGTTTGTATTTGGATGTGCACATTTTGAGTTATGGTATGAATTGAGAATCTATTTTAGTTTTTGTTTGTCTGAGTCAAAACTTGAATTTATATTTTGATAGTATTTTAATAAAAACTCAATAGTGATGAAAAATTTTAGTAAGGTATATATGGGAGGAGTTTTATTCATCCCTTCATTGTGAACGTATAGAAAAAAAAATCATCTCAATCGGAATTAAAACGAAAAAGTTATAACGTTTTTAAAAATAGAAAAAATATTGTTCATTAACTTAAGTTTGAGTTTAGGAACTTGAGTTGAAGGAGAAACTTGAACTCAGATTTTAGCCTCAAACTCAAGTTGAAACTCAAGTTTAAACTCAAATTTTATAAAATAAAAAAAAATCTAAACTTAAATAAAGTTGTAACTTAAATTTAAAACCTTTTTTTGAGTTTACGTGCAAACGAAAAATTGTTACTTATTATGAATGTGTATCAATCCTTTGAAGGGATCGATGGAAAACTGCCATTGAACTCTACGGTACATCAAAATTGACTATGGCTTTCCTTCTAAATCAGCTTCTGCTTGTTGCATAAGCCGATTTTAGTATTTGATAAATCTCCTCAAAAGTACTTTTTGAATAATTTTTTAAGAATCTACAGTCAAAATCAGAAACAACCTAAAGACAACTTTAGCTTTTAGATTGTGCGGAAATCAACATAATACAATTAATGAAACTTTCATAATACTACTAATAAAATTTAAAATTTACAATCTTTTCAATCTAAAATTCAAACTTGTAATATAATATAATATAATATTATAACAAATAATATCATAATTATAGTAATAACTCTAATATTATTAATTTATTATATAATATGATATTATAATTATTTTAATAATATGATATTATAATTATAATATAATTATAATATGATATTGTAATTATTATTTTATAAAACATCATATATTATATTGTATTGATATAATTATATTTATTATATTAATAATAATTAATATAATTATATATTAATATAATCTTATAATTCTAATATTATTATATATTATATCATAGTTATATAATATGTTATTTAATAATAGTTTTATTGTACTATATTAAATATACATTATATTTTAGTACTATTATATATATTATATTATAGTATAATATAATATAATCGTTATTTTAATTATTTATGTTATTATTTTAATAATATTATTATATTTTATATCATAATTATATAATATATTATATAATAATATTTTTTTATTATATTAAATATATAGTATATTGTAATTATATTTATTATATTATACTACAATTTAATATAGTCGTAATTTTTAACTGTCTATAATAATTAAACCTCATAATTTATCTCAAATGCAATTATACTGATTTTAAAACAAAAATAACTATTATAATTATAGTTTACTAAATATTTAACTGTTTTTTGTAACAGTTACTTATTTTTTTAACATAATTAAAAGTAATTTTTTAAAAATCTACAATACTACCAAACTAAGGATCCGTTCACTTCGCTGATTCGAGTTTTTAATTCGAGTTGGGATTTAATTTTATGTGAGAGCTTTTTACTGTAGTAAAAAAGTTAGATGTGATTGTTTGTGAGAGTTTTTTACTGTAACAAAACTCAAATTCTAAACTCGAATAAATAAAATAAACGGATGCTAAGTCTACGACAACCTCAGAACCAGCTTTTGATTTATCTTCGATAACATTATATATCAACTTTGCTGCTCGTAACCTGGCTAAGTGGGCAAAAAGGAGTCTTGCGTTTGGGGTTATTCCTGTTTTGGTTATCCTTACACATGTTTTGATTTTGAGTAATTAGCACAAATAATTTCTAACCTATTTAAATAGTGATAATTTGATCCTTCATTTTTTTTTTTTAATTTTGGTAAAATGTCCATGAACTTCTTAAAAATTTCCGTCAATTTCGTTCATCTCCGTCAAATTTCTCATAAAAATTCACACGGCCCCTTGCAAATTATGAAGTACGCTGTCACCACCTTAAAATACGTTAGGGACCATTGACCAAATTGTCTTGTTCCCCTGGAAGCGACTCCGACTATTTTTTCCTGTCTTCTTTCCCTTTTGTCCTCTGTTTGGTCTAGTCGAGGACCCTAGGTCCTTCCGTCCTTGGTTTGTGTCCTGCTTTTGCATCACCAAATGTACGAAGTAAATTGTAATATCAATGTAAGATATTTTATTAAAAAAAAAATCTGTCAAATTGAAAAAAAAAAAAAAGAAAGAAAAAAAACGTTGCCTACAGAATTAAGAAGGGGTCGGTGCAATATTGCATATTGCAATATTTTCATAAGTTGTTTCCATATCATAAGTTAGATTTTTTCAAATGATAATTTTGATAAATACTCTTTAAAATTATAAGATCAAGAGTTTTATTATTTATTCTTAATTAATAATATTTTTAATTAAATAATTATACTAATAAAATAATATTTATTAAAAATAAAAAATAAATATTCAAATTCACACACTCTTAAAAATAAATTATATATTTTTTTTATCTTTCTTGATTAGATCGACATTAGAAGCCACACACGACACGGCAAGCTAGAAGAAATAAAATGCCCCGAACTAGCTCAATTGCTCAAATGAGCTTCACTCTCGGCTAAAAGCCTACTCTCCGAGGCTGAGCCAGTGACTAATTTGTCCAAGTTCAACACACAATGAACAGAATGTTGATGAGAAATCTAGAGGACTTCCTCTCTAATAATGGAGTATAAAGATTTAGGATTATTATCAGCCTCGTAAATTTTAAGATCATTCTCAGTTTATCCTATAAAATTTAAAAGCTCTCATTTTTTCTTTTGAATTTTAAATTATTTTCACTTAATTCATTCTATTGTAATCTATGTTAAAAATAAATGGAAAAAAGAGAATGATGAAATTATGTGGTCTTTCTGTTAAAAAGAAATAGATAATTACATGACTGCATTTAATTTCTTTTATTTTGGTATGATTTTAGAGGAAATTAAAATAAAAAGAGTTAAATGAGAACAATTTAAAGTTTTTACGGCAAAGTACGAATTTTTAAATTTTAAAGGATAAATTGAGAATGATTTTAAAATTTAAAGGTAGTCATGAGAATAATTCAAAGATTTATATTTATTTTGTAAACATTTTTCTTTAATTGTTCAACATAAGTTATAGGAAATAAGTTACCTTTAAATCCTTTGGAATTAAATCGCAGATTTACTTGCTTGTAGTAAATAACGTTTTTAGTTTTTAACTATTTGTTTTTCCCATTTTTACCATCATTTGATTTTGTTTTACGTCCTCGCTCCTTTTTTTTTTTTTTTTTTTTTTTTTTAACTTTTCCTCAAAAATTTTGCCATTAATTTTAATAGTTTAGCGACGTAGTAAATCGGATTTACATAAAAAATGGTTATTCACCAAATTTCTGCTTTTAACTTTCTCATAAACTACGTTACTTCTCTCTTTTTTTCAATAAAAAGTGTGACAAATATCCTTTATAAAGTATGCACTAAAATTTTTACTTTTTACACTCATTAATTTCTTTTCAGGTAAATAATTATAACAATTAAAAATATATTAATAAAAATAAAAATAAAAATTTTAGGCTATTTGATTTGTGTATTCAAAATTGTAATTTAGACTCATTTTAATTTTACGTGTATTTTTTATAAAAAAAAATACTATAAAAAATTATGAATCATGATTCAAAATTAAAGATAAATATAAAAAATAAACGTCCTATTAGATTTGTGCAACTATTCAAGTGTTGAGTAGCTGGCAATTGGTTTCCCAAATCCCACGGCATTTTAATTTTTCAAGCCCAAGAACCGACTTAATTGCCCACGTTGACAAATGCCGTCTTTTTATTTCATTTTATTTTATTTATGACCATAAATGAATGTAAATGCTGTCTCATGTTGTACGCCACTTGTTCTGGATTAGATTGCGAGAAATAAAAATCAAATTGGAATAAAGTTGAAACAATCATCAACGAGTCCCGTTTCTTATAACTGGGAAAGTCCCAAAATGCCTAGTGGTTCTCTGAGGATTCTTGACTTCGCATTGGCAATTTGGACATCACACACGCTCGAGCCGAGGACGCAAGTCCATGACCGAGTTAGAAATTGAAATATCCTACACGGAATGCCCAATAATAAAAAAATAATTTTTAAGAGAGCAACAATAAATTAATAAAGAATAAACCAATAGGATAGAGACAGGTGTCATGAATGGTGACGCTAGCGTCCCTAACGGTCACCGACGACAACAACGGTAACTTCTGAGAAACAGCAATCTGAGATTGAGCGTTGGGGGCCCACCATGGAAGAGGATGTGATGGTATCTTGAATGGCTGGTACTTTGGAAGAGGATGTTAACGTCTTTCTTTTCTTTGTCTTCGCAATGAAGGAAGTTGATTAATCGATTGATTATTGATTGGGGGAAGTCAAAAACTCTGCTTCCATCACTGTCCTTTCGGACGTTGCCGATGCCCACAATTACCTAGTACAAGTGTATAACGTGTTTTGACCTCTAAACCATAAAACCTATTCATCCACTCCCTCTCATGGATTGAGGCTCCTTTTTCTAAAGACATTTTTACCCCCATCCTTACCTTTCTATAGGAGTGCTTCAAGGGCAAATATGACTTTCTATACGGAGTTTGGAGTGCCCCAAATATCTGGTCAAAAAATTCAAAGGAGCGCCCACAACAAACACGGAAGACGAAGATCCCACTCTGACCATCGCCCGCTCTCCCTTATATACCCCATTTCTCTCTCTTCTCGTCTTATCATTCAAACGAACAAAACACCGAAACAGAAAAAAGAAAGAAAGAAAGATTCCGAAAACCATAAAAGCATACATCAGAAAATAGAAAGCCAATCAATCAAGAAGAACAGAACAAATTCGAATTCTTGTACGCTTTTCAATCCAATTACGCAATTATGTCTTGCTCTGTCGCGGTTTCCAATTCGCCTGTGTTCTCTCCTTCGTCGTCTCTGTTTTGCAACAAGACCTCCCTTCTTTCCTCTCCCGAAACCCTAACCCTAACCCTTGCGCACCTCAAGCCCTCCCAGGCTTCATCATCTTCTTCTTCTTCTTCAGCGCCGTCGTCGCCTTCTTCGCCGTTCCGGCTTCGGATTCCCAAACCTCCGACGGGGCTATCGGCTTCGAGTTCGGGTTCGGCGCCGGCTTCGTCGTCGCCGAGTACGGTGTTCAAGAGGAAAAGGCCGGCGAGGCTGGACATTCCGGTGGCATCGTGCAGCTCTGGGGCTCCACCGGCGACGCCGTCGACGGCGGCGGTGTGGAGGGAGCTCGTGGAGGTGGAGAGTGATGGCTACTCGGTGTACTGCAAGAGAGGGAGGAGAGAGGCTATGGAGGACCGGTACTCTGCGGCTCTCAATCTTCATGGTGATCCCAAGCAGGTAATGCAAAAATCCTCTGTTTTGTTATTTTTCTCAATTTTATTGGTAATATAATTGCTCTTCCAGAATTTATTCGTGATCAAATTAGAAACTTCAATGTGTTATACTAGCTTAAATTTTAGAAAAGAGAAACTTGTTCTCTCTGGCAAATTGTTAAGTTGGATTTTTGTAATAATTTTCTACAGTTACAATTGCAGAAGAGTTGGAATTTTACGTAATTATAACACTTTTCCTGAAAAACCCTTGCGCGGATGAAAAAATTGTTTTATGTAATTCACGTATTAGTTGGATGGTGGAAGTAGATAAAAAGTTTTTAATGGATGAATATAGACAGGTTAGTTCTTTCGCTAAAGGCCTTTCGAGCATCACATATAGTTGAGTGAATGGCTATAGGTTTGGAATTCTCAACCTCATATGCTCGAACTTCTTCTTTGCAGGCTTTTTTTGGTGTATTTGATGGGCACGGAGGTGCAAAAGCTGCTGAATTTGCAGCAGATAACTTGGAAAAGAACATATTAGTTGAAGTAGTGAGAAGGAGTGATGATGATGACGAAATTGAGGAGGCAGTTAAGCGAGGTTACCTGAACACCGACTCCGATTTCCTCAAAGAGGATTCCCGAGGTGGTTCATGCTGTGTGACAGCTTTGATTCGGAAGGGAAATCTTGTTGTGTCCAATGTTGGCGATTGCCGGGCTGTCATGAGCAGAGGAGGCTGTGCTGAGGCACTAACCTCTGATCACCGGCCCTCAAGGGAAGATGAAAGGAACAGAATTGAGAACTTGGTGAGAAGCTAAGCTGATTCTTCTATGCTCTTGTTTTTTCTTTTCACTCGAAATTTTGTACAGTACGGAAAGGTATTGAGACTGATGTTTACTGTGAATTTCTTTTTCTAGGGTGGCTATGTTGATCTTTGCCATGGCGTGTGGAGAATCCAAGGATCTCTGGCTGTCTCTAGAGGGATTGGAGATCGTCACCTTAAAAAATGGGTGATTGCAGAACCAGAGACAAAAGTACTTCAAATCCAACCCGAACATGAATTCTTAATCTTGGCTTCAGATGGATTGTGGGATAAGGTATGACGTTTTGATCAATTTAACCATCCTTATCACTCTAGTTTTTATCCTCAGAAGTGCCATGTAACAAAATAACTGACAAGATTCTCCATTTCTTTGTTTGGTTTCAGGTCAGTAATCAGGAAGCAGTAGATACTGTTCGTCCTTGGTGCGTAGGTGTGGACAAGCCGGAACCATTGTTTGCCTGTAAAAAACTAGTAGAAATAGCTGCATCGCGAGGCTCTTTGGACGATATCAGTGTAATGCTAATCAAACTAGGGCGTTACATCTGATGTTCTCATCCCTTTTAGATGAAGAAACCATCCTAACACATAGAAAAACAAGATTTGTTTCTGTTCAGGAGCGAAAGAAAGGAACAACGGATTTGCAATTCTTCTAAGCTTGCTGTTGGTAATAAATAAAATTCATCGGAAATATAGGATGGCGGTGTTTGATGATGAAGGCGAGGCGGTAGATATTACTGTTTTAGCGTAGACTGATCCATTGTAAATGGTTTAACCTTGTTGCGGCCTTCTTAGCACCGCTAGTTAGGACAAGACATTGAAACATAGTCGAATATTTTGGTTGTATTCTTTTATTCTTTAATTAATTCATTTTTTACACAATACTTTACCTTCTGCTCAAATTGTGCATCATATTTCTGTGTCTCACAAGTTCACCTTTTCTCTAGGGGAGAAGTTTGGTTTATGAATTCAAATCAACCATTGATTTTGATTATGACTTTTGAAATTAAAGTTTTGTGTGAAAGAAAAACACTAACAGAATCAAAACCACGATTTGAACCCACCCATGAAACAAACAAACCAGAAAAGTTTGTTAGAAAATTCCTAGCAATGGTAACTGAATTTCCAAAGTGACGAGTAATAATTGATAGTGATGCATGATCTTTCCTTTGAGAAAACTAAAACTATTTGTTCATTTGGAAGTTTTCGTCTGCATGACAAAATTCCTGGTTTCCTTTTTTATCCACCCATTTTCTCCTTTTCTCCTGAAGTTTCCTCGAAGGTGGAAACTTTTTGTCACTAATGGCAGTTAGGAGACTTATGACTTTAAAGTCGTGGTCTTGTTGGAAGGAAAGAAATATGACCTTCTATGACCAAGTCTAGCCAGGAATCTAATAATATCTGCATAGCATTTTTCCTTTTCTTGACTTAAGCTACTACTAATGCAACTCAGGAAATAGGAGATATTTTTCCTTCGAGGACCGTTAACCAATAAGGAGTTCATATTGGATTTACTTGGAAAGCACACTATTAAAAGTGGAGAATGGACAATCACGTCAATGAAACTTTGAAACTGTCTGAAGCATATCTCCTTGTGATAGTTTCTGAATTTATTTTGTCTTCTCTCTCTCTGTTTATTTATTTATTTATTTATTTTGATTTCAGATTTCTAAAACGTTTCAGAATAATTGCAAATTAAATTAATCATTTAAATGGATCCATCCAACTACACGCTTTTTTCTCCAACAATCATATACTTACCTTTAAAATCACAAAATTAACTCGTACTACATCGACTATAGTTCTCACGTGCGTTTTATCATCAAGATTTTAATATTCATTAACAAAGGATTAATTTAGGTTAATTTGATGTATCATGTATTCGTTTTGGACTTTCGACTTTCAACGAGTTGGGGATCAAAATAGAATTTAATCTATAGTTCAGTGATTAAGAATATGATCAGCCCTTCTTTGTTCTTTATCCTCGGGAAAGTTTTTGAATTTACTGCCTTAGTTCTACTTGTTCGCTTAACTCCATTAATATTGTCTTAGTTCTACTTGAATCGGTGAAATAAACGGGACCTAAGTGTTATGTGTAAATTTTTTTATGAAGTGTACATATTTAATTGGGAGGACAAGAATAGAGAGTCGGAGACGAAAAAAAAAAAAAAAGGATCGGCGAGGGGGATTAAAGAAATGGAAAGCTAACAAATTACTTAGAGAAGGGGATTAAAGCAAAGCATTAACATCTAATGACACGAATTAACATCTAACACCTAGTTATACCTAATGATGCTAACAAATGACTTAGAGAAGGGGATTAAAGCAAAGCATTAGCACCTAATGACACGAATTAACATCTAACACCTAGTTATACCTAATGATAGAAGCTTTTGAAGATTATTGTGGATTCTTCATAAGATTGTCTAAATTTCATTTGATGTTTCATCTTATCTAGAGAAAGTTAAAAGGTAAGAATTAAGATATAGTTATGCATCACAAGTTACTGCTCACCTTTTATATTTGTTGGTGATTCTGTTTCCAATTCTCAGTCTAGAGCTGTATGAACAGAAAGGTACCGCAGTTAGTCCTTTTCCAATTTTACTTATTTTGAAAAAAAAAAAAAAAAAAAAAAAAAAAAAAAAAAATCTGAAAGAACAGTGAAAATGCCCTATTGAGTAGAAAATTGAAAAATATGGATATTCGACCTATACTAGCTATATAGCCCACCAAATCCTTAAAATAATATACAATATGATAATGATGAGATGAATAGAGAGTGTTGCTGCCGACCACTTCCACTTGATGTGGTTCTTACCGGCAGATCACATATTTGGCCTAAACATCATTATCACATACCAAGGAAGTATCCAATAGAAACATAATAAACAACAAAATATATATATATATATATATAAACATATATATATATGTATATAATATAAAAGGACAAAGCGACATGGTCAGCTGTCTGTAAGGCCCTCAAACATATAAAAAATGACCCAAAAAATAGCACATGTATAAGACTAGCTGCCCCTGGCTCCACCCACATAACACGTTTGTTATACCACTAGGAAAGGGGCATTTCCTAGCTAGAACGGGGCAATTTGGTGTTATTTGATTGTCATGTTGTGTACCACGTTATGTGTCATGTTGTTTTACTGCCTTATTTCTTTATGTACCAATCTTCCATCCACTTGATATATATAATGTTATTATTACTAAAGGCATCTACGTTTGCACTATGTTTGGTAGGATTGAAAAGTGGAAGTAAGAAGGTAGATACACTTTTTCGTGGAAGTTGAAAAAGTAGATTGTGTTGGTAACAACAATTATTTGAAGGAAAAGAAATTACGGAAGATTAAAATCATTATACGTTTGGTTTATGAATTAAAATCATGAGATTAGAATCATTTTCGATTTACGTGTTTTTTTTGTGAGAAAAAATACTGTAGTGAACCATGAATCATAATTCAAATCATTGTTTAAATCCTCCAACCAAACTTTGTCGAACCCACGATTTTTAATTTCTCCAAACCATTTTCACATACCAAACCAAACATTTGATTTATAAAAAGTATATTAGCATTATTTCCTTCCTATCATCCAAATAAATAATATAAAGATCCAAATAAACAATACAAAGGAAAAACAAAATCTCTCTATCTCTTACATTTTTACATCGTCTTGTTTTCCTTTTTTCCTATCAAACACCTATAATAATGTTAATTTCTTTCACAAAATATATTCATAATTAAGAGAAAAATCTTCCACACCAAAATTAAAAACTCCGAACATGCATTGTATATGGCCAAAATATATCCCATCGTCACGCCAGCAATTATTTTCTTCTTGGTGTAATACTTGGACCCTGATTTTATTTTATTTTTTTCCTTTTAATCCTTTTTTTGCTCTTTTATCTAGCTTTATTGACGGTTCCTTATTACTAAATTTATCAAAAGATATTGCACGACATTTCACGATACAGATACAAAACACTGGACATGCAATAAATTTGGATTCTAGCAATTTTAACAACTGGGGTTTGGTTTTGGGTTAATATGCATGAACCTCAAGAGATAAGAAAGCCTAACAACATAGAAGAAAGTGGAGGGAGCTAGGTTTTCATGTCAGCCCCACAAGTTTGGAACACTTGAGTTTAATCACGTTGGACTTGTCGGCCGTCTGATTTATTTGTGTCGTTTTTTTGTCTTGCACTCCAACGACATTAGCCCCATAGCACCGACTTGTTGCCTTCAGGACAAAAACTAACCTCGTAATTTATTATGCTTCCTTAACAAATACAATATTAATCAGAAATTACAATATTAAAACACACAATTATGAGTACTCCATACTGAGTAGTTATACCCATATATAGCCTATGTGTGTGGCTAATAATTTATGATTATTCCTCTTGGCATTTAAGAAAATAAGTAAAAACTTCATTAGCTTCGTTAGATTCATCGTACGGACTATAAATAATTGAGTTTATCTACCCAATAATGAGGTCAATAATCATTTTCCATCTTTTTGTTTCCTTAACAATTAGGTAAAATATTTAATTCCACACGAAATTTTTAACAAAAATTGGATAAAGATGGATACAAGTTTTGCGTCACGTTATTAGTGAACGGTAGTACCCATGCAAATGTATCATATTAGGCGAAGAGGAACAATGATATTGACAATTAGCCCTTGATGATTTCGAGCCACATGGTTCTTTCCACGAGAAATAATCTATTTTATGGACTCGTTCATTTTATTAATTTAAATTTTTAATTTAAATTGAGATATGATTTTATGTGAGAATTTTTTACTGTAATAAAAAAATTAAATGTGATTATTTTTTAAAACTTTTTATTATAATAAAATTTAAATTTTAAATTTAAATTCGTAAAATGAACGAGACCTAACTATCTTATCATTTTCTTTCCCAAAGCAAGTACCAAAAGAAATATGGATGTTTCTTCTTTCCAACGTATTCCTTGGCTCATATTATATGCGTATTCAAGTTTACGTGGACACACTCAAACCTTCTTTTTCACTTTGTCCTTGCGTAAGAAATTGTCCCAGCTCATCCAATTCTATTCCAACCCCTTTCGTAGTTGTACCAGCTTGTACTGAACAAATTAACGCCTAACGTGGCAACCATATATGCAATTTTGTAAAATGCACAGTCCACGTGTCACAACCTAATCTGTTTTAGTTGGCGGATTATTATAAAACTCAAGCTTATGTCTCCCAATAATGTATATCACATATAGTAACGGAAGACATAACGTGCGTGTTTGGAAAATAGATTTTTGCGAAAAATAAAAAATAAAATAAAAATAAAATAAAAATAAAAACAATAAAAATAATTTTTGTGAAAAAATTAAAAAATAGTTTAAAATTTTTACTTTTTTATTTTTATTTTTTAATATTTATCAATAATATTATAATATATTAATTAAAAAATACGATTTTACTTTTTTATTATACTCAAAATAATTTCTTAAAAAATTAATTAAACGTAATTTTAAAATCGGTATCAGAATAATTCTCAAAATAATTTAATTTTTATTTTTTATTGAAAATAAAATAAAATCAATTTTAAACACACCTAATATTTCTTTATCCTTTGAAAAGATGGTCAAAAAGGGAAAAAAAGATTTTACGCCATGACTTACTATTTTCCTTCATAGAAATTATTATTTTAATCGTTAGATTAATTTTTAATAACACTACAAAATGTATATTTCTACTCCTACTCGTATGATCGCGGAAAAACTAGTTTAAGGATTAAATCAGTAGTTTCTATTAATTAGTAGGGTAACACAGCATTTCTTATCATAGGAATTCCTATTAAAAAAAAGGATTTAAAAAGTTGGTGTCTTTTTGGATTTTGGGGAGACTTTTAGATTGTGGCCACTCATTTGCAAATTAGGAAGCTGGGAAAAGGTGAACTGTCGAAAGGGGCATAATGGGTTCATGTTAGGGTGTCCCTGATCCTTTTTAGAAGATACGAATTTAGATATGGAAAGTGGGGCTGTCCCTTTCGTCACTTGTCGTTTTGCCATGCAAACCAATTTGCCAAATTGTATGATCATTTTTCGCTTATGAATAAAATATAAATGTCTCTGATCAGAAATATTTATATAGAAATATTTATTTTGTTGCCGCTTTTCCAATTCTACTTTGATGTAGTTTTAAACACATGACATTTAACAATATTGCCCCTTGACCGAATATGAAACAAAATTTTCACCTGCAACAATCTTAACAACATATGCAGCTGTTACTCAGTCACAAAAAATCAAGCTGTCACGGTCTATTGTTTTACAATACGTTGTGCCCATGTAAATAAACTAACACAAATAACCATTATAGGTGGAGACTCAACTTATTTATATAAATTCCGTTCATTTCGTCGATTTGAGTTTAAAATTTAAATTTTATTATAATAAAATTTTTTTAAAAATAATCACATCTAATTTTTTTATTATAATAAAAAATATTTATATAAAATCACATTTTAATTCAAATTAAAAATTTAAATTAACAGATTAAACACGTCATAATAATTATAATATCTGAAGGAGGCTGGTGGTGCACGTCGGCAGAGACGCTTGAACTATAAAAAACTTTTTATTCTTGCTGCCACTTATTACTTATAGAGAGAAATGCCCACACCTAAATCCTTCTTCCACTTCTGCTACAACCTCAAGTTCTATGTTTCCCCTATGTGGACCTATCTCCTTTCACCACGTGGACAGATCTATGGACCCCACATTCAGTTCTTCTCATACCGGTCTCAACCGAACTCCCTCTGTCAACCTTTTATGGTGCTGCTCTTCTCTTATTAAAATACTAATATTTTATTCATTTTGTTAATTTAAATTTTTAATTTTCAATTTTTATAATTAAAAATTTTTAGAAAATATAATATTTAATATTTTTTATTACAGTTAAATTTTTTAAAAAATATTACATCTTAATTAAAATTAAAAAATTAAATATGTGAAGTGAACGAGACTTATTTTTTATTTTCTAATAAAAATAATAAAAAAACCTTTTTTTTTTACCATTTGTAATTTGTGCTCTCTTGTTACATAGAGCGCGGCTGCATGAAGTACAATGAATGCCAATAAATTCTTCTAAAAATCCTATTCATTGGGGAGATATGTATCACAAATTATATCATATTTTACCTTCGTTATTATCTTCTGGGACTTTTTCTTGAACCCACCAGAGAATCCCATATTCTTAATAAAGTATTTTTAAGATCTAAGATAACGATTATTTGAATAGCCTGTCATATTAGTAGTGCATAACTCGATGTTTCGTACCATGTAAAAATGAGAAAAAATAAAAATATTTTATATAAAAATTTGTATTATAATTTATAGTTTATTATAATATTTTTTTATAAAAAATACATATAAATTAAAAATAATTTTAAATTATAATTTTAAAATTCGTGAATAAAAACGTGTACAGATTAAGAAGCCAGCAAAGCCAAAGGCCAGGATCTTGTAACGGACCAAAGAAGTTTTTGCCTCCACGATCCCCAAATTCACTTTTGCTCTCAGCCACGAAAAAAAAAATAAAAAATAACAACAACAATATTCCCATTCGCTATTACTCATTACCACATGTCGCAATTCTCATGCCAGGTAACCAGTTACTCCTTTTGACAAAGACAAAACCTCCGAAAAAAATTGAAAATAAACATGTGAAATTACGTGGCAGCTAATAAACGGTCCAGATCAAATCTAAGAACACACATGGTGGATAAGGATAAAACTCCGTATCTTTACCTTCCACACTTATATCCCGTTCACGTCAACACATAACATAACCAAAAGAAAAGAGTGTGTGTAAACCCAGAAACCAGAACTCTCTAGCCGTAACGTCACCGAAACTTTTTTATCTTTTTTCTTTCAGATTATCCATTTGGAAATTCCAGGTCAGCCCCACACAAAAATATAAAAGGAATAAAAAGAATTTAAATTTCGAGGTTTCCCACGCCTAGTATAAATAGCTACTTGGACCCCAGAAAATACCAATTATTCAAACAACTTTGCGGAGAGAAAAGAACCAACTTTTTGAGATGGAAAAAACAGTGAAGAAGCTTCATCCTAGCTCGGTTTCATGGGTGAGAGGGAAGTGTATAGGAAAAGGTTGTTTCGGCACGGTCAGCCTCGGGGTCGACAAATCGGACGGTCGAGTTTTCGTCGTCAAGTCCGTCGATCGCGCCACGTGTCTTCCCGCTCAGCTGGAGGCTCTCGAGAACGAAATTCAGATTCTCCGGTCGCTCTCCGACGGTTGCCCCTACGTCGTCAACTACCTCGGCGACGACGAATCCCACGAGACGACGTCGTACTACAGGAACCTCCACTTGGAGTACTTGCCACGTGGCACGCTCGCTGACGTGGCCCCGATCTTGGACGACGAGGCGGCCTTACGGTCGCTCACGTGGTGTCTTGTGTCGGCTCTCCGGTACGTGCACTCCCGGGGAATTGTTCATTGCGACGTCAAGGGTAAAAACGTCTTATTGGGTCCACTCCCCGGCCAAGCCAAGCTCGCGGATTTCGGGTCGGCTAGGGAGATCTCCTACGGGTCATTCGGTGCTCCGATATCGCCTCGAGGAAGCCCGCTTTGGATGGCGCCGGAGGTGGTTCGCCGGGAGTCTCAGGGGCCGGAGAGCGACGTCTGGTCGTTGGGATGCACGGTGATCGAGATGATCACGGGGAAGCCGGCGTGGGTGGATTACGGTGCCGAAACGTTGAACCGAATCGGACTCTCCGACAAGTTGCCGGAGTTTCCGGTCGGGTTGTCCGATACGGGTTGCGATTTCCTCGAGAAGTGTCTGAACAGAGACCCGACACGAAGGTGGAGCTGCGATCGTCTGCTGCAGCATCCATTCCTGGCTTCTGCTGCTCCCGCACTAGACACGGCCGCCAACTCGTCGCCCCGGTGCGTGCTCGACTGGGTCGACTCGGAGTTCGACGATTTCGAAGACGATCGAAATTACAATTCCGACGGAGGAGGTGATATCTCAGCGAGAGAGAGGATCGGTAAATTGGCGACGAACGGAGGGGCAAATTGGGAATCCGATGGGTGGGAATGGACGGTGGTGAGGTCATCGATTGGTGGTGAGACTGAGGCGGAATCAGCTGGTGCGAATTGTTGTGGCTACGAGGAAGGGATAAGTTCGGAATATTCGGACTTTTCGAGGTCAGAACGGAAAATAGGGGGGACAAGTTCGGAATATTCCGATGCCTTGGGAACAGGTTCGGATTGGGCGTGTGGTGGCGCCGACTTGGCGCTTTGGTGCGTAGCTGGCTCGAGCTGTCGGGATGGGTTGCACAATGGTGATTTGTTGAACTTGGATAGGCCCAAAATAATTAGTTTTTACAGCTTGTATATTAGTGCATTATTTACGTATTCAGTTATATTGATCATGAAAGAATACAATAATATCTTCATTAGCTATTATATTCTTCACCTTCCATTTCTTGTCCTTGCAATAAATATTCAGTTGTTAAAGTTATTATTTACGAACCAACTAACCAAAGTAACAAGTAGGAGGGAGCTACATACCGTTAATAATAGATATCTCATCTTATATATATATATATATATATATATATATATATATTTATCTTTACGTGATATTTGATGAAAAATATCTCATCCTATTATTATTTTTATAAATGTCTCTTGAAAATATATACTCTCTATTTCAAAACATCCCTTAATTTTTTAAAACAGTTTTAAAACCCCAAAAAATAGTTCAAACATCCTCTATTTCCGCCTATTATTCTAACAGAATCATTGACACGGTTGAAAATTAATTAAAGGTAATTTAATCTGTACAAAAATACTGAAACTTGTCCACCCTATCCCCTTCCCCGATAGCACCACCACCATCCCCGCCGGCAAGCCACTCTACACCTCGACGGCGATAGCCCCTTTTCCGGACACGACCAAGCTCGCTTGTTTCCACTACATTGAAGAGATTTTGAACGCCAACGCCAACTAGCGGAATTAACAGCTGAGCAGCGGCGTCAGATCGTTGACACTCGGAAGCTCCGCTTCCCACTTGAGAAGTCGCTCCTTATCGCCGCTATTAACACTGCCATCGTACTAGATCTGAGCTTCGGCGAGAGGCGGAATCGTGGGGTGTGCTTCACGGCTTGAGTGGGATCGCGAGGATCGTCGTGCCGGAGTGGGTGATTCTCCGATAGGGGTAGCTGCAGCAAGGCCTCGGTTCGCGAGCGGATGAGGGAGGTGGGGCTTGGGTTGCACGGCGGTGAGGCGGCTAGGTCGCACAGGGATGGGTTGGAGGGCCATTGAGGGGCAGCAGGGCCTGGGTTCTTTTCATTTTTGTAGATTTGGGTTTTTCTTTTTTTTTTTTTCAAAATCAAAGCCTTTCTCTAGATTTTGAGGTGTTTGAGAGAAACTAAAAAAAAGACGAATAATAGTAAAAAAAATCCTTAACATTGTACATTTCAATAGCTCCGGCAAAGAAGGTCGTTCATCGTCTCTGGTTTCGCGGGTAGACCGTAGAACAGGAGCTAGAGAAGTTTCACTTTTTAGTATAGCGGTGCTCAAAATCCACCATAATTTCATTTTTTTTCTTTTTTTAATATATGTTTAAATAAAGATAATATAAAATTCATATTATGAATTTTTTTAATTTTTTTACTTGCCGGTATTCTCTTAAATTTATAAGCGGAAGTTGATGGGGATGATTATTTGAACTGTTTTTTATATATTAAGAATGTGTTAAACGGTTTTAAAAAATTAAGAGATATTTTAAAAAATAATATATAATTCAACAAGTATTTATGTTTGTTTACATAATTTTAGTAGTATATGCTCATACCTTTTCCACATTCTTTTTTGACTTATTTTTCCGTTTTCTTTTTGTGACTTTTTTCTTTTACTCCGTCCCTAATTATAAGATAGAATGAAAAATACAAGACGTTAGTAGAAGATACTACTAATTGTTGGGTTATTGCCAACAACTTGGAAGTGGATCGACATTTTTGTTAAATTGAGAGCCATTTGGTGGACTGGTGGCGGCAAGGAAGTGACAGTGAGATGATGAGCCTAAACTTGGCTAAAATAATAATTCAAAGCCAATGGAGCAAGTCGTTGGTTTTGCAAGCAATAATTATCCAATGCACGAATATAGTAACCAAATAACTTCAACCCCAATTCAAATGGCTAAAATATCATAAATAGTATTAGAACGAGTACAGTGATATATATATATATATAAATACATATATAAATATAGATATTATTGGGCAATATCTTTTTGTAAGATTCCATGGATTTGTCTACATCCCAATGGTTGATGCGTTGCAAACAAACGACACGAGAAGTGTTTCAATAGGACCTTTTTATAAAGATTAGTGGATTAAAAATTGAGAAGGAGAATATCTTTTGGATCATGAAAGTGGATGATTAAATTGGTTGTTGCGTGCCCGGCATGGAGAAGCTTCCCACAAGTGTTCCTTGACTCACCTGTCAATTACTGTATTTTTTAAAAAATAAATAAATTGGACATGGGTTATGTACCTATTGGCTCTCAAATTAATAGAGCTCTAATTCAAGCTGTCAGGGATTTTGGTTACGAATCTCTAATTAATTATGGTTGTCTTAAGACTTGAGTTCTGGGTTTAGAAGGGTAGGTAGTGCTCAAGCATTACAGTACCAGACAACTATACTTATCAACATATTTATATTACCACGTGCATGTTTTCATTAGGCCTACTTATTTTTAAGGTTCGACTTACATAGGATGAGGCCTTACGCATGTATTATTATATTGGGAGATGAGTTGTTGTTGTTTTTCCCCCCTCCCTTAAATGATATTTATACGTTGTTTTTGGTTCAACTTTCAAGTTGTTTGATCAAGCATTTGACGGAATTCAGCTGTGTCGTGTCCTAATACGGCTTGTCTTGTATTTCAATTCACTCAAAATCAAAACGTTTCGTTCATTCATCCTTCAATTAGGAATGGCTTCCGATTGAATCCTTATTCACCCAAAAAAAAAAAAAAAGTTTCCAAAACAACTTTATCAAAAAACATAAGAACCGTTTTGAAAATGGTACCGAATACATGCGAAATTAACGAATTCGATTTTAGATGAATAAGTTAAAAAAAAAGGGACAATTTCTTTGGTAATATTCAAATGAGTTTCATACTGTGCAGTTTTATACATACTTCCATTAAAGATCTTGTTTCATTATTTTTATATAGATTTTTACTTTTAATTTAAGAAAATAAATCTGGTGTTCTCTTTTTTTAAAAAAACATTAGTGTTCCATACTTATTAGCCGTTAGATCTGTATTATATTTTTAATCTGATTTGATTTTTAATCAGATTTAATAGAGATTTAACGATTAATAAGTATAAAACACTGGTGTTCTAAAAAAAATGAAACACTAGAAAAAATTTCTTAATTTAATTACTTATAATTGATGATAAAAAGAATTCGAAACAGAAAAAAAAAAAATTGCTGAAGGGAAAATAAGGCAAGTGTTGCTATTTATCATGCAACTACATGCATCATATATGCACAGAGCTGTATGAATTGGAGATGACAATCTTATCTGCTGATATGGGCACTTGTGGATACCCACCCCTAATATGATGAATATGGGTAATATTATATGCGAGTGAGAACGGGTATGAGGAAAAAGTAAACCTAAAAATTGATTTTTTGCTCTTATGAAGTTACTAGATTTTTACAGGAAAATAGTAAAAAATAGGCTAATATGAAAAGCTTAAAAAAGTATATAGGATAATTTTTAATTATAAAAATTAATAGGTCATAACTTATCAAGTTATGATTCATAACCAGATAAGTTATGGATAAACTTGTCAAGATATGGTTCATAACTAGATAAATTATAGACAATTATGAATAATAACTACTCAAGTTATAGTTCATAACTAGACAAATTATGAACGAAAATAATAATTTGGCCTATTTATTAACTCATGTAAATTATTAGCCTATTAATTTTAATTCATCTCAAATCTTAGCCTATTTTCTTCTTTCTCCCATTTTTATATACTTAGAATTGTATTTTGCACTCTAATAATAATAAAAAAAAGTGATTTTTAGTTTTCCCATCAAACTCCCCTTTATCCTAATAATAATAATAATAATAAAAATACAAATCAATTAAAAAAATAACTCTCCAATGTAAAAATTAATTTTCAATAAACTCAAATTTAATATGTTATATAGTAATAAATTATAACAAATTTGCACTATCACCAATTAAACCATAATATTATCTAAAAAAACATCATCATCAACTAATAAAATCATCTTCAATAAATAAAACTAAATCGCGCTTCTTATTCTTTATAAAAGAATAAATATTTTTTTTTCTAGTTAACAGTGACAAAGCTAAAATTTTTTATGAGAGGGTTAATTTTAACTATATAAAACACTTAATAAAATTAATTATTAAGTTACTACAAATTGTTCTCGATGTTATTTCAAATCTTAAAAAAAATATTGCACAATAGCTACAGGTTATTGAAGATAATTTCACTATAGGTAAAGTATCATTAATCAATTGATTAGTAATTCGGGTAGCCAATTCTTCATAATACTCATAAAAAAAAACCCTGTATGCAATAGTGGTAACAAGAAGTCGTGTTTATATTTGTCTCTCTCTCTCTTTTTTTTTTTTTTTTTTACCTTTCTCAGCGTTGTCTATTATGTTTGTTGCTTTTTTGATTGGTTGGTATTAAGTTAATGTTAATGTTAGAAGTAGATGAAATAGATATATATTATTTACTTTAAAGGCTTTTAAAGTTAAGATTAGTAGTATTTTATTTTTTAAAATAGTATTATTAGAGCTGTTGCTTTAAAAAGTAGTATTTTTTTTTTTTTAATAAAAAACTAGAGATTTAAAAATTGAGTTTTTAATTTTGTTAGAGGGAGCTACACCTAATTTGATATATATATATATATATATATATATATAGTAGAGATGTCAATTATGCAGGCATAGTTTGACCTTTTAAATTAAGCTCATACATGTCTCGTATAGTATTTAGATCATCCTATTTATTTATCGAGCTGTGCTAGGTCTAACCCATTTAATTTTTGTAGCATTAAGCCCATCCCATGATCTATTTATTTGTGGGGCGTGCCTTAACGTGCATGGTCATATTTGTGCCTATACACGTGCCTATGTGTTTGTCACACTTTTATTATGTTCTTGATGGGTGTAAATTTACAACAAATACAAGAAAATAAGTATTGAGCATAATGAGAACATATTAAAAAAATGCCTCGTTCAAAACTATATCAAGTAAAACACACTAGGATAAAATATAGGTAAAGAAAAAAAAAAGTGCAATTATAAACCTTATAAAGGAGTACATAATAAAATTCGTTTTATACTTTATGTTCTTTAGTTGGGCTTTTATTGTGCTTTTAACGTGTTTGTGCCTTGCTAGTGCCGTGCTCATGTCGGGGTTTTAGTGTGCCGTATCCTTAATGTGTTGTGTCTTAAATTTATGTCAAGCCCCGCCCATTTAATATACATGATGGGCTAGATTCATTTAAGAACCGTGCTCATAATTCGAATTTTTAATTTAAGTTAAGATGTGATTTTATATAAGAATTTTTTATTATAACAAAAAAGTAAATGTGACTATTTTTAAGAATATTTTACTATAATAAAACTCAAATTTTAAACTCAAATCAATAAAATAAATGAGACCTTAATAATTGTGCCGCGTGCAATGCCATGCTCATTCCTTAACGTGTTGTGCAATTGCTGGCCCATTAAGCCCATCTCGTTTTGACATCTCTAGTCTATAGATACATATAGGTTAAAAACAAGGGAGAAAGAAGCTCATTCCTTAATAAATAGGTCAAATTATTATTTTCGTGTGAACTATAACTTGACAAGTTATTATTCATAATTGTCCATAACTTGTCCGGAACCATTAAAGTTTGTCCATAACTTATCGTTTTGACATCTCTAGTCTATAGATACATATAGGTTAAAAACAAATTTGAAAAGTTGAAGGGGACTTAAGCCCCCTAGCCCTTATATGCCCTCGTCCCTACTGGTTAACGTTGTCGGAACGTGAAGTATGTGGAGAATTGGCAGCAAGGTGGCTCGCTGTGGCAATGGGTCCTCTTTATTTTGATACACGTACACCAGCTTAGCACGAAATTAACCAGTAATAAACATTATGTCGTTTTTGGACAATTCAGAATGGAACGCGATGTCGTTTTTTATCCTTCTGTCATCTCCTCCTCTGCATTATTAAAAATCGTACACTTGGACGCTATGGAGTTGACCAATATACTTCTTTCATTTTTTTTCTTATTTTTTCTGGGAAAAAGGCCCGCAAACTTGCAAGAGAAGAAAAAACAGAAAACAGCACGCGGAAAACACTTCCATCTTCTCTCTTCAGTCTCTCTCTCTCTCTCTCTCCCACTTGGAAACCCAAATTTTCTCACCAGTGCTACAATTTTCCACGCCAGTCGCTTCTCCTTCGTTGAGGCTCCGATTCAGCAACCATGGCCGCTGCAAATGCTCCTATCACAATGAGAGAGACCCTAACGGTACGTTTCTTCAAATTGAAGCTAATTTCCTCTCCCTTTTTCCTCGGCATTTCCTCTTCAATTTCTCTTCTTCCTCCGATCGACGGGGATTCCTCACTAGACAATCATTTCGCAGTGTTTTTGGCTTTCTACGTTCTCCATTTCGTGAATTGCACTTGTCTGTCGCAATGTTTAGGGTTTCTGTGCTCGGTTTGAGTATTCGAGTGTGTTCATGGCGTTTTCTGTTGGTTTTGGGTGTTTTTGTTGTTGTAGTTGCCCAGTATTGGAATAAATACCCAATTCATTACGTTTACGCATGTGACGATGGAATCGGACAAGTTCATTTGCGTTAGAGAAACTGCGCCTCAGAATAGCATTGTGATCGTGGACATGAACGCGCCTAACCAGCCCCTGAGACGCCCAATTACTGCCGATTTGGCGTTGATGAACCCTAACTCCAGAATTCTCGCTCTCAAAGGTAGGATTTCGTTTATACGTATTAGAATCCCACATTGCCAGGAGACATTAGCATAATTCACTTAATAAGATGAGGATAATCATTTTTTAATAAGTCAGTTTTGTTAGGTTGAATTAGACCCAATATTCTTTGATTTCTATAAAATAGTATCATGCCCAATTTTGTAATGTTGGGTCTCCTAATATTGATTTATTTGCAGCAGTTTGACGTGGTCCATGCTGTGTCTGAGGGAGCGTATTAGAATCCCACATTAATTAGAGATATTTGCATGATCCACTTAATGACAATCCTCCCCTAATAAGTCAGTTTTGTTAAGTTGAGTAGGTTCAATATCCTTTGATTTTTATAAAAATACGCATGATATTGCAGCATTTTGTCACAGCACCGAATGTAATATGTCCAATGTGATTGTCCTGCCGTAATACGGTTTACTTTTTATGGATTATGGCGTTTGTAAATTTAATTTAATATGCTATTGTTTATTATTTTGCTTCATTTGTTAAGTAATTATATGTTGAAGATGTTGGCTAGTTCAGTAGGTAAAAGTCACTTGGACTCAAATTGAAAGACTTGAAAGTTGTGATCAAACTGTAGGAATGGTTGTGGGTAAGGGAGAGAGTTTCCTTGTTTAGCGAATTAACTTTTAGATTTTTTTTTGAATTTTATACACACAAATATCAATAGCCTGCAATAGCTTGTCATTAACATCGATGATCTTCAGTATAGGCCTTTTATTCCTTGAACTGCTACTTTATCAATTTAAAACTTTCCTGCTTAATAATGCTGTTATATACTATCTTTTATTTTTAATGGATTTCTTAATTTTCTTCTTCTGGTTTATGCTAATGATCGGGTTTAGCAGTCTTGTCGACATGGAAAATTTTGGATTTTAACTATTCGTCATTGTGATTTAAAACTATTCATCATTGGGATGTAGTCAATTTCTTCAGAAACTTGATTAGCTTTACCAGAACTGGAGTGGAAATCTGAAATAGGAACTAGGATTATTTGCATTGTCTCATAGTAACTAAAATCTGTTCTTCTGTTCCTCAATCCCCACCCAGCTAATCGATAACCATATTTTGTTTGTAGCTCAAGTTCAGGGAACTACTCAGGATCATTTACAAATATTTAACATTGAATCAAAGACAAAGATAAAATCACATCAGATGCCCGAACAGGTGATTTATTCCTTCCAAGGGCATTCAAGTTATCAATACAATGTTTTGACTTTCTTTTATTGCTATAGCCTATATGATGGTTTGTCTTCAAACAATATTGTTAGTCATCAAACTTTTATATTTTTAGGTTGTCTTTTGTAAGTGGATCACGCCAAAAATGCTGGGCCTGGTAACACAAACCTCAGTATATCATTGGTCAATTGAAGGTAAGATTCCTTTTGCATTATCCTAAAATTAGCAATTGTCTGGTTGCTTTTTTGTTTACTTCAACAGCTTATGATTCCCCACTTGTTTCTTTATTTTGCTTCATGCAATTTTCTAAGAGTAATTTATTATGTGTTTAGGTGATTCTGAGCCTGTGAAAGTATTTGAGCGGACAGCTAATCTGGAAAATAATCAAATAATCAACTACCGTTGTGATCCTACTGAAAAGTGGATGGTTTTAATCGGGATTGCTCCTGGCTCACCTGAGGTCAGTTGAGTGGTTACCTTTTGATTTTAAATGTGTCACTCATTTTTCACTCTAATCCTGTTGGTGGCTCTGGTAGGGAAAGTGGAAACTCTATTTTTCTGATAAGTCTCTGGATATAATGCTTATTAGGGGATAATACAAATAATTTAATCTTTACATTCTAGCATCATCTTAAAGTTGGTCAAGAAATGTTCAAGCAGAACCAATATATTGTGATCTGTGCTTCTATAGGTGCACATTTTGTCCTTCTATAGGTCTGATAGGCATATAAGAAATTTGATTTCTGATAACTCTAGCCTTTTTGGGTTTCATAATCTCTTTTTATTGATACTTCTTTACTTCTCTGTGATCCTCCAATATGTGGAAGATACATTTTTTTGATAAGAACAACCGGAAGATATCAGTTTTCTCCTTTTTGACTTAGATAGGAAGTTTTCTTGTTTTCCTCTGCGCCTCAGAAGATCACATTTGTCATTATTAGTTGAGAGTACGATATATGTTTGTATATTTATTCATCTTTTTAAGTTTCTTAATTCATTTACCTCTGGACTTATGCAATATTGTCTATGATTTTACATGGATTCAATAAATAAATAGTGATCCAGATTTGATCATACTAACCATATCATGCCGTTTTTCTAAATTCCTATTGCAGAGGCCGCAACTTGTAAAAGGAAATATGCAGCTTTTCTCTGTGGATCAGCAACGTAGTCAGTCTCTTGAAGCACATGCTGCATCGTTTACCACAATTAAAGTGTGATTCCGTAATTTCTCCTATATGGTTTATTTCTGTGTTGTTTGAGTAGTGTCATTAATTTTTTTGTTGTATACAGGTTGCAGGGAATGAGAATCCTTCAATTCTCATTTGTTTTGCATCCAGGAGCTTCAATGCTGGACAAGTTGCATCAAAGATGCATATTATTGAACTTGGTGCTCAGCCAGGTTAGCTGATCTTTTATTGGAAAATCCTTTGCGTATTAATGCACCAGGCACTAGCACATCTACTCAGATGACAATTGTCCCTACCTTTATTTCTTTAGTTTCTGGTTGTTGTGAGTTCTTTTCTTGCTTCGTAGAGTTTATGCTTATCTATATACCGTTTTCTGGTGCTAATGTTTTGAACTTGTTCTCAGGAAAGCCTTCATTTACTAAGAAGCAAGCTGATCTATTTTTTCCTCCTGATTTTGCTGACGACTTTCCGGTGTCAATGCAGGTATTATAGTGCCTTATTTTAAATTCTTTAAACATTAGATTTTTCACCATAAATTAATTGCTTTCTTCTTTTCCTGGTGGAGGCAGATATCAGAAAAATATGGTTTGATATACGTGATCACAAAGCTAGGTCTTTTATTTGTCTATGACCTAGAGACAGCAACCGCAGTTTATAGAAACCGAATTAGTCCAGATCCCATCTTTCTGACTACAGAAGCTTCATCTGTTGGGGGCTTTTATGCTATCAATAGGCGTGGGCAGGTGCTGCTTGCAACTGTAAATGAACAAACAATTATCTCTTTTGTTAGTGGTCAGGTATGCTTTTTAGTTTTAGTTTTACTTTTAGTTGTTGGATTTTATTTATTTATTTTTTTATTTTTTTAATTATTATTATTTTTTCAAATGTCTAGCTTCTGGAACAAAAATCATGCAGTTCATAATGTTTGGTGATTTTGCAGCTAAACAATTTGGAACTTGCTGTTAGTCTTGCCAAAAGAGGAAACCTTCCTGGTGCAGAAGACCTGGTAAGTGTACAGTTTCTCTATTTTGCATTTATTGCGTGGGTTACCACTGTTTGAAAGCCTTTAAATTATTATTCGGTTTATTGTGCAGAGTTGAAAAAAAAAAAGGAATTATTCAGTATTTTTCTTTTATGAGTAGTGTGAATAATTCACATAGTTGTACTTGCCATGAATGAAGGAAATCCTGTCTCTATGAGTTATTTATAGATATAATTGACTGCGTTCTAATCGTCGTAATGTCATCAGATGTGAGCTTTCTAAGATAGCCATTTTTCATATCAAATATCTGTTTTATATTTCCTGTTGAATTTCTCCAGCACGATAAATGGTTTGCTAACAAAAAAATGAGGAGCATCTTCAACCCAAACATCCCCCCACGCGGCTCTCTTTTTTCATCTATAAAAACTACTTAACTGCATCTAGAAAATATTATCATCTGGCTGTTTTGCTCAGGTTGTCCAGAGATTCCAAGACTTGTTTGCTCAGACAAAGTATAAGGAGGCTGCAGAGCTTGCTGCAGAGTCTCCACAGGGGATACTTCGCACTCCTGACACAGTTGCTAAATTTCAGGTGTAAATACAAAGTTTCTTGTCGGTTTATGTTTATTCCATTGCTTAATAGTTCTTATTTTTATTTTTGACATATGTGTCCCTTGCACAGGGTTCTTACATTTTATGATCATATACTCTCTTCTAGGGATTTTGATTTGGTTATGTTGTTTATCGTTGCAGAGTGTCCCTGTGCAATCTGGGCAGACACCGCCATTGTTACAATACTTTGGAACTTTGTTAACCAGGGGAAAACTAAATGCTTATGAATCATTGGAATTATCCCGTCTAGTTGTAAACCAAAACAAGAAAAATCTTTTGGAGAATTGGTTGGCAGAGGACAAGTTTGAATGTAGCGAAGAGCTTGGAGATCTTGTGAAGGTGTGATATGGTTATGAAGTTAAATTACTGTTCTTACTTCTTGATACTTTGGTTGTGCTTCTATTTTGTCCGTTCCTTCTATTGGTATAGTCGTCCAAATTATTAAATTAATGCATTAGCTGATTTAGTGGTATCAGATTTGCTTCTCAAGACCAATTTTTGTTGATAGTGAGTATCAGAACGTTATTAAGTCATTGTTTGTTCTAGCTGAATGCATTAGGGTGGGTTAAAACATTTTTTTTGCTTGGCTGTTGTAAAACGGTGATAATGCAACAGAAGTATGTGTCTAGTTGATAAGTGCTACATGACTATGAATCCCTTCTCTTTGGCTGAAAAAGGTATCAAGGCTTCTACATTTAAAAGAAAATCGCCAACATTGCTAGAAAAACCCAACTTTTTAGCAGAGAGACGCCAAAAGACTTTTCACCTTCGGAAGTAAACCGTTTTGAAATACTTAGGGTTCATTTGGAAGGTACACTCAAACCATGGTTTTTGATTCTGACGCTTGAAATTCAATTTTTTTTGAGAGGAAAGTACTGTAGCAGAATCAATGATTTGAGTTTGAGTATATGAAACAAACAGGGCCTTATTATAGAGTTATCTATTTCCTTTCTGACGTTATGAATTATGAACTGTATCTTTCTTTCATGATGCAGACAGTGGACAATGATCTTGCTCTAAAAGTATACATTAAAGCCAGGGCAACCCCAAAAGTTGTTGCAGCATTTGCCGAGAGAAGGGAATTTGACAAGATTTTGATATACTCAAAACAGGTTACTTATATCAGTTCTCTTTCTTTGTCTTTTTTAGCTGCTAGATTTGTACATGGTATATTGTCAGATTCTATTTTTCAAACAAGCAACAGTTTTCAAGTTTTTGTTGTGCCGCTTTTGTCATTATACATGCGTAACTATATTTTGATTCTTGGTGATGCTGATCATAGTCGATTCTATTGGTTTTTTGTTGTCGTCATAGGTTGGATACACACCTGATTACTTGTTCCTTCTGCAAACAATTTTGCGGTCAGATCCACAGGTATGTGCATTCTTCTATGATTGAGATTTGGGGAATAGGTTACGTTTTTTTTTTTTTTTTTTTTTTTTTTTTTAATAACTAAAGTGGCTACTTATCTCGAATTCTTTGGACCACCCAAACATTCTGATATAGTGTATTACGAACTATTCTTTGTCAGGGGGCTGTTAATTTTGCTTTGATGATGTCTCAAATGGAGGGAGGTTGTCCAGTTGACTACAATACAATTACAGATCTCTTCCTTCAGGTTTGGTTTGGACATTTACGTTTGCCTTTTGTGTTAGGTTCGATTAAATTCTTGCTTTACATTACTAAATTAACTAAGTTTGTTAGGTCAAGCTTATTATGAGTTTTTATTAATTTAAGTATCGAGCCTTCAGCGTGTTACTTAAATCTCTTTCTTGGACATAAATGTTATATATCGCATTGTCGTTTCAACTGAGAATTTTATTGTGTTTCTTTTGTTTGCAGCGGAATTTGATTCGTGAGGCGACAGCCTTTTTGCTGGATGTGCTGAAACCAAATTTACCAGAACATGGGTTCCTTCAGACAAAGGTTCATCACTTTCTCTTTTTTTATTTATTCTTTTAGGGGATTTTATATTGTATTAAAGTTTGCATCCATACTTTTTACACATTAGTTTGTTTGTTTACATTGTCAAGGTTTTGGAAATTAATCTTGTGATGTTCCCCAATGTTGCGGATGCTATATTGGCTAATGGAATGTTCAGTCACTATGACCGTCCACGTGTTGCACAACTCTGTGAAAAAGCTGGTTTGTATTTGCGCGCCTTACAGGTATGAAATCTTTGAGCATTTTTGAGAAATTCTCTCAAGGTTGGTTGACTATTTTCTGTACTAAATGGCCTCTCAATTCGACAGCACTACTCGGAGTTGCCTGATATCAAACGTGTCATTGTGAATACACATGCCATTGAACTATCGGTGGGTACTTAAATACTTGATGTATTTTAACCAATGTGCATGCATATGTATACAGTGTGTTATCTAATTTTGAGGTGTGTTTAGGCACTTGTAGAGTTCTTTGGAACCCTTTCCAAAGAATGGGCTCTAGAGTGCATGAAGGATCTTCTAGTCGTCAACCTTCATGGCAATCTTCAGATTATTGTCCAGGTGAAGTCATGGGTTCTTTGAGCTGTTTGTGATTTTTGTTTATTGAAGTGAGGCTCACGGAATAGTTTTGGACCTTTAATGCAGACTTCCAAAGAGTATTCAGAGCAATTGGGTGTAGATGCGTGCATAAAATTATTTGAGCAGTTTAAGTCCTATGAAGGATTATACTTCTTCTTGGGCTCATATTTGAGTTCCAGGTACTCCATATATTTTTTAGTTGGAGAAAATAAAACTGGGATTCACGCTGTATTCATGTCCTGAAATTATTTCCTTCAAAATTGTTTATCTCTTGTAGTGAGGATCCCGATATCCACTTCAAGTACATTGAAGCAGCTGCAAAAACTGGACAAATTAAGGAAGTGGAACGTGTTACTCGGGAATCAAACTTCTATGATCCAGAAAAGACAAAGAACTTTCTAATGGAAGCAAAGCTCCCAGATGCACGCCCTCTGATTAATGTCTGTGATCGTTTTGGTTTTGTTCCAGATCTTACCCATCACTTATACACGAACAACATGCTTCGATACATTGAAGGTTATGTTCAAAAGGTAAAATATGTCAAATGCACATGTTTAATATGTCCAGTGGACTTCGTGTATAAAAAAGAATTAAATTCATGCCCCCTCCCCCTCTTTCCCTCTCTAGTGCTTCTACTTCATGTGATGTTTTTAACATCAAGAGGAAATTGAAAATTGAGCGCTCTTATTCCTTTTTTTTTTTTAGGTCAATCCAGCAAATGGCCATCTTGTCGTAGGACAGCTCCTAGATGATGAGTGCCCCGAGGATTTCATCAAAGGTCTTATTCTGTCAGTTCGTTCTCTCCTTCCAGTTGAACCACTAGTGGAGGAATGTGAAAAGAGGTGGGATTTGTTCCGTATGCTTTGTTTATTTATTTTTTCATCTGTCTCCTTTCTTCATATAGGTACTCTTTCTTTTGGTTGCAGGAACCGTCTCCGCTTGCTTACTCAATTCTTGGAGCATCTTGTGAGTGAAGGAAGGCAAGATGTACATGTTCATAATGCTCTGGGTAAAATCATAATTGACAGCAACGACAATCCAGAGCATTTTCTCACAACTAACCCATTTTATGATTCTCGTGTTGTTGGTAAATATTGTGAGAAAAGGGATCCCACCCTTGCTGTCGTTGCTTTCCAAAGAGGGCAATGTGATGATGAACTAATAAATGTAACGAATAAAAACTCCTTGTTCAAACTTCAAGCAAGGTTTGTATGTTTTGTTTTGTTTTTTGTTCTTTTTTTTGTTTTTATTTTTTGTTCTTTTTTTTTTGTTTTTGTTTTTTGTTTTTTTTTTGTTTTTTTTTTTTTTGTTTTTGTTTTTTTCATTTGAGCTCAAAGTGCTTTAATTGGGTGTGCTGATGCTATTGGCCTTCTATATTAGGTATGTGGTGGAAAGAATGGATGGTGACCTATGGGAGAAAGTTCTTAATCCCGAGAACGAGTATAGAAGACAGCTAATTGATCAAGTTGTATCTACAGCTCTGTCTGAGAGCAAGAGTCCTGAGCAGGTTTCTGCGGCTGTTAAAGCTTTTATGACTGCTGACCTTCCACACGAGTTAATTGAGCTTCTTGAAAAGATTGTGCTTCAAAACTCTGCTTTTAGTGGGAACTCCAATCTTCAGAATTTGCTAATTCTTACTGCCATCAAGGCTGATCCATCCAGAGTTATGGATTACATTAATAGGTTAGACAATTTCGATGGACCTGCAGTTGGAGAGGTGGCTGTGGAAGGGCAGTTGTATGAAGAAGCATTTGCCATCTTCAAGAAGTTCAATTTGAATGTTCAGGCTGTGAATGTCCTATTGGATAACATTCGAACCATTGAGCGAGCTGTAGAATTTGCATTCCGCATTGAAGAGGATGCTGTTTGGTGCCAGGTGGCTAAGGCCCAACTACGAGAAGGTTTGGTCAGTGATGCTATTGAGTCTTTCATCCGTGCAGATGATGTAACCCAGTTTTTGGATGTCATACGTGCTGCTGAGGATGCAAATGTATACCATGACTTAGTGAGATATCTCCTGATGGTAAGGCAGAAAACTAAAGAGCCGAAGGTTGACAGCGAACTCATTTATGCATATGCAAAGATTGATCGGTTGGCTGAGATTGAAGAGTTCATTCTTATGCCAAATGTTGCTAATCTCCAAAATGTTGGAGATCGTCTGTATGATGAAGCATTGTATGAAGCAGCTAAGATCATATACTCATTTATCTCTAACTGGGCTAAGCTGGCTATTACTCTTGTCAAGCTAAAGCAATACCAAAGCGCTGTTGACGCAGCTCGAAAAGCCAACAGTGCAAAAACATGGAAGGAGGTTTGCTTTGCATGTGTTGATTCTGAGGAATTTCGCCTGGCTCAGATTTGTGGTCTGAATATCATCATTCAGGTACTTTTCTTCTTAGTTTAACTGTTTTTTTAAAATCAAATTAGAAAGTCAAATTTTAGTGCAATGGTTTTTTATGTTACTTGTGGCCCCTGCAGCATAAAAGGTGCGAAGCCCTCGCATGCATTAAGATGTTTTGTTTTTACTAAAGAGGAAATCAGTTGTAACTTGTGAAGAGTCTTCTGTTCTTTTAGTGCTTATGCCCATTCATCTATTATTAGGTGGACGATTTGGAAGAAGTCAGCGAGTATTACCAGAACAGGGGATACTTTAATGAGCTCATTTCTCTGATGGAAAGTGGCCTAGGATTGGAACGTGCGCATATGGGCATCTTCACTGAGTTAGGAGTTCTATATGCAAGATTCCGTCCTGAGAAGCTCATGGAGCACATTAAACTGTTCTCCACCCGTCTTAATATTCCCAAGCTTATACGAGCCTGTGATGAACAGCAGCACTGGAAGGAACTTACTTATCTATACGTCCAGTATGATGAATTTGACAATGCCGCAACCACAGTTATGAACCACTCCCCAGAAGCTTGGGACCACATGCAATTTAAAGATGTGGTTGTCAAAGTTGCAAATGTTGAGCTCCACTACAAGGCTGTACGCTTTTACTTACAAGAACATCCTGATCTTATAAATGATCTTCTAAATGTGCTTGGTCTTCGTGTAGACCATAGCCGAGTAGTGGAGATAATGCGAAAGGTTTGCTTACCCCTTTTTTTGCCACTTCTCTCTTTGAAGCTTTTGGAGGGTGTTTTGTCTATTGTTTATTGGTTTCAATCCTTTTGAATTTCAGGCTGGTCACCTCCGCCTTGTGAAGCCATACATGGTTGCAGTTCAGAGTAATAATATTTCTGACGTAAATGAAGCTCTGAATGAAATATACATAGAGGAGGAAGACTATGATAGATTACGTGAATCAATTGAGCTGCACGACAACTTCGACCAGATAGGTCTTGCACAGAAGGTATGTTTGAACTTTTCTTCAGTTGTGAGAAGTTTTAATGCTAACTTGGATTCATAATTTTTACCACTATATTTATGTAGATTGAGAAGCATGAGCTTCTTGAAATGAGGCGTGTTGCTGCTTATATTTACAAGAAAGCTGGAAGATGGAAGCAGTCTATTGCCTTGTCAAAGAAAGACAATCTTTATAAAGACGCCATGGAGACCTGCTCACAGTCTGGTGATCGTGAACTTTCAGAGGACTTGCTTATCTATTTTATCGAGCAGGTCTGACTTGACATATCCAAGTAAAAGAGGAGGGGAATTCTTTAGCAAAAAAAAAAAAAAAAAAGAGGGGAAGAGAAGAAAAGTTGCTAATATTTTTAGTTAATCATAGTCTCGTTGGGATTTCATTTTGTTTGGGCCGGGTCTAAATTCTTAACTTAAGTTTTCGTTTGAGTTTAATCTGTTCATGACTTGTCAGCAATTTTGCTTTTATCTTGACAATCAGTGTTTCCATATCTCCGAACTCTACATCTATTTTGACTTGTCTTTTGCTAAGAACGTATTTGTTTTCTTGGATTATTTGGGATTTTGGTGTGATGGGGGGTCTTCATTATGAGTTTCTTTTTCCTTTTTGTCTCTACTTTTTGTTTTATAGTTGCATAGCTAAAGTTGGTGTTCACTCAGGAATATTTTCTCGTCTAATTCTATATGCAGGGAAAGAAAGAGTGTTTTGCATCATGCCTCTTTGTTTGTTACGATTTGATCCGGCCAGATGTTGTCCTTGAGCTAACATGGCTGAACAATATGATCGATTTTGCCTTCCCATATCTCTTGCAGGTTTTCTTTGGCCCCCACCTTTTCCTTTGACGTATAAAATTTTAGTGTTTCTGTTTTGACCTTTATTCAATCATGCAACATTCCAGTTTATTCGAGAATATACAAGCAAGGTGGATGAACTCATCAAGGACAAAATTGAAGCACAACATGAGTTGAAAGCTAAAGAGAGGGAGGAGAAGGAAGTAGTTGCTCAACATGTATGCCTGTTTTTAATCCTTTCTTGTCATTTATAGCTTTCTTACTTTGTCTTCTAGGGTTATTATTCAAATATTTCCGATGTGGATTCAATTGTTTTGTCCATCCAATTTTTAGACACACTCTGGATAATAATGAGAAAATAAACGGACAAGTGAACAACAAATATGTTTATAACTTGGATATATCCTTTTTTCTCCCTAAATGCACAAGGATATCCCAGCTTGGATGACATTTCCATTGGTTGGATCGTCTGGCTATTTACTTCATAATTGCAGTTCATAGGTATAGCAGAGGCACGTTTAGCTTATTAGGAAAGTGTCTCCATGAGGTTGCGGATTTAGGTCCCTACTACACAGCAGTTAGAAACACGTAGAGCAACTGCGAGTGGGCAGGATGCTAACATGACCCGTAAGTGCTGATTCAAAAGAAACAGTTGGCTTTTCCTGCATCCGTGCATAAAGAACTAGTAAGGTGTCAAATTTTTTATTTTTTTGGGAGTGCTGGCATCAAACTCTTAAGGTCATCTTCATCATATGCTGGAATTCAATTATCAGCTATTTTATCCCATGTGATAAGCAGTGTGTTCGTATTCTTATGATTTGTTAATTTTCATTTTGTTTATGAAACGTTTTTATGTGGTGAATTATATGGTCTGAAACAAAATTTGCTCTTACCTCCTGCAGAACATGTACGCCCAGTTGCTGCCTGCTTTGCCTGCACCATCAGGAATGGGTGGAAGCTTTGCGCCACCGCCACCTGTGCCAATGGGAGGAGTGGGGATCCCAGGTTTTAATATGCCACCAATGGGCTCCTTCTAATGAGATTTTGCAGGGACAATTTTAGATTCAGAGAGTTAGAAAGAGTAGCATCTGGTACAAGTCAAATTCAAAACATTCCCCTCAATTTTATTTTTTGCTCTTTGAGGTTCCTTCTAGTGGGAACAATGTGGGATAGTGCTTAGTGTTGGCTTTGACGATAGTAGGTGCCTTAGATAGGATTCTGGTTATATTTTTTCTTCGGGTTACTTTGGCTCGGGCTTGCTACTTTTTGTTCGCTAGCCGATGCTGAGCCGTGAAATTGCTGTTGTAGAGATCTTCATGAATCGTAGGATAGCAAATCATGGATGCGGTTGTAGCAAACTTGTCTCATGTATAGGTCATTTTGATCATGTTAATAAGCTCCTATGTATTCTGTCTTTGCAAATTTTAAACTAACCATCTTGCCCCTGATATGCAACTGGATTTTCTGTGTCAAATTTCAGATGGCCTTTAAGGAGTTTATTGTTGGCCGTGAGAATATTTCTCTGTGCAAAGCCTTTTTAAAAAATGATTATTTTGATAAGCGAGTTCGAAGCTTCTCTTTGACTAATGAGTTTAAAACATTTAATTGACAAATACAATGGTATTAAAAAGCCACAAAGGAAACTTATATTTATGTGTCTTTGAAGTGGCTTGTACTCTTATAATATTCTTTTTATTTGCATCTTTAATTATTTCATTGAACGGTACTAGTAGCAAGCGAGTATGAAGTATGTTATTACGAAAATTCAGTATATTTCATCAATTTATTTGATTTTACACCTGAATAATGAGGTCACTAATAGTAATTTTCTATCGGCATTTTGAATAACTTGGACGAGGAGGCCTTTAGAAACTTTTCATCTTTGTTTTATTTTAAAATAACATGAAATAGTGTGAAAAAATAAACACTACTTTTCTTATAAGGAAAAAACACAAATAGTCACTCTTATATATTTATATATATATTAGGGAAGTATACATTCCAATCTATCTACGATTTCAATATATATATGTATACTGAGGGAAACACAGTATAGACAATTTTATTTAAAAAAAAAATATTTTTGCAGGCGAAATTAATTAGAATATTTTATTTATGCAAAGGAATTTTTTTTTTTTTTGAATTATGCAAACGAATTTTGAACCAAAGCATATAACCAAGTGAAGCACCACAACAAATAAAAATAAAAATAAAAGGAAAAAGAGAAAAAGACAGCGCCAAAATAAATAAATAAATAGATAAATAAATAATTTTGGCACTCTTTGGTGCGTAAACATCACGCCTCGAGTCTCTTAACCCTCTCATTTTTCTCTCCTCACTCTCTCTCTTGACTATAAAACCCTATTTTCCTTCCTACACCACGAAAAGTCCCCAACAGCCAGCCCATCCCTAGCTCTTCTTTGCTCTTCTTCTGTATTTCTCCCTCTCGCCAGCCTTTTCTTCTTGTCCCTTTCTCCTCCCAATCATGTCGAGCAACGATCCCGAGCACCGAGAAGAGGAAGACGCCCCCGCCGCCGATGACGAAGACACCGGAGCTCAGGTCGCTCCGATCGTCAAGCTCGAGGAGGTCGCCGTTAGCACCGGCGAAGAAGACGAAGATGCCATCCTTGATCTGTATGTTTCTCTCTCATTTTCCGGTGCTCTCCGATTTGTGATTTTTTTTTTGGTGATCTGTGAAAATCTAGGGTTTTGGATTTCTGATTGATGAATTGATTCTCTGTGTCTGTGATTTTTGTTTTCCTTTTAGTAAATCGAAGCTCTACCGTTTCGACAAAGACGGAAACCAGTGGAAGGAGCGAGGTGCCGGCACCGTTAAGCTTCTGAAGCACAAGGAGACTGGGAAGGTTCGCCTTGTTATGAGGCAATCCAAAACCCTCAAGATCTGCGCCAATCACCTTGGTTAGTAGATTCTTCATACTGAACAGTATGTATGTTTGTATTTGTGTATAATTTGCTTTTGGCTAGGGTTCTGACCTGTGATTACATGCTTGCAGTTCTTCCATCCATGTCTGTGCAGGAGCACGCCGGAAACGACAAGTCTTGCGTGTGGCACGCCGCTGATTTTGCTGATGGTGAACTGAAGGACGAGCTTTTCTGTATTAGATTTCCATCAGTTGAAAGTGAGTATGATTCGAAGTTTACTTCGCTTAATCGATCTCTATATTGGAAATGCTACTACATGTTGCTATTATATCTCTATTTTTCATGAATTATTTTTTGTTTGTTGTTTGGAGATCAATCTGGGCTACCTAATTGCTTTTACTATACAAGTTATTTTTTTATATGTTAAAGAAAATGGCATCACCGGCACTTAATCACTTATGGTACTCTTTAATTTTGTGTTCCTTTCTGGTGTGAAATTTTTGGAGATGGTTGTGCATGAAGAACCTAATAAAATGATCACAATTAGGGCTTATACCAGGCATATGAAGTGTCAATAGGGCCCAGTACCCCTTATGAAGTTTAATTATTACTCTGTACCACTTTTATGTACAAATGAGGCTCCAATCTTTTTACAGATTTGATACTGGTGTCCCCAATTCTTTAGGGCCTATTAGTCACTTTATTATTCGTGGTTTTTTTTGCTTACTTTGGAAATTTGCCAAGTTTTTGAAGCTTTTTGTTCTGCAATAGCAAATTTCATTTGAATATGAACAACCTACAGATAAAGAAAATTTTTCCAATTTGTTGTAAATTGAACTAGTAATTAATGCAGCTTAAAAAAGTTTTCGTCATTATTTTAGTTTAGTTTAGCCAATAGTATTATTTTACCAAGTAGCAAAGATACCAAACAAAACTAAGGTGATATTTTTTTCTCGGATTTGCGTATAGGGTATTCCAGTTTTCTCCTTGAGGGGCATAAAGTATGTGTACCTACATGCTTGGATGCGTATATGTTACACTGTAATGGGGGTGTTGTGCTTGATTCCATGGAATTATGATCTTTAGAAATATATTGAACTTGATACAGTTTATTGTGATTGGTACGGATTTTTTATTCTTCACCAATTCAATTCCTACGAACAGGAAAAATTATTTGAGTCTTTGCTTCAAGTGTTCTGTAATTGAATTATAAGTTCTGATGCATGAACTTTTGTTTGCTTTTGTTATAGAGCTTCTAGGAATATATCAAGAAATTAAGAACTGTGATGGATTCTCCTGTCAAGCTCCATTTATTCCCTTTACACACGATCATATTGTGATGTATGTTTCAAATGATCAAAATTTTTCCCCACCTCTAGTTAGATATGGTTTGGATGGTGATTGCCCGAGACTTTGAGAGAGCTAGTGTTAAAAGAACTCAGCATGAACGTTTTGCTTTACAGTTTGCATTTTGATCTCAGTTTCCCACTTTGCATGCATCAACATCCTTTGGGCTCTTAGAAAGAGAATTACATTTCAATGTCCATTCAAAATATGGGATACGTTATAACTTTGAAGCACGCTACTTTTATCCATTTATTATCGTCTAGATTATTGCAAGTGTTAAATTCTTGTTTCAAACTCTACTTGAGGTTCATGGTGAACTGCTAGTTTATTCTAGCATCATATTAAAGCGCTGCATTACCATGTCTCATCTATAGAGTATTGACTGTTGTTCGTTTTGGTATCAGACTGCAAACAGTTCATGGAAAAGTTTCAAGAAGTTGCTGAGTCTCAGCAGAAGAAGGAAGAAAACAAAGATGCTTCCGCAGCTGCTGGGCTTCTTGAGAAGTTGAGTGTTGAAGAGAAAAAGACAGAGGAAAAAACATCAGAGGAGGCCCCTGCTGTAGCCAAGGAGGATAAAGATGTCGAGAGTGATACAGTGAAAGAAGATATTGAAAAAAAGGACGAGCCTGCTTCCTCTACTTAAGAAGAATTGGTATTGTTTCTTTCCAAAACAAATGCATACCTTGGAATATGATGAGTAGTCAGCTCGGCCTTATTTTCAACCCTGCATTGGCATATCCATTCTACAGTTAGTCATTGGATTGTGATTTTATGGGCTGGAATGCCGGTGGTCTATGAGTCCTTTACTTGGTATTTCTGTCAAAAATGGTCGAACTTTTGGGTCATGTTTGCAGGCTGAAGATTGTGTTTTTATTTTTTTTTTTTTTTTTTCCCTTTCAGTTTGGGTGTTGTTCAAGAGAGTTTATCTAGGGTTTTACGATGCTATTATTTAATTGGGAGTTAAGTTGGCCGCGAGAATTACTTGTTATTAGACGAGTTTTTGTTGGGATATAATTTCTTGATTTGTTTAGTCTCGAGCAATGTTTTGAGCAATGATTTGTGTTTTTCCTTTTTCTTTTCTTCATTCCGTTTTGCGGCACTCGGAATAATTGAATATTCTCTGTATGGCCGGTTTCTTTACTTTGGCTCTGAAGAAGTCTGTTTGGAGTTGTGAACTGGGCGCGGAAGCTTATGTGCCATGTGTTACCTTAACACCTGAAAGCCCAGTATGTCCATGTGGTAAAAATATAAATAAAAAACCTGAAAGCTCAATTTTTTTTCTTCTTTTTATGTTCACGTTCTGGAGACTGGTGTATGTGCCATGTGTTATCTTAACACCTGAAATCCTGTATGTCCATGTGGTAAAAATATAAATAAAAAACCTGAAAGCTCAAAATTTTTTTTTCTTCTTTTTATGTTCATGTTCTGGAGACTGGTGTATGGTCTAAAACTAGACATTTCATCAAGTAAATCTTATGTTTTACCGTTCAAACTTTTACTGTTGCACGTACATTATAGCTAATCTCTGCACTTTTTTGAGATGCGTGGGGTCTCTTTTTTTTTTTTTTTGGGTGTGCTTGAATGGATGCTTAGGATATGGAACCAGACAGGTAGTTGCCTGCGTAGTATACAGTATACACGTGCTCAAGAGAAAGCGAATGCTGTTTGGGCCTATGATGATTGCTGTTATTTTCATAAATGAAATTTATCTTATAACGTTCGTGAGCAGCTTTTGGCGTTCATAAATTGCATAATATCATTCTGAGGGCAAAAAGTCCACGTCACTTGCATAATATCTCTTGGCATGAGGCCGAGGCTGTTGTGCTGTGTACCACTCACTCAGCATGTAGTTGGCGGAGCTAAGGCTTGTGTGAGGTTGTGGGAGGCTGAGGTTGGCCTTGTTGTTGGCCTTGCAAGGCCTGCCTGCAAGCCGAGCTCACAACTCTGAAGCCTGATTGTGGAGTGCCAGTGAGGTCATTGTGAGCCCTGGTAAGTTCCGATGAGGTTAAGGCTTTGCCTTGCCGAGTGCTGGAGAAGCGAGCTTGTGAGACTGCCCACTAAGATTTGGCTTTGTTGTGGCCGGATATGGCCTACCGTAGCCTTGCCAGAGCTCTTTTGCCTGTCATGGAAATGGTTGGTAAGGTCATTTGAAAATTTAGATTATTTTGAGTGTCGGAAAGGTTATTATACAATCTTAACTGGTGTTAGTAATTTTCATTAGCTCACCACCACCAGCATATGGTATTTCTCATTTCTATAAATCTCCCATATACAAAAGCATATAGGCAATAAAAGGCTATTACATTTAGGTTTTAGAATCATAATCACGTAGTGTTAAACTGAAGGGACCCTCTCCACCAAGTCATGGGCTTTGCGGAACCAAACCAAAGCACATGAAGCTTCCATGGTTTGCCAAATATGTTAAAAAAGTGCATGTGTTATTACTTATGAGTCCCTCGTTTCTTTTACACAGCTTGCCCTCTTGCCCATTCCCATAAAATGGCACTTCAATTTTGGCGGCCGTTAGTCCAGCCCTTTATCATTTTCACCTTTTTTCCCCCTTGTGCTTGGATCTATGTTTATCTGTCAGTTTCCTTTGCTATTTCCATGCGTGAAAATCACGTTTAGCTCATAAGTTTGAACAAAAATTTAAATTTCTTAAGAGAATATAATGTAATAAAAAAAAAAGAAATTAGTAGTTAGAACCTATGAAACATGCGTAGCTTTTGGGCATGTTTGTTGCGGCCCTGTTTACTTCATGAGTTTAAAGTGTGTAGATTTGAACTCATATGTGAATTTTTTATAGTTCAAACTAGCGTTTAGTAATAAAATGGTTAGTTACATTATTAGAATTAGCGTTTAGTATTGGGAATAAAATTTGAACAAGTTTTTGGTTAAAATTATTAGAATTATGAGTTTCTAGAAAATGTGAGAAATAGTTGGTGAGAACCTGAGTTAGTTTTGTGAATAATATTTTGGGTTAGAAATAAAGAATTTTAGGGGAAGGGTAAAGTTCTATAAAAGAAAAAAGAGACAAATATAAGAACCTCAGGAAGGGGTAAGGAAAAAAAAGAAATAAATATCTTTTAAAATGTAAAAAGAGTATTAAATTTTTATCTTTACACTTAATTAAGTAAAGAGTTATATTAGTCAAACTCATGAGAACTCTCCAACCAATGGGCACTCATTAATTTAAATCACGGTTCTAACCATTTTGCTATAAATATATATATATATATATATTTTTTTTTTTTTTTTGAAAAAACAAAAATTGAATTCAAACTTTCAAGTTCAAGACCTTCCTTCCAAAAGGCAAAACAATCTTCTAGAGCAGAACAATATATGCCAGCTCAATGACATGCACACGTGCTAAACATCTGAGCAGTGATAGCGACTGAAAGGTACTCAATACACCCTTTGATACACAATACTCAGAAGCCGACGTATTACCTTTTGTCCATGAAAAGCTAAGCTACCAATGCGAGCGGATAAGACTTACATATTGTACATATCATTTTTAATTGGCAGAAAAAAGAGTGAGAAAGCCAAATGACCGACCAATTCTAAAGAGGGCCAACGTAAAGCATTGAATCCAAATGGGGACAATGAAGGACACAGAAAAAAAGTGCCTTAAATATTTTGATGTAGAGGACTTACCTAACGGGGCTAATAACATCTTTTCTATTGTCTCAGTCTCTCTCATTTCTTTGTCAAGTTAAATTTGTATCCCATCTCTTCCTTCCCCATGCAATGTACTAATAGTCACAAACAACCGTACGGTTGGCAACTCCCCCACCCAATAATGCCGCCAGAATCAAACCAATAAAGACCCCTTCTTGGTGTTGTTTCAAAAGGCTGATTGATAACTCAGTATCTTAGTCCTTAATCATTCTCTTATCTTGCATAGTCCAAATCCATTAGTCCAAACCCATAAACAATTATTTCTCCCATAATGCAATGTGATGATGAACGGCCACAACCCCACTGGGTGGACAATCTGGGGGAAAAGGAACAAAGTTGGACTGGCGATTGGTTGTTTTATATATATATATATATATATGATACATACATATACATAGACATACACACACACACATATGAGGATCATTCGTATATGCATTTCCTTTTCCAATTCCAATTACTATTTTATTGGCCAATAATGTGACCTCACACTCTAGCTAGCTGGACTTGAACCCTTTTCCGAACAGTCAGCATCATGAGTTGCAAGCGTGTGAGGGATGAGCTTAATTCATCAAAAGAAAGAAACGTCTTTTTTTGACGAGTTAACATCATACCTCATTTTCTTTCTATTTTGGTGGCCATTAATGCAATGAAATGAAGTTTTAGCATTGTTGGGGCCCGGTAGAATCGGTGGGTACTATGTGTATAAGGTGTATTGCAAGTACCGGACTCGGTAGTGTCAATGTGATGCGAACGAAACACGCGGCGTTCACAAAGGAGTTTCATACGGTAGGACCTCCAACAAGTAAGAGGGGATCGGTTAGGCTCAAAATAAGCTGAAGAAATTAGATTATAGGACTCACTTTGATGCCAAGTTGCTGAGGCACTCTCGACTATGCGTATGGGAAGATGTTGAACTCAGTCATGGCGATCGTATGGACGAAGTATGGTGGGAGGAATAACTCGGAGAGTATGGATAAGGCTGTTTTTGAGGAGGAATGCTCCAAGGACAAGCACGGCTTGCCTCCAGAGCATCTGTCTGACTCGTAAGGTGCATATAAGGTTGTTTTCAGAGGAGTGCTCGGAGAACAAAGACATGTTGCGTCAGAGAATGTGTATCAGGGGATGAAGTTTATGGTTTTCCAGAAGTGTGCACTGGACAGCGGAGTCCAGCCAAGGAGGCGGAGTTTTGAACTTCCAGAGAAACCTCATAAACTTCAAATGTAGATTGTAGGCGAGTTTGGATAGATCAGACAGAGTTTTTGAAACTTTTTGAGTGAAATTATTTATGAAGAACTTCAAACTCGAAGAGCACAAGTTTAAAGAACAACTCTCAGAGAGATGAACTCAAGTGTTAGAAAGACTTTCTAAAAGTTCCAAAAGAGGTCTCCCCCAGTCCCCCTTTGAAATGAAGAAGTTAAGAGGTATTTATAGGAGAAGTTTAGAAGACTTTGCGGTTGCTTTGAAGCCGTACGATCACGCCTTGGCAGAGGCTTGTACTAACCATTTCCCTCTGGAGCACTTGCATCAGGTGACTTTCCTCTTTGACTAAGAAATTGGCCAATAAAAGGTGTATTTGGATACCAAATTTGGAATTCTTGCTAACAGTGGACCTTCCCAGTTCTCGAGATAATAGAGTGTTTGACTAAATTTGGTGCTTCGGAGGCGTTTCTATTTCCAGAGTTCTGAACACATGCCAGACCAACTCCAGAACGCTGATTTCCGATTTTGGCTAAAAAACCGTCACTGGAGCACCTGACATATTCAATCTCTATGGAGCACAGGAAGAACATTCGGACACATGGGAGTCTCTCGGAATATAGGAGGTATCTTTGGTCACAAATGAGTTTCTTGGAGTAGGGGAAGTATCTCCGTGGTGACATCTGCGGTGATGCCTCCTTGGGGGCATCCATAGTGACGCCTTCGGTGCAACAACTGTCACAGAGACGAATCCTTACTAGCTCCGGAGTAGAAAAACTTCTCATGTGGTGTCGGATGGGATGGTTCCACAACTTAAATTCTGGACTTTCGAGTTTTCAAAGGCTGATGAAAGGGTTTCTAAGACTCCTAAAAGACAACAGAGGATTTTTGGGTTGGATTCTTCATCACTCATTCATTCCTTAGCCCAATTATTTTAAAACCCCCAAGCCGGACTTAAAATTGGATCAGATTAAGAAACAAATGAGCATGTTTGATTACTCATGGCCCACCAAACTACAGCTCACGTGAGTTCTCTAAACGTAGCTTGAATCCATGAATCGAGTCAAATACGTCACGAGATGAAATTATTGGGCCCGGAATCTTGTATGGGCCTGATAAAAAACAGCCATCAATAAGAATCTTATGCTTGTTAATGGTAAAAGATGCATTTACGTCAAAAATCCAAAAATAGAATCTCCTTCAAAATTCAAATTAGTGATGTGTCTACATTACTAGCTTGCTCCTTTTCGTTTGTGTGTGTCCAAAACTATGCTAAGATAAAATGAGGAGACGTTGATTGTTACCTATAGGGATTGAAAAGACGGTCAAGCTCATCAATATCTCAGAATTCATGCAGATTTGATAAGATTAGAGAAGTGTCTATATAATACAACGTTGATTCTTGACTTTTCTTGGGAATCTCAGTGATTGAAGGGACCCAACACTTGCAGGAAATAATGCAAAAGAGACAGAAACGTTCTCCTACCACTTGACAACAGATTGTCTAAAGATCGATTCTACCTTTGAAAATCTCTAATTTTTCTGGCTTACCAAAATCAAAATAAATATATATTTTTTTTAAATTTTATTTCTCACGAACCTTTAATACATATTTTGCATTCCAAAACTAGATTTTGCAGAAGGTGCACCGGCTGGCTGCTTTTGTCTATTTCTTATAGATTTTCCCAAATAATTTAGTCCCTTCACTTCATTAATGATCTACATAGTTTTGTGCTAATAATCATCCTAAGCAACTATCTTGATTTGACTTTTCTATAGCAAAGGGGTTGTTTTGGGTCGGCTAGATTGATCAAATCTTTCTTCTTCTTTATTTTTTTAGTGTGAATGAAAGGAAAATTAAATACCCTGAATTTAATAAAATTACACTGAGCATCTTCAAATAGGTAAAAATTGTTAAAATTCATATGAAACTCACTTTAAACATCGTCTAAAGGAAGAGATTGAAATTTCATATTACAATCATAGCACATTATTTCACATGCTTAATCGCAAATTTTATTATGGTTTATTGATTTAGGGATACTCTGCACTTTTTTCTTCTTAAAAAAAAAAAAAAAAAAAAAAACAAGGGTAAACTAACTTTATCCCTTAGGTGAAACTAGTTAAATTAACTTTATCTATTAGAAAAGACGGTCACTGTTTTCACCGATGCAATAAATAGTAGCCAAATACTACGAGTTTATCTAAAAAAAAAAAAAAAAAAAATAGACAACTTGTCAATTCACTCAAAATTCACAAGATAAAAGCGCCAAAAACCAAAATAATAATAATAATAATAATAATAATAATAATAAAACGAGTAATGTCAAATGTGGTGGATGCCCAAAGTTTATTGTTGTCTCATGAGGAACAGTGGAATACGATAGATATCTTTGAATCAAATATTAATGATAACTACTTGAAGCAGACTATAGGAAACCTTTTTGGTCCATATAGCTCAGCTCAGAGATGGCCTCAGCATAATTGGGGACTGGTTAATGTGTTGGGTGGTCAATGGTCATGCTGTTATAAAGTTCACCAATAAGTGTGACTTCTAGCGAAGTCTAATACTTTAAGGGCGGCATGGGAAATTCAGCAAGTGTATTTGTGGAGTAAATTTGGATGTGCCCAAATAAACAAGATTGCTTACCTAATATATTTGAATCTAGGTGTGGTCTCAGTCAAATTTTGATTCAGAATAAAAGTTGCCTAAACTGAAACAAATATGAAACTAATGTGAAACTTTTCACAAATAAATAAAAAGTGAATATAAAACTAATGTAAAACTAAGAAGAACTATGCCTAAATTTGACCGTATCCAAGGTTGTGATGTTAAAATGAGGTATAGATTAGGTAAGAGCTTTGTTGTTTTTAAAGTGATATGGCAAACCACAGAGGCGCCTAACTTCTTCTTCTTCTTCTTCTTTTTTTTTTTTTTTTTTTTTTTTTTTTTTTTTTGCATTGCATTTTTCTTTAGGCTTGAACTTCCATTGTTTTTTAAAAAGACAAGACAAAGGAAAAAACGAGAATAAACATTATATTTATTAGAAAGTTATTTACTATATATGTTTTTTTTTTTTTTTTTTTAATATAAGAGAAGGGATATCCGATGTTAGCATATTGTTTGACTATTATTAAAAGGATTTTAAACACTGACAGGAATATTCGCTAAAGATCTTAACAATAGTCCCTACCACAGTCCCACAAAATGTGTTACCATTCAAAATACATGAGGTGAGGTCACGGACACACTAAATCAAATACTAACTAACAGAAATATGCTTCACATTTAAGATTCTAAGAAAAGCTCAAAGTTTTTACCACAAACCAAACCTCGATAATTCTTTACCACTGGGCCATCGGTGGTTACTATGTCTGATTAGGACTCATGAGCTTTTCTTTCGGCTTTGCCTTTTCGTGGGCATACCCTTAGCGGAAAAAAAAAAATACTAATAATAAATAAAAAATCTTAAAAAGGGACCTGGGTAATATTACTTAGGAGGTTTAGAGGGAAAATATAATACGAAGTTTGAGGAGAGTTAAGTAAAAGGCAATGAATGCACTTCTTCCATGTCTGTTCAACACAACACTTGCCACTTTTCTACTCACTACAGCTTTCACTTCTAACATTCTCTCTCTCTCTCTCTCTCTCTCTCTTAGCCTATATATCTTCCCTCTCTCTACCTCTCTTTCTCTCTCTTAGCCTATATATCTTCCCTCTCTCTACCTCTTCATCTGTCTAAATAAACAATGAACCCTTCTGAAGAATTTGTGGAACAGGGAATATGTCAACGGGTACTTTGCTTTTTTTCTCTCTCTCTGAATTAACCAGCCACCATTTTTCATGTTGATGTTGAACTCTTTCTTATATTTCCATTTGTTCTTTTTCTTGTTTAACATCACTGTTTTTGGTCCTTTGTTTTTTTAATGAGGCTCGTAAAGCTTGAACGAAAGCAGTATCTGAGTGAACAATATGTTTTGCATAAATGTGCTAGGCCCTTTTGTTTTCTGTTTCCTGTTTTCTGGTTGAATTTGAATGCCTTTATTTCTATTAAAGGATTCTGTGAAGGTTTAAGAGAATACTAATTTATATTATTTCAACAAAGCTGAAATAATCGTTGAAGAAACAAAGCCTAGGTTATATTATTTATAATTACAAATAATATAAATGAGTGTATAATTACGATACACTTGAACGATTATGTAATAATATAAATAATATAGGTTAAATAATATAGGTTCAAGTGTTTCTTATTTATAATTACATAATCGTTGGATTAATATGAATAATATAAATAAGTGTTGAATTACAAAACTCATGTTTAGAATTGATCCTGTTTTTATTTTTCACGTTTTTCAAGAAAAAAACATTTCTAAAACTGCGTTTGACGCAATAAAGATAAAAAATAAAAATGAAAATGATTTTTTGGTTTAATGTAAAATTAAAGAGAAATGAAAAACGATTAAAAGTCGTTTTTCATTTTTTGTTTTTGTTTTCTCTTCTCTCAAATAGAGAGAAAAAAAGAAACATTAATGAATTTTTTTACACTGAAAATAATTTTTTAATAAAATTACTAAACTCAATTTTAAAAAAAAATTCTATTTAAGATTAAAAATATTTTTATTTTTATTTTTATATAAAAAATAAAATAATTTTAAAATAAATACTAAACGCGTCCACAACTGACATATAATATAGGTATGAAGAAACAAGGTTTTCACAGGTTTAAATGGATGAAAAGCTGACAATATCAGCACCGAATAGAATCTAGAATTAAAAAAAAAAATCTTTCTAAATTATTACTCATGTTTCTCGAGAAAATATTATTGTTAACCAAGTAAGAAAGGCATTTTATCAATTATTAATTTGAATTTATAATTTAAATTTTTTTAAAATAAAAAATTTTAAAAAATAATTATATTTAATTTTTTTACTATAATAAATTTTTTTTTTATATAAATTATATCTCAACAATTTAATTCTTAAAAATTAATGTTCTTTGTTGCTTTGTAGGATTTTCATAGTTTTTCTTGCGGTTTCTCTAAACCATTTAACTCATTAGCTGTATATTTAGATTTTTTTTTTTTTTTTTATCAGAACTTGAAGAGGGTATCATGTACAACTGTGCTAACATTGGCATATCAAAGTCTTGGAGTGGTTTATGGCGACCTCAGTACTTCCCCTCTCTATGTTTACAAGACCACTTTCTCTGGGAAGTTTAGCCTTCATGAGGATGATGAGGAGATTTTTGGGGTCTTTTCATTTATCTTCTGGACCTTTACTCTCATTGCTCTCTTCAAATACGTTTTCATTGTTATGTCAGCCGATGACAACGGTGAAGGTAGGGCTTTGTTATTTTTTTCCTTTTTTTTTTTTTTCTTATTTTCTTTTATCCAAATACTTAGAACTTGCTTAGAAATTCATGATTGAGCCTGGGAATCCCAAAAGGTACAGCTATGCAAAATTTTCTGAGAGGGAACAGATGTTATTGTCACATCACTCACCTTTTTTGTGGAAAAAAAAATGGCAAATGGGGTTTTTGAGGGACTTCTCCTTATGACTATAATAACATTATACTATAATTTAAGACAAGGAGTTGTGCAAGTTTAAGCATTACATGCTATATATAACTGATTAATGTTTGAAATGAAGTTTTATTGAATTTCATGCAGGTGGTACCTTTGCCTTGTACTCGCTTCTCTGCCGTCACGCGAGATTAAGTGTTCTACCTAATCAGGAATCCATAGATGAGAAACTGTCTGCGTATGTAACAGTAGGATCCAATGACACACGGCAGAGTTCAACTCTGAAGCTAATCTTTGAAAAGCATCCGAGATTTTGCGAAGCTCTCTTGGTCTTTGTTCTGCTTGGAACCTCTATGGCAATTGGTGATGGAGTTCTAACTCCTGCAATATCAGGTGTCTGGAGCTAGTCAACTCTTAAAACCTCTTAAAATTGTTTAATTCATAACTACCTTCAAATTTCATTTCTTAAATTCTTAATTTCCTAGCCTAGCCTTTTCTTCTTTGAAAAAAAAAAAAAAAAAAAAAAAAAAACTCCATAAGTTATTAGTGAGGACATTGATAAGTTTTATAACCTTCCCAGTAATGAAGAATTACATGTTCATGTCCTCACCTGGACAGTTCTCGTTTAGTTCAGTTCCTCTACACTTTGTATTCAAAACATGTGTATGACCTTTGGTAATAAAACTACTGAGTTTCATGTTTCTCTGTGGAATTTTCAAGTTTTTTTATTTGTTAGAAAGTTGACAAAAAATGTTTTGGCCAATGATTTTCTCTTTTCAGTTCTTTCAGCAGTCTCGGGAATTAAACTCAAGATCACAGAACTCCATGACAGTGGGTTATCTTCTTCATTATCGTATACTAATAACTAAACTTTAAATGTTGTCACCATAAGTTAAAGATTTCCTTTCTGACCTCTTCTCTTACAGATTATGTTGTGATAATCTCATGTGTCATTTTGGTGGGGCTTTTCTCCCTTCAGCACCACGGGACACACAGAGTTGCTTTCATGTTTGCACCAATTGTCACAGCCTGGCTTTTGTGCATCAGTGGCATAGGCATATACAACATATTCCACTGGAATCCACGCATCTTCCGCGCTCTCTCTCCCGTTTACATGTTCAAGTTCCTCAGAACCACGGGCGTTGAAGGATGGGTGTCGTTAGGCGGTGTAGTTCTTTCGATGACAGGTATATCTCCTTTGAACTTGTGATGCAGTTAAGTGGTTTACTTGCTGCTAGATTATAAAGCTACTGGAAAATTTTCTCCGGAATACTATCTCAGGTGTGGAGGCAATGTTTGCTAATTTAGGCCATTTCTCTCCTCTTTCAATTAAGGTAAATTTGTAGTCCTTATTTATTGAACAGTAATGTTTTAGGATCTTCAAAATTTTATCTCCTATATCATCTTAATCTTAGGTTTAAAACTTTAATTATTCCAGATAGCCTTCACATTTCTAGTATATCCATCACTGATTCTTGCATACATGGGCGAAGCTGCATTCCTCTCTAAGCACCATGAGGATATTCAGAGAAGCTTCTATAAAGCCATACCAGGCAAGAACCAAAACTGAATAGAGTTCCCAATTTTTTTCTTTTGCCATCTTTTTGAGCTGTGTTGACGTGAATTTATCATTTTTCGCAGAAGCCGTGTTTTGGCCGGTGTTCATTGTGGCGACTTTTGCAGCTGTAGTAGGAAGTCAGGCAGCAATCTCAGCTACCTTCTCCTTAATAAGCCAGTGCTGTGCACTGAATTGCTTTCCACATGTGAAAGTAGTTCACACTTCAAGCAAAATATATGGTCAAATATACATTCCAGAGGTCAATTGGATGTTAATGTGCCTTTGTTTAGCTGTGACAATAGGACTTAGAGACACAAATATGATGGGCCATGCATATGGTAAACATTTTTCTTTTTCTTTTTTTTTTTTTTTTTTAGATTCATCATTTCTTAATAATTTTTTTATGATTTTTGTTGGTTTTTTTTAGGACTGGCAGTCACAACCGTAATGTTTGTGACAACCTGCTTAATGGCTCTAGTGATGATAATAGTGTGGAAGAAAAAGATGATAAGTTCTATAGCATTCTTGGTGTTTTTTGGATCAATTGAACTTCTCTACGTTTCAGCTTGCATCAACAAAATCCCAGAAGGCGGGTGGATCCCAATTGTGCTGTCTTTGATCTTCATGTCTGTAATGTACATATGGAACTATGGAACTCTCAAGAAACACCAATTTGATGTGGAGAACAAGGTCTCCATGGACAGGATAGTGGCCTTGGGGCCTAGTCTCGGCATGGTTCGTGTCCCTGGAATCGGGCTCATTTATACCAATCTGACTAATGGTGTCCCATCTGTTTTCGGACACTTTGTCACTAATTTGCCCGCCTTCCATCAGGTGTTAGTCTTCATATGTGTGAAATGTGTCCAAGTTCCCTACGTCCGCGAAGTGGAGCGCCTTCTTATCACTAGGATGGGGCCTAAAGAGTATAGCATGTTCAGGTGCATTCTGAGATATGGCTACAAAGATCTTTTACAAGAAAACTATGATTTTGAGAATAAACTAGTCTCAGGAATAGTACAATTTGTAGAAACAGAGGAAGAATGTGATCCGAGAGGAACTAGCACAGATTGCTTTAGAGACATGGACAATACAGAACACACTTTCATCAACTCAAATCAAGAAGACAACATGGTGCCGCCTTCTTGTGATTTCCAAGCTGGCAAAGATGAGTCTTTGCAGATACTGAAAGCAAAAGAATCCGGCGTCGCTTATATTCTCGGGCATTCCTACGCAAAATCGAAGAAATCGTCGTCCATTTTCAAGAAAATGGCCATAGATATAGTGTATACTTTCCTAAGCAAAAATTGCAGAGGGCCTGATGTTGCACTGAACGTGCCTCATACTTCTTTGCTAGAAGTTGGTATGGTCTATTATGTCTAACCACTAGAAAAGGAAAAATACCACTCTTAGATGTAACAAAATATGTCTAAATATACATAAACCGTTTACAGTTTAAAAAAGAAGGTTTTTTCTTTTCCTTTCTTTTTTTCTTTTTTTTTTTCCCTGACTTCTAAGATGTATATTGCCCATGTGTTTATATCTAGAGAAAATAAAAAGGAAAAATTGTAGCTTCAAAAAGGTTTAGTCCTGTTAGAACCAGTTGTTTGCTATTACCGTGTTTTCTTAAAATATTGATTAAAGATTACTAAAGCAAAACATGAGAACGGAATAACTAACACACAACGATTTAAACGTGGTTCAGTCAAACCGACTTACATCCACGGGGCCACGCCCAGGCATCAAGCAATCCACTAATAGACAAAAAGTTACAGACACCAATCGGACTTATCCAACTCAAGACTCCCTCTTGACTATCGACGCCGCTGTGTCTAACATCCTAAGTGGCTAACTTGGCGAGCACCACTCGTCTTCAAAACGCCTTCTCCCGAAAGCTCACAAAATCATCTCTCAAAGATCAAACTCGATGAATGCTTTCACTCTTTAACTTGTGCACACCGTGTTTTTTTGAAGTTTCAGTCCATAGTCTGATACCTCGTGTATCAACCTTTTATAACCTGATCTGGTTTCAAAATCCGAATCATCACAAAAATCAGAGTTCTGAGATAGGGCCGATTATTAGCTCAAAATTCAAAGCACGTGATCTGCTTCCGCATATTCCAGTTGCTATTCTCTTTAACCCGGATTCTCAGCACTCCAATCACTTTAAGGATAATATCTTGATCTTCACCACCAATCCATTAAGAGATACGGTTTTGAATAAACCTCTTATCAAACTAAAACAAAATCTATAATCAGATATTTGCTTCAATTTCAAATCCTGTTAAAACTCAAGATAGCAACACAAGCTTGATCTTCTCCACGAAATCCTCAGAGCCTTATCTCAATGAAGCAGATTTCTTCTTTTAAACGAACCCGACGAATTTGAAAGCCTAACTTCAGATTTTGTCAAACCGCACAACATTACTTATGCAGCCAAACGACTCAAACTAAGGTTGTACGACTTTTCTGCAGCAACTAATATACTGCTTTCAACTTGACACTTTCAAAATAAACAATCTCAACAATAAGCCTAACTAAGCCAATAAAGGCCCAAAACATAGAGGAGAGTCCAACATATCCCATACGACTCAACAATCTCCCCATTTGGCTTAGTTTGGCAAAATTATACAACTCTACATTCTGGTACTCAAAACACAGCAAAGTGTCAAGACAATTACTCTCCCCCTAAGTTTGATAAACAAAAAGCCAAAGTCCAAAATAGAACATAAACTATTGGAATCAAAAATTACAAATTGAAGAACAGATCAAACTGGAGGATCAACAGCCGAGGAAGAGGGCACAGGCGATGAGGAAAGAAGTTGTGCCATTTGACTCTGCATATCAGATTTTCTAACCCAAATTTTTCTTGTTTTTCTATCATTAGGTGGATAAAATTGCATTCCTCTATTCAAGGCATTTTGATACTTATAACACCAAGGTCTTATGTGTCCATGTATGTGGCGTGTGACAGATAGGAACAAAGTGCTTGCTTCGCTATGCGTTTTGTAGCTACAATTTGTGACAAATTTCATACCTGGCCGTTCCTTAGTATTCGCTCATGGCTGACATCTGACTTGTTTATGGCCTTTACAAATGCCAATTTTCTACCAGAACTCTCACCCATGTAACCAAGACCAGTGTGATCGCTACTTGTTCTTTGTTGAGATAAGAGATGGTCCAATTTAGTCGTTCCAGAGTTCAGCAACCTTAGGTTTCTTTGAGTTCGCTCTAACTCCAATCTTGTTCATGCAAGATCCCTTTTATTCTTTGCAGCCTCAGACTCGTATTTGGTCACTATGGCCCGGAGTTCTCCATTTTCCTTGTTAAGGCTTTTAACTTGCTCTTCTAAGGAAATATTGACCTTGCAAACCAATGTCCACTTAGAATACATTTTTTCATATGCTTTCTGGACCTCTTTAATATCAATGTCTTCCTCCTCACTGTCTGTATAAGTATCGGATTCAGATTCTGCGGAAACATCCTTCATGCTTATTTCTGTACCTCTGATTACGCTCTGATGATGCATCCTTGCGATGGTACTTCCGTCTGCGAAAGGATCAGTCACGTTGAATGCAACAAAATTACATTGTGTTCTTTATCCTCATCTTGACTTGCATTGGAACTTTCATCATCACTCCATGTGGACTTCATGGCCTTATTCTTCTTTTTCTTCAAGGTGTTTGCACACTCCGCTTGTATATGACCATATCCATCACACTCTCTGCATTGAATTCCTCTCCCTTCTTATCTGAGTCGGTTTGTTTTGAACCACGAGAATTAAATCTCTGCTTCCCAGTTTTAGAGAAATCTTTGAAATTTCCCTTCTTTTTTATCTTCTTCAAAATCTTCTTGAAGTTTTTTGTGAGACGTGCCAGAGATTCTTCTAGTTCTCCTTCATCTTCAGATTCCTCTTGATTGCTCTGTGATTCTACTCCAGATCAAAAATCCATTCCATTCTCCTTCTTGTCCTTCTTAAATTTCAATTCGAAAGTACGAAGAGAACCCATGAGTTCATCAAGTTTCATTGAGTTAACATCCTTAGCCTCTTCTATAGCAGCAACCTTGTATGCAAACCTCTCAGGTAGTGATCTGAGAGTCTTTCTTACCAGTTTTGCATCCGAATACTTCTCTCCAAGAGCAAAAGATTCATTAGCAATGTCGCATAATTTTGAATTAAAATCGGTAATACACTCATCCTCATGCATTTTTAGTTGTTCAAACCTGGTGGTAAGAATTTGAAGTTTAGAGATCTTTACAGCAGCGGTACCTTCATGAGCAACTTGAAGTATCTCCCACGCCTCTTTGGCTGATTCGCATGTAGATATCAGTTTGAACTGATTCATATCTACAGCATTAAAAATAGCATTGAGTGCTTTCGAGTTGTAATTCACTAGGCGATCTTCATCTGTCGACCACTTCTCTTCTGGTTTCAAGGTGACTTTGTTGCTGGTGTCTGTTGTTGTTGGATGCTCCCATCCTATCAGTATCGATCTCCAAGCTCGTTCATCAATGGCTTTAATGAAAGCTTTCATTCTGGCCTTCCAATACGAATAATTGGATTCATCCAAGAGTGGTGGCTTTGACACGGAACCTCCTTCACGCAGCGAATACATTGCTTCAGACGAGCAACAACCGGTTATGCCAAGATCTCACAAACACAGTAGTTTGTGACCCACTCTGATACCAATTGTTAGAACCGGTTGTTTGCTATTACCGTGTTTTCTTATAATATTGATTAAAGATTATCAAAGCAAAGCATGAGAACGGAATAACTAACACACAACGATTTAAACGTGGTTCAGTCAAACCGACTTACATCCACGGGGCCACGCCTAGGCATCAAGCAATCCACTAATAGGCAAAAAGTTACAGACACCAATCGGACTTATCCAACTCAAGACTCCCTCTTGACTATCGACGCCGCTGTGTCTAACATCCTAAGTGGCTAACTTGGCGAGCACCACTCGTCTTCAAAACGCCTTCTCCCGAAAGCTCACAAAATCATCTCTCAAAGATCAAACTCGATGAATGCTTTCACTCTTTAACTTGTGCACACCGTGTTTTTTCGGAGTTTCAGTCCATAGTCTGATACCTCGTGTATCAACCTTTTATAACCTGATCTGGTTTCAAAATCAAATTTGTCACGAATCAGTAGTTCTGAGATAGGGCGATTATCGACTCAAAATTCAAAGCACGTGTCGCCTTCGTATATTCCAGTTGCTATTCTCTTTAACCCGGATTCTCGGCCTCCAATCACTTTAATGATAATATCTTGATCTTCACCACCAATCCATTAAGAGATACGGTTTTGAATAAACCTCTTATCAAACTAAAACAAAATCTATAATCAGATATTTGCTTCAATTTCAAATCATGTTAAAACTCAAGATAGCAACACAAGCTTGATCTTCTCCACGAAATCCTCAGAGTCTTATCTCAATGAAGCAGATTTCTTCTTTTAAACGAACCCGACGAATTTGAAAGCCTAACTTCAGATTTTGTCAAACCGCACAACATTACTTATGCAGCCAAACGACTCAAACTAAGGCTGTACGACTTTTCTGCAGCAACTAATATACTGCTTTCAAATTGACACTTTCAAAATAAACAATCTCAACAATAAGCCCAACTAAGCCAATAAAGGTCCAAAACATAGAGGAGAGTCCATCATATCCCATACGACTCAACAAGTCCATTCCAGTTTTAGGAGGGAAAAGATGTCTATCATATATGTAATATTGTTGGAAAGGGTAATTTTGCATCAATGCACCTTAAATATTTTGTTATTTGCAAGTTAAATCCCAAATTTTAATTTTGGCATGCAAAAGTGCATTTGACAATCATTGGCTTATGGCTATTCATTCCACTTAATGGATGCCATTTAATGGACAACGATTAGGGTCCAAATGTCGAAATTAAAATTTTAAATGTTCAACTTGACACCTAACTTGAGGTCTTCCCTTTCATTAATTAAAGTCCATTAGCTATTGAACCCTAATTGAAATGTTGTTTGTCAGAATAAAATAAATCCAGGTAGTTTTTTTTTATTTTTTATTTTTTTTTTGCTCAACTATTTTACTTTAAGAGAGTTTCTCCGATAGTATGTTCTACCAATAGTCTTAATTTTTAAAACCATATCAAATTAAAAAAACATACAAAACAGATAAATTCTAATATAAATTTAATGATTAAAAAATAAAAAACAATTAGCAGTCTATTATTACACAGACTACTGAAGACACTCTCTTCAACTCTAATTTCTTCTTTAGTTTTTCGCACTCTATTGTTATGATGTCCCGTTATTCCTTCTCTCTTCCCTACTTTTGACACTGTAAATATCTCAAGACCATACTTTGTACTATTTCTTCTGTTTCCCCCTAGCTTTTGACAATGTAGGCGCCAACTCAAACACATCTATTATTTTTAATATTTTCACTTTCCTTGATATGCATGATTTTTTCTTTTTTTCTTTTTTTTTGTTGGTGCCAGAATTGATATGCATGAGATTGTTTCTTCATTCATCGAGTCCTTTTACAGTTTCTGCTCGACTTCTCCTTTCTGCTTTCAACTTCATTGTTGATATTTTCATCCACTGATTATATGTGTGTGTGTGTGTGTTACTCTGGCATACGGCAGGTTTTTTTTGGCGTTTCTGGCCCGGCGACATCTTTTGATCGTAAGATTGGAAATTGACGGCTTGAATAGCAATGAAAAGGCACCTATTGTAATTTCCTTGGAGTCTGACACTCAACAGATTGAGCTTTTAAAATACTATCTAAATACAACTTTAAATTTTGACCACCCAAACACAAACTCAAAAAATTCTCAATTCAAATCATAACTCAAATATGCACATTCAAACACAAACTTAAGTTACAATTTCAACTCAAATTATAACTCAAACTCAATTCAAGATCATCACTCAAATTACCCTAACTCAAAAATGCAAAAGAAGAACTAGTTTTTCTTTTAAAAAAAATCCCTCCATGTGTAAAAAGAGGGAATACCGACAATTGAAGATCGTTCTTTTGTTCGTTGAATGGGTATTACTGTTTTCGCATGTGTAACATGCTTAACATTCACATGTAACATGTAGGTAATAAGTGTGTGTCCATCTCGCGTGATGGTTGAATAGTCCAATTTTTGGGTACCAATGACCAGGAATCTTGTTAGAAAATACCTTAATGTTAAACTATATCCCTATTCGATTAAGGAAAACAAAGGATTTCCTATGTGTAACCTTTTTTTAACATAGAATGTAACCTCTAGACTATGTAGTTGTATCTTGTTTTGGCCTTAAGAGAAGTGGTGTTTTTACATTGAAATCTGATCATTCATTCAATTTTTAATACGACAATCCTTAATTAGAACTTTAATGCATGTGATGCAGACCAACAATATATAGAAAGTTTCATGATTAATAAGAAGTTTAGAATGAATGGAATGAGAATTTGTATTTATTTATTTATTTTTAAAGGTATCCTTGAAGCCTCAAATAGAATTTTCTTCCAACGTTTATGAATAGTAAATTTCTATAAGAATGCTACCCCTACTTAGGACCACTACTGGCAATTTTGTTTGCAATATGTTGGTTTATGTTTGAATGAAAAATTTTTAACTGAGATTATGCTCATATTTGTTCATTTCATAACTGAACGTGGTTATACTCGTGTTGTTATTAGTCTGGTTAGCAGCATGATTGGATTCTAATCTATGCCATAATTCTCATTATCCACAACCACACCAAGATGCTTTATTTTACACTTCACAACTTAATCTTCATGTAACATCTCTTTAGTTTATTTATTGCTCATCAATGGATACGTACGTTCCTCGTCACAATCACACTTCTTGCATTTACGTTATTTTTCGTCTTAACATTGTATGATCAAACCCATATTACGTTAAAAAATTTACTACATTGACATTTTAAACATCTTAACAAAAACAATTTGTAACGCGACAATCAACAACATTTAGAAACGGTTATTCTATTTTTTTCTTCAAAAGAATCTTGTCACACTGTCAATTCCTAAAAGATATAATAGGGTCATTTACACTATACATAATGTTATACTCAATGTTACATACAACGAGAATCACTAATGTTACACACTGTGCTAAATAAGGTCACATATGATCTGGAAAAAGTTACCGTGTCATTTCCGCCTATTAAAAAAAAAGTTTCTTTCCATTTTAATATGTTCATAATTACCCTTATACCCGCGAATAAATAAAATAATTATAACTTCCCACGTTTATAACCTACCTCTCCAGCAAAAAAGAACCATCTGACGAATGAACAAACAACAACTGTCGCCTCTTTTATGCGTTGGCAGCACACATGTCCGCCGCTTCTAATTCGGCTGCCGAACACGAAAGTAAGCCTCTATATATATATATATATATATATATGCAAGCGCGCGAGCGCATATATAGACAAAGTCTTCGATCTATAGTCTAATAAATATAATTTTTTCATATTCTCTAACATTATTCATACGTGTGTTTAACGTTTGATTTGTCTAAATGTCACACTCAGTGTTACAGGTGTTAAATTATGTTTTTTACATGTTACACTTGAGCAAATCAACTGTTACACAAACAGACAAACAATGTTACACTAAATTACAAAAAAATTATATTTATTAGACTAGTTTGGATGTCGGACTTAAGACCTTTGTATTACTGAAGCATGTGATCGTTAAACGGATTACCCTTTTAACACTTCCCCTCCAGCTATTAATTACCATCAAATAGATGAATTGGAGATTTTTTTAAGGTAAAAATTAGAGATGTTGTAAGAGTTCATCCTTTTGTTTCATAATATATATCTATCGAGAGATTTTTTTGAAGCGTGATAAAGTTCATATGTGAAAGAGATATGTTAATTTTCCTTAAATTTTCTTTTTAAAAAAACTTGTCTTAGTTTGGAGTATTACAATAGGTGCTTAGTGTAATTCTTATTTGTTTAAAGTAACATTACAATTAGCAATTTAATCGACGTTTTCAAAACTGTCTTTTGGTCTAAAATTGATCGAGATTATTTATAAAAAAAAAGCAACATTCTGTTCATGTAAAGGATTACATCAAAATGCAAAATAACATAATTACATTTATAAAAACCTATGAAAAAAAAAAAAAAAACACTTGAACCTTAGCTGTGAGTGTTACACAGATGATATAACTTTTCACGAGCTAGCGGCAATATGTGAAGCTGCGAAAAAATATAGGTTAACTTTGCCTATATCTTCAAGTTAGAGATAAATTATGAGAAAAAGGTGTCAAAGTAAAGAGTTGGTCATGGTTTGAACAATTTTTGTGTCGTCTTTTTTCGAATAAGATTTCTTCAAGTTAACAAATAATGAGGTTGCTGCGTTTTTGCCTAAGCGTTTTTAAACTTTTTTTTTTTTTTTTTTTTGATTATGGATTCTTCTTATAATTAAAATACTTGCATAAAGACTTATTATGGTCTATGGATAACAAAATGCAAGTTGTGCAAGTTTTAGAAAAGAATAAAATGTGTTGTATTTTGCTATCTTATGATCTTAGAATGGGTTATGTAGTAAATATTATATCTCATGGTTCTATGATAAAATGTGACCTTTTGACTTAGGCTACCATCAATGTATATTCTATTTGAATCTCAAAGACTATCTCCAATACAAATATTAATGTCAATTATATAATTAACATCAAAATGTATGATATGGAATGTTTATGTTATTTTTTTTTTTTTTTACTCAAACGCAAAATGCTATTTGAAATTATAAATCTACTTTTTCCTAAGTTATAATGATTGCATGAAAATATAAATATTGGTTGATATAAATATTTCAACCAATAGCAATGCTTTTTCCTAAGTTATAATGATTACATGAAAATATAAATATTGGTTGATATAAATATTTCAACCAATAGCAATGAAATGTCAAATTTTTCATATATTATACTTAAATAAAATGTAAAAATTTTCATATACTATACTTAGTGGGCATGTCACCTAGGTGTTAATAAGAAATTATTAAAATAAAAAGTAACCAAAATCATTGAAAAATTTTGTTACACGAGATAAGAAAAACAAGAAAAGTATTTACCTAGACTTAAGAACTAGTGCTTGAAATACTTCCGACTTGACCAATTTGAAATAAAGGATCATGACATGTCCTTTTTGCTTGTAAACCAATGTGGGACTAGACACTTTTTTGTTTTGCCAAAAGTCCAAACAAAACTTCAACAATGGCAAAACGCATAAAAAGACATTAATGTAACAGGGTCCTAACACCAAAAAAACAAAAAAACAAAAAAACAAAGGGAAAAAAAAGTATGCATCAATGAGGAGAGTGCAGTTGTAGAGATTAGAGCAAGAATGTAGCAAAATCATTTTACACCTCTTTTGTGGACCTGTATTTTTCTTTAGACAAAAATGAATTAGGTTTTACACAAAGCTAGTTGTTATTAGGCAGTAGGCACTCCCAATTGACGCCGTTTTGATGTAAGCAGGGGAGGTGTTGTCCTTCCTTCCTTTTCTTTGATAAAATGGTAGGACACAGTAATATGGTCCGAGTCTGATGAGAGTATTTATATTAGGATTGGACTCTGATTCTTGTTTTGTGTACACATTTTCAGGGCCTCAATAATGGCAGGGTTAATTAGCAGGCGTGAATCTGCCGGTTTAATTTGTTGAGATTTTGTTGTCTTTTTTTATAATTTTGAGAACACTAAAATAATTTGAGATAATAAAGTATATGTTTAGTCGCATGTTTTCGCAACATTGTTGCCGAACTAATTACTTTTGAGACACCAAAAATTAAAATGATATCTGTATTCGAATTTCATTTTCGAATACTAAGCCGCACTAACACAGTTACCTTAAATGTTTTTAGATTGCAAACTAGCATAATTTTACCTCTTTTTAAACAGTTTTATATTAGTTTCAAAATAGAGAAAACAAAATCAAGGACCTAGCAGGCTTATAGTTTTGGCAGAATAGAAAACCAACCATCCTCTGGCTATTATTGAACTAGCTCTAAAACTATGTTTGACTCAATTTTAGTCGCCATTTCACAATTTTTGGTACATACGTAGGGGGGAAAATAAAAAGAGGGTGTTCATCAGTTCACCACCAAAAAACCGAACCGTCAATTCAACTAGTTGGATAATTTTTTTACACCACACTAAAACTGACCGAGACAATAAAGTTAACTGAATCAAACCACCCACAAAAGATAAATTTCAATTTTGGTTAAACCGCAATTTAAATTAAAATTTTTAAACTGTGTTATTTTTGAATTTTTTATTTAATTTAATAATTTAAACAAACAAACAAAACATTAAGCCCTTACAAATGGGCACATTTAGAGCTCAATACCAAAGTATGGAGAATAGTTTAACACTGATAGCCTTTTATAGATGTGAGGGTGAGAGAAATTGTCATACATTTTTGATGTGGGACTCCAAATTTTTGGTGTTACTAAGTTTTAAAATACCTAAAAGTCAATAAATATAACCGCGTGGTCATTAATAACAGACCAAGGACGGCTACCGTAATTAAGCGCTAAAGAGTCCTTAGGTCAAGGGTTTAACTCCAAATCATTGTGAAACTTAAAAACATTTTTTTTTTAAATGAGCTTTGGTTTGGTTCGGTTAACCAAACCTCAAATTCCTATATCTAAAACTACCCGTGTACATAAACGGTTCAATTTTTTAACTGAATTTTCAATTTATAATTAGATCGGTTGAAATTGGTTCTGTTTCTTGGGCGGGTAATCAGTTCTTGTCGTTCTGATTTATTGTGAAATTCCCTAACATAAGATATCTCCTATGACCGGGTTCACATGCATGAGAACATAACATTGTTCTCTCTGCGACCTCTAAAGGGTTGGATAAAGTGGTTATGGGTTCCTCTTTAGACTCTCATTAAGAGAGATCTAATATTCAAGTACCGGACTCCCCTAATTTCAAAGGGTGCTTACCAATAAAAAAAAAAAAAACATTATTCTATGCTATGCCTTATACTGCAAAATGATCCGTTCAGTAACATGAAATGTTAAGACATCATGGTGTTAAATAGCATGACTTTAGGGGGCAGGGGAAGGCATTAAATAAAAGGCATTACAGAAATACGTTGAAGGAAGGGAACTGGGCTATGAAGAAGACCCACATGCAGTGATCATTTGACCATTTTGTGATGCACCGATTGATGCCCTACGCCTTGGGGCACATAAAAGCAACTTGACGGAAATTGAAGTACACGCATTTTTCTTTTTCTTTCTAATATGCCTTCTTATTTTGGGCAACACATCTTTCTGTTATTATAGTCCTATACATAAATGAGACCCTGGATTATCATATTTTGGCTTTCCACACTTTTTTTTTTTTTTTTTTTTTTTTCCTGGTTGAGTCAAGAGCAAGTTGTTAACCTATCACCCTCCAAGGTACCCTTGCCTGTAGGGAATGTGGAGAAATTAAAGCTGAACTAAAGTGATTCCAACCAAAGCAGAAAGAAGAAGAATATTTTACTTTCTACGCATGTCAAATATGATCTATAGTTTCTCTAGACCCCTAGTAGTGAATGCACCTTATACTTTTTATTTTTCCTGTTGAAAATATCAGTCTCCTAAAAAATTGAAAAATCTTTCATGCAAGAGACTCTTCAAACAAGCTTCATTGAGTGATGAACATAACCCTTGTCTTGCAAAAGAATGAGCTTAATTAATTAGTTTTTTTTTTTTTTTTTTTTTGTGATAAATTGTGTTGTATAAGTTATTGTGTGTGGTTTAAATTCTGAATTCAACAGAAACAAAAACTACAAAAAAACAGCATTTAGCTTTACTAAATCTGTCAGTACCTAAGCTTATCAAATTCACAACTAGTTGGTAAAAAACATGGACAGAACACTCACTAATGCACTAAATATTTACAATTCTTCTAGAGTAAATGCTGATATTTTTTCTGTATCTTCTTGAGTAAAGAATGTAGTAATATATACGTGGGAAAGTATGAGAAAAAATGAAGAATAAGATCTCAATCTGGTGGGCTGTAAATATCAAGGCTCTTTTACTTTTTCTTTAATTTTTCCCCTGTCAGTATCCTTCTTTGCTATTCAATTTCTTACCCTCCCTCCCTTTCTTCTTTTCACATTTGCTTCACAAGCAAAGAATAGGAAGAAATGTTCCACCCCCCCAAAAAAAAAAAAAAAAAAAAAGAACAGAAGATTGGAGTCTGATATGTTCGATCATCTTTGTTGTAAAGAAAAATAATATAGTAGGATAATTGAATATCCTGTTAGAACAGTTCCTGATGAATTGAGTAGTACAAATGTTGAGTTTATACCACTGGTGGTATACATGTAAAGATGCAATCTTTTGAGTGGCATTTTTGTATTTCTTCCGTAAGAAATGCCATTTGATCTCCACGAACAATAATTTGATAATTGACTCAAGACTAACATATATTAAACATGGGCAAAAAGAATGAAACTTCCATAATAATCTAATAATTTCAATACCCCAGTCAAAGAGTTGCACTTGGACGGTGAAGATTTGAAAAAGCAGGTTAGTAACTACAGGGAGGTACAGGCAGTTGTTAGTTTCCAATCAGTCATTTTCCATACACTGTTTGTGTGCCACACCTAGTGTGTCTGTGTGTGTGTGTTGTTACTTGTTAGCGTTGGAAATCAATTAACAATTAAGTGTCTAAGAATATAAAAAAGTTTGTGGATTTTATGGTAAATTTGACCAAAAGAATTTAATGTTGCACCTAACATGGCTTCCTAAACATACCAGCAACTTTATGCCAGCAAACCCAAGTAAGCTTCCACCTAAACTGCAAATTAAAATAAAGGCAATTGAACCAGTCTTTTCACATTATGCATATTTAAAACCATCTGTAAATGCCAAAATCATCCTTGTCTGGAGTACTGTACTCAGAACATTTCTAGCTGCCATTATAAGCATGGTGAGGGGTATTTTCCTGAACATCACTCGTCAGGCTCAAGGCCGAAAAAATCCAACCTTAGTTTGAAGGCAAGAGCACATATATAAGGAGAAAAGAATCAGAAATTCAATGTGACTGCTTTCTCCTCCTGTTTCATCCTTCTGGGGAAAGCAGAACACGAGATAATGCTGCGAGAAGACGACGAATTCGGGATCAACCTTCTGAGAAGACAACTTGAAGCATCTTTGGTGAGCAACATTTCATTGGCAAAAGAAAATGAGGAGCTGCGGCAAGAAGTGGCTCGTCTCAAAGCACAAGTTAGTACCCTTAGAGCACATAACCATGAGAGGAAGTCCATGCTGTGGAAAAAGCTACATAACTCGATGGATGGCAGCAATAACATCGACGTATTGCAACAGAAGCCGTCGTTTCTTGTCAATCTATCATCAGGGCAGAGCCAAGCAGTGGAGAAACTACATCAAAAGCCAGACTTCTTAGAATCAGAAGCAACAAAGGAAAAACCACAAAAGGCACCTAATCCACCACCAAGCCCGCCTAGTTCAACTCCTCCAGTTTTTCTCAAGGAAGTCAAAGAACATAAAGTGTCATCACCACCATCACAAGCACCTCCACCTCCTCCACCGCCACTGCCCTCAAAAGCACTTGTTGGATCAAAAGCAGTGCGGCGCGTACCTGAAGTGATGGAGCTGTACCGTTCACTGACAAGAAGAGATGCCAACATGGAGAACAAAAGTAGTCCTGCAAAAGCTCCAGCGCTTGCCCTTACTAGGAACATGATTGGAGAGATAGAAAACCGGTCGACTTATATTTCAGCTGTGAGTGTTCTCTAGGAACATTTTAAGATTTTATTCCTATTACAAGTCCAAAAGAATAGGCAAAGGCTAATGAAAAATTATTTTACAGGTAAAGACAGAAGTGGAAACACAAGCGGAATTCATCAACATCTTGATTAGGGAGGTGGAGTCTGCTGCCCACAAGAAGATTTCCGATGTTGAGGCATTTGTGAATTGGCTAGACGAGCAGCTAGCGTCTTTGGTCGATGAAAGGGCGGTTCTGAAGCATTTTCCTCAGTGGCCAGAACGGAAAGCGGATACACTGCGAGAGGCTGCTTGCAACTACAGGGATTTAAGGAACCTGAAAACCGAAGTTTTGTCATTCGAGGACAACCCAAAAGAGCCTCTGAGCCAGGCCGTGCGAAGAATGCAAGAATTGCAAGACAGGCGAGCATGTACTCTACTTGATTGGATTGTAAGAAAACTTGGGGGAGTACTTTTAGAATAGTGCCAAGGTTTTTGTTTAACAGATGGGATTTCAAATCATTGCAGGTTGGAGCGGAGTGTCAACAACATAGAACGGACAAGGGAAAGCACTAGCAAGAGATACAGGGATTTCAAGATTCCTTGGGATTGGATGCTTGATACAGGTCTCGTTGGCGAGGTTGGTAGATTTCCATAAAAGATCCATTAGATAGATAGTAACGCTTTACCAATATCTCAAATAACTTAAGAATGTGATAAGCAGTCATTACCCTTCCAAGTTCCAACATCTCCAATACCTAACCTAAGTAAACCCATAATTCCATTAACTTAAGTAACCTGATATTGTAACTTGTTTGTAGGACTTTTTTTTTTTTTTTTTTTGTTTTGTTTTTTTTTTTTTTTTTTTTTTTTTTTTGGCTACTGAGCTTGTTTGTAAGACTTAAGTACAAATGATCATAGAAAAATGCAATGACATCAAGCAATCTTTTTTAAGAAATTAAGCACGACTTTTTACAGATTGAAAAAGCTCATTGAACGTAATATATGAATTGGGAAGCGAAAATTTGTCTCTTGCAACAGCAGTAATGTATACAAATTTCTTAAACCACCTCTTAATTGCAGATGAAATTAAGCTCACTGAAACTAGCCAAGGAGTACATGAAAAGAATCACCAAAGAACTCCGATCTAACAACGACTGCACGAGAGAAGAAAATAATCTCCTGCTTCAAGGAGTTAGATTTGCTTATCGCATCCATCAAGTAAACTTCACTCGCAAATCTTTTTTTCTAACTTTTTCTGTTGCCCATTATAGCTGCAATGCTATTCCTAACACTAAGGTCTGTTCAGTTTGCAGGTGGGTTTGACGCAGAGACCATACATGTTTTTCAAGAACTAAAGAGAATAGGACTTGGAGTTATCAGGCAATAGTTTGTTATGTTTAAGTGTCAACATACAAAAACTGTGATTGATAATTTTCAAAGTGGCAGTGATACAACAAGAACGCCATCAAAATGGAGTGTTTGAGCAACATGGTTTATAAGCAAAATTTTATGGCTTGTGCATATCTTTATCGGCATTACAGATTTAGTTCCATGAAGATTGACAATGGTCTCCTCACAATGTCACTTCTCCAGAAGCATAACGATGGTTTTTTTTGTTAACACCATTTCCGTGTTTTTAACTGACCACGATTTCCCAGTTTGTATAGCAAATCCATCTACGTAAAGTTTTCAATTGATGCCAGAACACGGCACCCAAAAAAAAAAAAATTGATCTTATTCCGAAAGTTATTATAAAAGAAAAATTGGCGCAAAACCTTGAGCTTTTCTTTTCTGTAAATCCATTAACACGCAGAATCGTAATAAACGAGCAAGAGAATCCTTCAATAAACAGAAAATTAACCAAAATATAACATATAAAACTTAATTGAATGTATCAGCAAAAGCAAATCTAATAGATTCATCAGCAAAAATGAGTTCTTAACAAAGTAGAATTCAACTTTTAACGACTAGAGAATGTGACAAACACCAGGCTTGAACAGCTCTAGATTTTCCACATATTAATCCTAAAAAACACGGAAACAAAAATAAAAACAAAAGACCAGAAACCGATAAGACCCAAACACGCCAAGCGAAAGAGCTCTTGCCGAGGCGACGAAACCGCTACCGCTACAGCTACAGCTACAGCTCTCACTTAGATCTCTGCCTCATCTTTCTGCGCTTCCTCTTCAACCTCCTCATGCGCTTCTTCTTCCACTGTCGTAAGAACATCAAATGTCGTTAATTTTTACGACCAGAGATTCGAACATTCATTGGTAAAACCACAATCGGAAAAAAAAAAATAGAAAAAAAAACAACAAAACATAAAACGGAAATATCGAAACAATAAGAAGAAGAAGAAGAAGAAGAAGAAGTATACCTTGGCTCTCATGGTGAGACGGCGATGAACAAACCCTAAAAGCTCTCTCTGTCTCTGTTTCTTCGGAACCCTTGCTGAACCAGATGAGAATGGATGTCTCCTGGGGATGAGGGCGTCGCGGCTCTTATAAATGAACCCTAGTTTGTGAGTTGGGCTAGGGCGAGTAGTAGCTTTCTATTGGGCTTTGGTTTTGGAGCCCATCATTTGATAAGAATCTTTTAAAAACGAAATGTCGTTTATCGGCTGTACGACACCTAAACATTTGCTTGAAAATCATGCCGTTAGATCGACTAATGAAAACTTACGACTGATTTCCTCAACAAAGAAAAAAAAGAAAAAAAAAAAAAAATTAGACGAGGAGGTAATGAACTCATACTAGGCATGGCGTCAAAATGGGAGAGGAAAATTTTAACCTGAAAACCACATACGGCATGGCGTGTTCCTTCAACGACAGTAAATTTGCACATACGACAAACCTTTTTTGAAATTCAGGCTCGGTTCATTTTACCAATTCAAATTTTACTATAATAAAAATTTCTTAAAAATAGTTATATTTAACTTTTTTATTACAATAAAAAATTATCACATAAAATTACATCTCTATATAAATTAAAAACTCAAATTAATAAACTAAATAAATACGTTTCGGTATTGTAAACGTTTTAACCTGAAAACCACAAGTGGCAAGACGCGTTCCTTAACCGATAGTAAATTTGCACACACGACAAATCATTTTAAAATTCAATGCTTTTCAGTCTCGTAAACGAAAACAGCATATCGTATTTCTGCTGAAATAACATGAACTTTTCTAGGCTCTAGCTAGTAAATGACGACATCAACACAATAAAATGACCTTCATGGCCTCATAAAGCTAGCTATGCTAATTTTCTTTTTTCAATTATTGAAATGATTTCAGACTTTCAAAACAAGTGGCCATGCCTTTTTTTTTTTTGGGAAGAGATGTGTTTTCCAACCTATACTACTCTTTCTAACTATCGTACTTATTTCCATGAAGAAATAAGAAAAGCTACCTTTCCTTCACCTAGTCATGTGATATGTCATATGTGTGTGATTGTGTGTGTATATTCCTCGTATAAATATTCCATTTTTTATCTTTAGAGTCTACAGAGCTTGGATATTTTGTGTTGCACAAGCAACAATGTACTGTTTACATATAATGGGCCCGTTTAAAATAACATGTGATTGTGTTTTTAAGTAAAACTTTTCCGGACTTTTGTAATTTGTAGTTTAATTAGATAATATTTTGCTTCGAACATAAGAGTTGTTAAGAGTAAAATTCAGAAAAAAGAGCTGGTTGTATGAGAAATGTTTCAGAACGTTATGCAAGGGCATCCTATATTGCTGAATAGGGCGCCCACTCTGCATGGATTAGGCATACATGCCTTCCAACCCATTTTAGTAAAAGGACATGCTATTTGCTTACATCTATTAGTTTGTAAGGGGTTTAAAAGAAGATAATTATAAGTTTGATACTTTTTTTATCAAAAAAAAAAAAGAGTTGAGACTTTTTTTTATTAGTGTTTGAATAGTGTCTGAAAAATATTTTTATATCTAAAAAGAATTTTTAAATCTATTTAGATAAAAAAATTAAAAACACTTACTGTTATAAAAATTAATATAATAAAATAATATGCATGTGATATTTTTATTGTTTACAAATAAAAGGTTAAAATGTAAATAAAAAAATTTTGCACAAACACTTTTTTCATAAGCATCAACTAAATAGTTTATTCTAAAAGTATCTAAAAAAATAGAAACACTCTAAACAAATTTAAAAACGGTTTTTAAACTAAATAAGTTGAAATCAATTTTCTTTTAAGCCAATCTAAACGGCCCAATGTCATTTATGTTAAATGGCTCGGCAGTGCGTGTCAAGCAAAGCTCAGATGGAATTTGGTCGTTCATATCCTTTTTGTTCAACTTTGTTTCTGCGTAAAGAGTTTATACGTGTAGGCCTAGAAAAAAGCACACATTTAGAGATGTTTAATTGAAAGATTCATATTATAATTTAAATTATGATTCATAATTTATTATAATATTTTTTTTATAAAAAAATACACGTATCAAAAATAATTTTAATTTCATAATTTTAATTTATAAACTAAACGTATTTCAGACAACACTATTAACCAACGATTGAACTATTAGACGTGTTATATATTCCGTCAAAGAAAACAAATATTACTTCCTCAAAAAAAAAAAAAAAAAAAATATTATCCCCTTCTTTTCATTCTCTTCATGCGGAAAGAATCAGTGTGGTCATTGAGACATCAAATGTACAATCATGCAAAAAACTTGATGTCTATTCTGTTTCTTCTTCTCATATATTCCAGGAGAATATCCATAAATAACTTACACACACACACACACACACACACACACACACACACACACACACACCTCTTATAGAAAGAATATGAAAAAGTTTATTCTAAAGTAAATACCAACAAAACTTATCCTTTTTGTGGGAAGAAAAAAAGACTTGAGCATCTTCTATGTGTGTGTGTGTGTATATATATAGACATTTATCTAGAGAAATATATGAAGTATAATTTTTTTTTTCAATAATAGTTCATTACATCTTTAGATTATATATATATATATATATACACACACACGCATATATGAATATAATTTTAATGGTTACTCTAATATTTATTCATTAATAGATATTATTGTTTTAATTATAAGATGTTGATTTAACGGTTATAATAAATTGAATATTTAACCAAAAAAATTAATGATAATTAATACAATTATATTTTTATCACATCACATTATCAAATTTCTATATTTTGAAGTAACCACCACTAAAAATGAAAACATTAAAAACTCATCTATATATATACACATATATGTATATGCAGGCACGCACACTATTTTCAACGAGGGTATGTACATATGTATATGAATATGCAGCACGAATGCACATTGTGTACATGAACTATAGATGTTCTAATATAGTCCATAATTTCTAGACATTCTGTTAAATATTTAATACCTAAGTTACATAATAAAGACTAAAATTGAAATAAAGTAAAATTTTATAGACCAATTATAAAACATTTTAAAGTCTAGGACTAAAGTGAATAGTGGATAAATCTTAAGGACTATTTATGGGATTAACCTTATATAAAACTATAAAAAATAAGAGAAACGACCATGATGCTCAAATTTAATTCGATCGATAAGTTAGCAAAACATACCGTTAACCATAATCATACCTTGTAAGACCAAATACATAGAGAAAAAACACACGTGTATCGTAAGATCAAATTTTTAAAGTGATGAATAGATAGGGATTGATGATGGTAATAATCTCCTTTTTGTTTAGTAAAATATAAAGAACACATGCGTGCTGCTTTTAGAAATTTCCTAATTTATTTTAGTAATTTTATTTTCAACAATACTTTAGGGTTCAGATGTTTTATATATTACTTTCTGAATTTGTATAGTTTTAACAATTTATTATTTAAACTTTTAATTATGATAAGCTGTCATCTCAATTTATAAAATTATTATAATATGTATTATTTTGACTATAATTATATTAAATTAGGATAAAAAAATACATTTGATGAAAAATTTTAACATCTAATTTAAATGTAATATAAATTTTTTTAATTCTTTAACTTTTAATATTTTAAATTTAATAAAAAATTTAAACAAATTTAATAAAATAAAACACATTACAACAATATTACAAGTGTGTAAGGGTTGATTGCACTCAACATTAATTTCTTTCAATTAAATTAAAAAAAACAATAATTTCTTAAAAAAAAAAAAAAAAGCCCAAATGAATGCAGAATAGTTCAGAGTTGACCTGGAAGGCGGAAGCCAACATTATCCGCGTCAGCAAACCCACGGTGGTATCCGAGACACTCGAGCAAATGCCAAAGCTTAACGCAGTCCACTACCGCACCATTCCAAAATTCCGAAACTCGTCACGCCTATTCGCCACGTGTCCAGGCCGTGATCCTTTTGGTAGTTCCAACGGCTCACCGTACTACCTGTCTACACAAAAGGCCCAATCCACGGCACGTGTCAATCATTAACAAGCGAGCACGATGTCATTCTTTACGCGACGCGCGTAAGCTAAGCCAAGCATGGGCCCACATTGCCAAGCCCAAGCCCCAAAGCCCGCTTCTCTCCTCACCAAGAAACCAACTATCGTCCCTCTCTCTCTCTCTCTCTCTCTAACTATCCGTTCTTAATCTTATCAATAGAATCCAAACAGGGCAAAGGCGAGAACCCACTCGGCCATTACAACCACACACGGCCTCACAGTTTGGTCCTTTTGATTCTCTATCTCTCACTCTCATTCACTTCCATTTTATCCAGAATCACAGACATTCATATATATATATATATATATATATGTATGATGAGAAGTCAGTGAAGATATTAATTGGGAGGAACTGAATATTGAGGAAGAGATGGGGACGGGGACGTCGAAGGATACTGACGGCGGTTCGCACGGCGGCGATGAGAGAGAGGAGGAAAATCTCGACCAAGGCGGTGGGCAGCTTTACGTCTCGCTGAAGATGGAGAACTACAAGCTCAAAGGCGAGCTCATTCCTCACGTCTATGGCTCCGTTCCGCTCATCGGTTCTTGGGACTCTTCTAAAGCTGTATGTCTTCATGTTTTTTTGTTTTTCGCTTTTGATTAACGTTTCGTCTCTTTTTGTTTTCTTCCTTGTTTTAAGATTTTTCTTGTTATTGGATATCTCTTATGTAGCTTTCTATGGAACGCGAATCGGCGTCGATGTGGGAATTGAGCTTCGTTGTGCCTCCAAATCACGGTAATTGTCTTATCATAGCTCTTTAATCCTTAATTGCAAAGGTTAAACGAGAAAATTCGTGTATTTACTGATTACTAATTACGTTTTCTTGTTTCTGAAATTTCCAATTTAAGCACTCATGAAAGTAACTGAGTGGTGTTTATTTATTTATTTGGTTTTATTAAATCATTCTTTTTCAGTATTGTTGTGGTTTTCTAATGTCAAGTGGGGTCGTGAATGTATTCGCCCAAGTTTCGGGAAGGTATTTGTTTTCATGGGTCTCTGACATTGAAAATGAAAACCAAATAGAAAAGGAAATTCATTCTAGCTTTCTTTACTTTTAGAGAGAGTGAAAAATCTGGTTAAAGTTGAATTATAGGACGACATGCTGAATTAATCTGATGCCCACATTTTTTTTTCATTTATTTTTTTTGTGTTGTCATTTGATGAATATAGAAACATTGGATTTCAAGTTCCTTTTGAAGCCAAAGTACAACAATGCACCTTGTGTGGTCGAGGAGGGTCCAAACCGTCAACTTATTGGGGGAACCTTGCAAGGGGATGCAAGGCTGGCTCTTTTTAAGCTGAGCGGTGATGATGTTCATGAGTATCGGGTATTCATTATAGCAGACAGGGTATCACCATTTGATCTTGCAGCTAGTTGGAGGGCTTATCAAGAGAACCTCAGGCCCTCGGCTGTTCGCGGAATTCCTGACGTTAGTATAGATTCAGTGCCAGAGAAGAGCGCTGAGGTATGCTTAAACATTTTCTTGTTGGTAAATGCTGTGAAATGCTTGACCCAATTTCCTGAAGAACTACGAGTAGGAATTTATTGCAGATTTTGTGTGTGATCAGCTTGACCTTTCCAGGTCAAACAGATTTGTGTGTGGCATTTTCAATTTGGACTAATTGATAGAATAACATTTCTAACAATCATTCCTATTTTCCCCCATTTTTAAACACAGAATGGTTCTTCAGCTAGTTTGGAGCTCGATCTTGAACATTATGTTGTCCCAGCTCCATCAACTTGTGCCAATTCAGGTCTAGTTTATGCAGCTAACATGACTGAGACTCCAAGATCATTAACCCTTTCTGGCATGTTTTCTAAAGCTGATGGGCATAGCAGTGCTTCTCACTCCTTTAAGGATGGCGGTGGTGTGTCTGTGGATCGACCTGCAACAATTAAGGTTTATTTTGGTAACCATATTGTATATTTTTTGGATCTGTTTAGGTTTCAGATTGTGAAAGTTTTCTAGGAGCAAATGTAGTATGTTAAGATGTGTGAGGTTCTTCACTGCATAGCTTCTAGACTTTGGTGCTTAATTGCACTCTGATCATATCAACTTTGTCAGATTGAAGCTCAAATTATGTCAGTATGTTAATGTAACCTCAACTTGAATATTTGGGCTTAGCATGCTAGTTGTCTCTAGATTCAAGAGTACGTTCGTTACATGACCCACATGTGCGGGTGCAGACCCCAGACTTGTATAGGACATGGTTTGGATATTTACAAAAGCATGTTTTCTTCTTTTAAAACCTTGATCTTCACAGTGGTTCTAGATTTAATGTGTTGCTCTAATCTCGTAACAGGAAATGGAGGTGGTTGTTCCAGATCCATCTAAGGTGTATTCATCTTCTGGGATGGTAGAGTCAAAGTCAGTGGGAACGCTTTCACCCTTGCAAAAGCAAGATAGTCATAGGGGAATTTTTGTGGATAGAGGTGTTGGTTCTCCTAGACTAGTTAAATCGTCTAGTACTAGTACCTTCTCTTCTGATCTCAAATTGGACACAGAAACCAAGGTTTGTGCAAAAGTACATTTTCTCCTCTATGACGAAGTCAACTAATTTAGTGATATATTTTTCTTTTGACACTTGTCCCCCCTGTTCTCTATCTGCTGTTAGAATTCAATGCCAGCAGCTGCTGGAGCTGTTGCAGCAGCAGCCATAGCTGATCAAATGCTTGGACCAAAGGAGGATAGACATTTGGCAATTGTTCTGGTATTCTCGATTCTCTAGCATGAGTTGGTGATTAGTTTACCCATAGACTGTTTAATCTTATTTTACTTGCAATCTTATAGGTAATTGAAAATCCGATGTAAATCTTTCTTAGTTCCGAAGTTGGTATTGGGAAATTATTGCCATTATCATCAGCTTTAGTTGATGGTTCAAACATAAATTTTAGTTTTTTAACTGCAAGAAATTCTAACATGTTTCTTGGAATTCAGGTTGGTTTGCCAGCTCGTGGAAAAACTTTTACTGCAGCTAAACTTACTAGATATTTACGCTGGCTGGGTCATGGTACCAAACACTTCAATGTTGGGAAGGTTGCTATCTTAATTTCTTTATGCTCCTCAAAACTGTAGTTTCTGAAGTAAGCGAAGATCCATTGGATAACATTTTTCCTTTTGTTGTTACAGTATCGCCGTCTAAAGCATGGAGCTAATCAGGTATCGAAAGTGTATAACTTAATTTGTATATAGCTCCCCAGACCTTTTGATTTAATTGTAATTAGCAACTTATAACCTGTTTTTACAAGTGACTTTTTTTTCCCAGCAAAAAGAAAAAAAAAATGACAACAGAAGTATGATGTTATGTTGCTCACTGCTTGTATTTTGTTCTAGTCCTTTTCTAATAAGTTAGGGTCAGTAGTTTTCTTACTGATTGTAGTAATTGAATTTTTCTTAAGAAATTAGAGGACTACATTGGTTTTACTTCAAAAAATAAAAAAATAAATAAATAAAAGAAGAAAAAAAGAAAAGAGGACTACGTTGGTTTTATCTAGAGGTTTGATATTTCTTAATGGATGAGATATTTGTCGATGCAGTCTGCTGACTTTTTCCGAGCTGACAACCCTGAAGGCATTGAGGCCCGCAATGAGGTATATATTTCTTACGAAAAATTTTGAGACTTTTTTTTTTTTTTCCTTCTCTTAGGGTGAAGTATCTTTCTTAAAAAAAACAAAAATTAATCTTTAAGCCACTCAAATTGCATTGTGAATGAGGGTAGAGTAAACATACATAGTTGCAAGAGAAGAAGTTAATCTAGAAGGGAAAGGAGCAAGATGCTGTCAGATCATATATTTCATGGAACTTTGAGGCGATCTTTGTATGTAGGTTTCTTAGACTTAGCAAAGACGAGGAGTGGTCTTAAGTTGAGTCGTCTGTCCTAATTTAGGCATGCCATTCTGCTTAGGCTCAGGAGTTCTTAAGAGAGTGCTGCTTGTTATAATAATTTGGATTTTCTGGGATGATTGGTAATGTTAACACGATGTTAACTTTTTTCTTTGTAAATAGTTTTAATATATCACGTGCTACTAGGTAGCAGCCCTGGCGTTTGATGATATGGTTTCTTGGATGCAAGAACGTGGCCAGGTAAGTCCTTTATACATGATAGTTGTGACTCTTTTATGGCTTTTCTCTTTTGCGTTTGTTCCCGTTAATTTTCTCAATTGCAGGTTGGAATCTTTGATGCCACCAACAGTACCAGGAAAAGAAGAAATATGCTGATGAAAATGGCTGAAGGAAAATGCAAGGTACCATGAACAAAGGATTAAGAGACAGCTTAGAATTTTCAAAGCCTAAAAACATGTGTATCTTGAAGTGATTTTTGCACATTTTTGTGATTTATATCCCCCTTTTTTATTTTATTTTATTTTTTGTGCAGATTATTTTTCTGGAAACAATATGCAATGATGAACGCATCATTGAAAGAAATATACGTCTTAAAATTCAACAGAGTCCTGACTATGCAGAAGAGTATGGTTGCTTTGTGGAGCCATTTGTTTATCTTTTTCAACAATGATTATGCACGTTAATTTCTTTCCATCTTGCAGACCAGATTTTGAGGCTGGATTGAGAGACTTCAAAACTCGACTAGCCAATTATGAAAAAGTAGTTATCTGACAATACTTTATCGTTTGTTCCAAATAGTTTTTGGTCCTTTGGAGCTTAATACCATGTTAAAACATTCCTTTTTGCCTCGTTGACTAGGTTTATGAACCAGTTGAAGAAGGATCTTACATCAAAATGATTGATATGGTCAGTGGACATGGTGGACAAATACAAGTAAGTGCAGCTATTTGTCATCACTCATTTCTTGGAGATTAGCCACCCGCAAATCTCCATTGCTGAGTTCAATCTATTGTTACATGCAGGAATCAAGTAGTGTTCATCAGTATAGTTAAATGATAAAAAAGTTTCATAATAATGACACGTATATTATGAAATGCAGGGCGTAGTTTTAAGAGTGGGCTCAGCTAACCAAAGAAAACAAAAGTAGCTTTAGGGTGTAGTTATATATTTTTTGACCTTATTTCTCATTTGATTCTTTACTTTTTGGACTAAGTTGAACGTTATTTTCTGTTGAACTTATATTTGTTTGTAAAGTGTCTTTATAATCCTAGATCGGTTTTTGTTGATGCATTGTCTAACTTCTATTCCTTTTTTTTTTTTTTTTTTTGATAAATGCATTACATCATTCAGAAATTATGTCCTTGGTTCAGGTAAACAACATAAGCGGCTACCTTCCTGGACGAATTGTTTTCTTCCTGGTATGTATTACATGGACAATATAGTTCTATTCTATATGTCTGAGGAAGTAATTCTTAATAACAATTGCAAGCATTGGGGAAAGAAGGGGAAAATAAAAGGTGGTCAATAATCAACATAGCTTTAGTTATGTTATCTACCCTTTTTGTAGGTGAATACACATCTCACACCGCGCCCAATATTACTTACTAGGCATGGAGAGAGTAAGGATAATGTTAGAGGAAGAATTGGGGGTGACACTGCTTTAAGGTGAGTTCAAAAGATAGAATGTTACTGTTGTAGTTTCGTCCCCAAATGGCTGATAGAAGTTCATGATTCTTTCTTCTCTTCTTATCCTTAAATTGGAAGATCTATATCATAATGATAGTATGATTTTCAAACGAATCAGTTTGTAGCTTTCTGAAATTCTCACTTGTTTCAACAGTGATGCTGGAGAACTTTATGCAAAGAAGCTTTCCAATTTTGTCGAAAAGAGGCTGAAATCGGAGCGGGCTGCTTCTGTAAGCTTCATATGCATGATTGATTATCTACTATCTAGGTTTAGTTTTGTAGCTTTTCGATTTCAGTTGTGAAGTAAATGTTTATCAGGTTTCCCCCCTGTTTCATCTCTACGCTCATAGGCATTTGATTTCCCTTCTCCACTTCTCTCCTTTGCAGCGCTTATTTCAATTTCTTCTTTTGGTTCTTAGAAACCTGATGTCTTCTGCAAGTTTATCTGAAATCTTATACTTCTATTACCGGGGTTCATGAGTGTCATGCAACTGATTTGTTGACGGGTCTGTTATTTATCTGTATGGGATATATTTCCTGCTCTGAAAATTGGCAACTTCTGTTGTTGAATCCAAAGCTACAGGAGCACTTATAAAAGTGGACAAAACAGCAATGTCGATTTTTTATAGGTTTAAGCTAAGTTTTTGCTTGAGATATGACGTACTTGGTGGATGAGAGCGCCTCAACTAGATGAAGTTTTGGCTTCAACTAGTAAACAATGACAGAAAATGTCTCGAATTTTCAAAACAACGAATAGTGCAATAACAAATTGTGTATGTTTTTTAATTCAAAAATCCTATTAACCGTTCCTTTGTGATTTTGCTTTGATTAGATTTGGACTAGCACACTGCAGCGAACAATTCTGACAGCAAGTCACATAGCAGGATTCCCCAAGGTAAGTGGGTGCTCGTGTTAGTGTCATTTGAATTTTCCATCTTTCAAGTTACATACTTAGCCATGATTAGAAACCTAATTATATTCGAGCATTGGCTGTTTTTTTATTTTTTTATTTTTTATTTTATTTTGGATCTTCTTCTATAGATACAATGGCGTGCCCTGGATGAGATATATGCTGGAGTCTGTGATGGAATGACATATGAAGAAATAAAGAAGAACATGCCAGATGAGTACGAGTATGTTGCGGTTTCTCTCTCTCTCTCTCTCTCTCTCTCTCTTACATGAAAGACCCTTTTACTTGAACACATTAGGGCATGTTTGCACGACATGAATGGAAAGAGAATGAAAGGAGTATTTTCCTTTCTTTCCATTTGTATTTTTTTTTTTTGATACAACACGGGATTGAACCCGCAACCCCTCACATAAAACCCCCCAATGCCACTAGACCAAGAGATCTTAGGCCTTTCTATTTTTATTTCCACTTACTGAAAATGGGAATACATTTGTAATCCCTCATGTATAAGCATATACTTGCATCAAATGTTTGATTCCTTTCCCCATTCCTCTTCTTTCCTTCCAAGCCTTTTCTTTTTCATTACAATCCATTTCGAATTGGTAAACATGCCCATTGTCAATTCTTGGATTTTTTTTTGACTTTTATCATTTTTTTCTTTATTATTTTTTAATCATTTACAGGGCACGCAAGAAAGATAAGCTGAGGTATAGGTATCCTCGTGGGGAATCTTATCTTGATGTTATCCAAAGGTTGGTGTTGTGTGGTTCTTGAGTATATCGCCACTATCACTAATCATTTTGATGGTCATGATTCATCGTCTAAAATCTAAATTATAATTTGGGATTAATTTCCTCCTCCAAATGCAGGCTAGAGCCCGTCATTATAGAACTTGAACGACAACGAGCACCTGTTGTGGTGATAGCTCACCAGGTCTCCACATTTTCCAATCTTGTTTATTCAATTTTCTAACATTTTGCTCAAGACATGCACTAAGCTTTTCTCATTGATCTGTTATTTGCAGGCAGTATTGAGGGCATTGTACGCTTATTTTGCGGATAGGCCTCTGAAAGAAATTCCGCACATTGAGGTAAGTTGCGCTTGTAATTTATTCATCATGTTTAAGAGCATCGGTCTTAGTAAGAACTTCTTACATCTCTACTCTTTCATTTTCAGATACCGCTTCATACTATAATAGAGATACAAATGGGAGTTATAGGTGTCCAGGAGAAAAGATACAAACTCATGGACTAAACATGCTCTAGCACGAGATTTTGTTTTTGGTTTGTAAGTCTTGAAAGTGCTGGAAATTCTTCCATTCTTTTTGACTTTCCTCCATTAACAAAGATGTAACATCAACATAAATATGTCAAGCTGTATCTACAATAATCATTCATCTAAAAAGTTTTCCAATTGTTCATGCATTATTTATCTTATTGCTCTTTCAAAGTGTCCACTTCCTGTCGTTTCATGGGACAAATGACTTTCCCGAGGGGAATGCATGTCTATTGTGCATTCCACTTGTGGCTATTGTTGTTTGAATCTTTCTCAGTTTTAGTGAAAGCTGTCCATTCCAAAGAAAAGTGAAAAAGATATAATAGCAAGTACTGAGTTACATCATTGTCTTTAGTTTTTATCACTGGGTGCCCCACTCCCGGGTTCTCCCGAGCCAATTGCCTCTGTCGTTCGTTCCAATAGTTATCTTTTTAACTTTTATCTAGTCTGGTCGTGGCTAGCATCTGAAGTTCCTGTGTGTTTTTGTGATTCTGATGTCTAATATACATGATATACATGAAAGAACCGTTTTTTGTGATTCTGATGTCTAATATACATGAAATATATGAAAGAACCGTTGTGCAAAAAAAAAAACTGAGTCTGTCAAACGATTGGACGTTGCATTGTTAAGTGGAATCAGAGGTCACGAGCTGACGTCAAAATGTTATATGTGTGAATTTTCATGTGCCTTTATTTCAAGAGTGTTTTTTTATTCTACTATAGCGTTTTTTTCTTTAAAAAAATTTAAAATTTAAATGTTAAAATCATTAAACCCATTTTACACATAGGAATAACCCATTTTACACATGGGACTATTCCAGTTTGATCTCTAGCATATATGATTGTATGGTCTGCGAATGTCGTACCAAATGTAACTTAACAGAAAATTTTTCCGCGTTTGCTGGGTGATAAAATTTGCAATTACAGTGATAAAAACAGTGGGGTATTATTATTATTATTATTATTATTATTATTATTATTATTATTATAAGTAAGAGTTTGGTTCGCGCTCTTTATATCGTAGGTTCTTAGCTAATACACCACAAAATAACGCGAATTATATTAGCATAATATATTATTATTTAAATAGAAAATAAGAATAAAAAATAAGATAGTAAAATTCACTTATTAAATAATGAATGTAGAGAGTGACAAAAAAAGTGATGTTAACGTTGCTTCACAAAACAGTTAAATTGCTTGCCATTAAAAAGAATGTTAATTTTCGTTAAGTTTTAAACATATGTGTTTTATTAAGTGCATTATGATATTTAGGTTATTCCTATAAAATAATAATAATAATAATAATAATAATAATAATAATAATAATAATAGAGGTTTTTTATTCAAAATTATAAGCATTTTGAGGTGACCAAAAGATGTACCTTTTTATTTTGTTTTGTTTCACAATTATAACTTCAGATTTTGAATTATGTTCAATTCATACCTTTTTTCTCTGTCAAAGTTCAGCTTTGACAATAAAATAAATCTAAAACCCTTAAGGAAAAAAAAATAAGCATAAGCAAAAATTAAAATTAAAAAAAATGATAGAAGTTTGTCGAAGTTTTTCTTTCCGTTTTTTCCGCTTTAAGTTGGACTATTGTCTTCAATTGCAAATTATTTAATAACTAACAAGTGTATTTGCTAAATTAAAAGAATGATGACCAGATTGTCACGTACTAAACATTTTAGGACCAATTATGCGAAAAACCAAAAAGAAATTGTAAAAGTGAAGTCAAGGTGCGTGAAGAATGATCCAAAAGATGAAAGCTTATTTAATATGAGAAGAGAATAGATGAAGCTTTTCTTCACAGGAGTTGCGGATTATAAGAGCATGAGATCGCTTTCACGAGAGTTGGGTTGAGATTATGGAACCTTTCTCTTGCGTAACCAACAACAACAAATAAAAAAATAATTAAAAAAAAAAAGAATGAAAAGCCTTTATCAAAGTTGAGCTATTAGCCTATCACCGGCCGGGGCAGGATAAATGTTCACATAAACAAACTGAGCAAGCCAATTAATTTCACGTGGGACCCCTGAAGAGTTGGTCACTGCCTACAAACAGGACCTTTCCTCCCTATTTAAATCACGACACAAGAAACAACAAACCAAGCAATAAAGCAATAAACACGCAAATTTTTTTTTATGTAATTATATACGGTCTCATTCACTTTTTAAATTTAAGTTTTTAATTTAAATTAATATGTGATATTTTTTAAGAACTATTTTATTATAGTAAAAAAATTAAATATGACATTTTTTAAAATTTTTTTTAAAATTTAAATTCGTGAAATGAACGAAACCGTATATAAAAAAAAAAAAAGTCTCTCATGTGGTATTAAATTAGAACAACATATATATATTTTAAAAATATTTCTTTTAAAAATATATATAAGTATTTGAATACATTATAAATGCCTCATTTTATTATATACGTTTTAAAAAATATATATACTAAATAAAAAATATATATATATACCGTTTTAATCCTATGATTAGTGACAATTTATATATATATATATATATATATATATAGAATGTGAATAGACAAAAAAAAATGGTTCTAAAAGATCTCGAGGATGTTTAGTACTAAATTTATTTTTTGATTTAAATAATAATAATTCGTGATTTATTATAATATTTTTTTATAAAAAATATATATAAATTAAAAATAATTTTAATCACATAATTTTAATTAATGAACCAACGTCACTCAATTCTTAGGATCGCGACTTACCAAACCCAATAAACAAATGGCACATGACAACAATAACCCACCTCACCTTCATCTGCCGTCGCCTTCACGAGTCCTTCATTTTGAGCCTCTGCCTCTCTCTCTCTCTCTCTCTCTCTCTCTCTCTCTTTTCTGCCTTGTAATTGTAATTCCATGCCCCTTCTTTCCTTCTCCCGTCTCTTCTATTCTGATTTCTCCTCTCTTTTACCCACTCCACCCCCTCCTTGGATAACGGGATCCTCCTTTGACTTCTGCGTCTAGACTTATCAACCATTATCATAACATTGTATATAGTACCATCATACAACTATATACTATTATATATATATTAAATAATTATATAGAGTGAGAGATCAGCTGACCTAATCACGCAAATGCTGGGAGAAGAACACGAAGACCCGTAATAAAGACTTCAATCTCACGTAAACTTTCTTCTTATTCAAGTACTCCATTCTCCTGCTCAAACATCTCACACCAAAAAAAGACTTCAAACAATGTCGTCGAGCTCCGACGAGTCGCCAACTCAGCACCACCGGGTGAGTCACCTGGTGGAGAGCATCTTCGCTTACGACAGCAACGTCATGTTGGCGGCCCTCATCTCCCTCCTCCTCGTCATCCTCTTCGTGCTGCTCCTCCACGTCTACGCCAAGTGGTTCCTGGCCCAGGCCCACACCCAGGCCCACCGACGCCGTCGCAGCACCTCCGTCGCCGTCTCCCGCGTCCTCGGCCCGGCCCGCTTCAACAATCTCCCACCCTCATCGTTCGTTATCGACCTCGCCTCTCTCTCTCCTGCCTCCGCTAATTCCAAAGGCCTGGACGCATCAGCGATATCGGCGATCCCGCTCTTCGTCCACGGCGGTGAAAAAGCGGGGCTCGAGTGCGTCATCTGTCTCAGCAGATTCGACGACGGCGAGGTCGGGAGGCGTCTCCCGAAATGCGGTCACGAATTTCACATGGAGTGTGTCGACATGTGGCTTGGATCGCACTCCAATTGCCCGATTTGCAGAGCTCCGGTGGTTTCCGAGGTTATTTCCTTAACCGGCGATGGGACGGCGGCCGATACTGTTGCCGGCGACAGCGATTCGGTTACGGTACTTGATGTTTCGAGCTCTGGTGATAATGGTGAGAGTTCCGTGGGGAGTGATTCATGTTCGTCGTCTTCATCGCCGCCGCCGTCGTCGTTTGGGTGTTCATTGAAGAGAATGCTGAGCAGAAACTGGTCGGAGAACAAGGTCTTTCCGGCGTCGAGTGTGAGTGAGTTAGCAGCTTGAGATTTAAAAAAAAAAAGTTAAAAAAGTAAAAAAAAAAAAAAAAAAAAAAAAAAGAAAGACAGAGAGGAGAGATTTGTTGGTCTCTGAGTTTGCTCATACGACTCCTGCTTTTGTAAACCAAAATGATTTTTGTATAGGTAGTGATTTGTTTGCTACAACTTTTGTTGATGTGAATGTCTAGATCAGTGTCTCTTTCTGGAAATGGCATTTTTTTTTTTTTTTTTTCCACCTTGTATCAAGATTAGACCAGTATCTAACCTAGCTTTAGATGATTTCACTAAACATGGCCAACTTATTTGAAGTGCAATTACCTTAATTAGATCTATACGTTTGATAATTTCAACTTTCAGAATTTAAAGTGTAAAAATCGAAATCTGGAATTTGTTTATGAGATAATATGTGATCTAGAGCTGTCCCAAAAGAAATGGCAAACTAAGCAAACTATATGAGTTGCGTGTCGGTGGTAATGTTATGTTATGTTGGTTGAAATTCAACAGTCAAGCAGCCAAAACCATGCATATTGCATATAGAGCCACCAGCAATTCAGCGTTGAATAAAGAGGGTGAGGGACCCTTTTGTGGGGGTATTGGTCCCAATTGCACTGGGGTGACCAATTATGCAAGAACTTTAAACGAACTGTGCATACAAACATAAATTAGCAATTGTTGAATAGAGAAACAGTGTATGACAGTCGAGTAGCTTTATTCGTAACTTTAGGTCCCGTTTATTTTGCGAATTCGAGTTGAGATCCGTTTATTTTGCGAATTCGAGTTGAGATGTGATATTTTTTAAGAGTTTTTTACTGTAGTAGAAAAAGTTAGATATGACATTTTTGAGAACTTTTTACTGTAAAAATTAAAAACTGAAAACTCAAATCAGTGAAGTGAAAAACTGAAAACTTGAATCGGTAAAGTGAAGAAAACCTTAGTAATTTTTATAGCAATATATCGCCAATTTTTTTTTTTTTGGATCAAATACATCGTGGTAATTAATTGCTAAGATTTGGTAGTAAAACAATATTATTCGATATCAATTTAAAAATAGTGATGATCGAATAATGAGTTTTATCTTCTTCTTCTTCTTTCTTTTTTTTTTTTTTTTTTTTTTTTTTTTTTTTTTAACTTTTTCTTTGTAATACATATATAGGCTCCGCTTGTAGTCTCTTCTACTAGATTTCTCTCAACGCAATTGTGTTGTATTGCCTATATTTGGTGAGGCAGGTTTTAGCTCATCATTTGGTTCCCGAAATTATGTAGATGATGATTTCCTTTCTTTGTCTAAAGCTCTTCGAACTGTTGAATATATTGTAAAAATATTATTGCGTGTCCATTATGTGATATTTGCATCAAAAGGGCTAAAACATAACTAAACTTTTTTTTTTTTTTTTTTTTTTTTTGAAAACTAATCAACAACATTTTTTTTCGTCCAAAAATCAACAACTTTAAAGAGGTCTCCGTTCTTTCTCATAGTTTTTATTTTTTCAAGGTTGCCTTTTTTTTTCCCCTATATTTTACATATATTAAGCTTTTGCAACGATTCTCTCAAACTCCCATGGAGCATATAGAAATAAAAAATGTACGACGTCACATTTATTCAACATAACACTAACAGTTATAATATGCAACCGTAATGCTAAGAAATATATCCTCTGTTTGTTTCAACAACTCCTCTCTTCAATTTCAATCATAAAAATGTCATAATTTCTTTATTTTAAATCCGATTGAGATAATTTTTTAATGCGTTTATAATAAAGAGAAGAACAAATCCTCACTCATATTGCATATTTTTTAATTTCATTATAATGAGGTTTTATAAGATTTGTTATAAAACTCTAATGACAATTTTCAACACTTTATCCAAACATAGTTTGGATTTTATTCTCGATTTAAATTACAATTTATTTACATATTTAAATACCGGTTCGCATCACAATTAAAATCACCACAGTTCAGATTCTACACTTCTAACAAAAAATGTTCAAATCTCCACACTTTGAGTCCTTTACTTATCCAACAGTACTGCTATTAGGGCCCCTTTGGGATAGCTTGTGCTTGTACTTTTAAATAGTAGAAAAAGATAAGCATAAGTTTGGGCCTTTTAATTAGTGTTTGGATAGTACTTAAAAAAATATTTTTATATCTAAGAAGAGCTTTTGAACTTATTTAGGTAAAAGAGTCAAAAACACTTATTGTTATAAAATGTAATATAAGGATATGAATGAGATATTTAATTTATCGTTCACAAATAAAAGGTTAAAAATGTAAATAAAAAACTTTTCATAAGCACTTTTTTTATAAGCATCAAGGAGATAGCTTATTCTAAAAGTGCTTAAAAAAACTAAAAGTACTTTAAGGTTGTCAATCTAAACAGGCTCAAAAACGGCTTTTAAATTAAATAAGCTAAAAATAGTTTTTTAAGCCAATCTAAACGGACCCTTAAACCTTAAATGCCATTGTTTAATTTTATAAATGACATGTTATATTTTTTATTTTTATATGTTACGTGAAAGGTATAGTCCTTGAGAGTATCGTAGACAAACTTTATATACATACATTATTTTTAATTTCTTTTGGAAGTAATATGATTTTAGTACATACCTACATCTAAATAGTAAGTTATGTGTTTAAGAGTTGGGAAGCTTTATCAGGAAAAGAAAAATAAAATGGAAACCAAAATTGTCATGCATAGTAATTCCCGGACCAAATGAGTTAAAAACCATTTGAGGCTAGTGACAAGGACAGAAGCTCATGTACAGTATTCCGTGTTTCCTGGTCAATGTTTTGGAAGCCTTTTGCGTTATTTATGTGAGGCAGAATGGTCAAGACACTTCTGATAATGGTGGACATTTAATTGCTCCACATTTAATGTGAGATCCTTGGCCGGATCTGGTGCTGCCCTGATGTGGTGCATTCAATTCTGTGAACCGTCCTTAGTCTGTAGACTGATCACGATTTAGGGGTCTTTTTTTAACCAAGACAGAAAAGTAACCCAACAAAAATTTGGCAATAAAATCAGGGACGGAAAACCTCGTCACAGTTTCCTATATATATATATATATATATATATATATATATATATATTTTAATTTGCCTTGCATGGATCTGTCATGAGTTAAGCTCTGAACAGTTTGGCAGTGTTATTCGGACATTTAACATCAAGAAAGTCAAAAAAAAAAAAAAAAAAAAAAAAAAAAGAAGGGAATTTATCAAAAAAAAAAAAAAAAAAAAAAATTTCAAGATAGCACATCATGATTATAACCTCTCAAGCATGTTTTTAATATTTTACTAATAGACTGGACAGTTGTTTTACTGGGGTCGATCTACTATGACAACTAACTACAATGTTAATATATAGGACAAGTATGCTAATTAAAATATTAATACGCTAAAACATGATTACAGTTTCAACTCGGTAAAACACAAATTCAGTCTGAATAGAGGCGACTAGCTAGTATTAACAATTTTTCCTGTAGTCACTGCAAAGCTACCATTCATTAGTAGCATGATAAATGGGGCAAGTACAAATGACAATGGGACCGTTTAGTTCGTTGATTCGAATTTTTAATTCAAGTTAAGATGTGATTTTATGTGAGAGCTTTTTACTGTAACAAAAAAGTTAAATGTGATTGTTTGTTAGAGCTTTTTACCGTAGTAAAATTCTAAACTCGAATTAACGAAATGAACATGACCGATATTAATATGACAACAAATCTAACTGTTTACCTAAACTAGTCATGTGGCGGTAACTCCCACCAAATCCAATTCATAGAAATAATTTGGACTCTTGTAAGAATTTTACGTCATTGGCTTTTCCAAAATTTAAATAACTGTCTTATTGGATCAGCAATGCATGTTTTTTTGAGCGTTAAATATGATAAAATCTCATTATAATTAAAAAAAATATATGTAAAATTAACAGTATTTAATACGTATCTTACTGTTTAAAACAGAATTACTCTCACCTTAGTAATTGTAAACTTCCGATCTTGAGTTGTTGCTTAGGACCCCACATTATCTCACGATGTCTGCTTACATTTTCCCGTTCAATTATTAGGCATTTTAGATTGTAACAGCAAGCCTTTGTTTTGTGTGGCCGAAGTCCGAACTATGCCTTCAACGAGAGAAGTATGGTAATTAGAATGACAGTGCGAATGTGGACACTGTTCTTTGTACAAAAGTGATTAGTTATACTTAATTAACAATAAGATTAAGACATGAGTAATTGATTAGTTATGCTTAACAATACAAAGACATGAATACGCAAAAGGACTACCATATTTGAAATCAAACACAAACGTTGTTGTCTAATTATTAGCATTTGAGTTTCCCCCTAATTATTGGATGATCATGAGGTCGCAACACACATATGAATGATAGATATTATTCCATCTAATTACATAAAAATTGACGTCGTTTCACTGTCAAATTACTTTTAAAAGCTATCATCATCCATTTTATTATAGTTGTACGTAATATCTTTCTGATACTAGTGGGCTGGTTTTTTATTTTTTATTTTTTTCAAAAATGGACAGAAAAGGAAAAAAAAGTCCTTTGGCGTGACATTATTAATGTTATGTCATCATCTGCGATTTAATTTGTATCGTTGGCATAAAGTTTTAAGAACATGATACATATGAAGCTTCCGAAGAAAAGACAATCTGGTAATATTTAGAAAAAGCAACCAACATATGTACGTGGATATATAGAATAACTCTTCAATAACGAATAAATTTTGCATTTAAACAGACCATGTAAATTATGTTACATAATACAGTACGTATCCCACCTCTCAATATGAGATTGCGACTCCAATGGTCCCTTTCCTCATTATTTGTATTTGTTTACTCTTTTCTGGGGTTGCGGGTTGGGAACATAGTATCATTAATGAAAGGCCTGAATGATTACAATTTAAAAAGCCAGTAGTACTGGTTATACATACATACATACATATATATATATATATATATATATATATATATATGATCGAACAAGAATGAACAATCTGTACTATTTCACGTTAAATAACATACGCATGAAAACAAGAAGAAGTGAATCAATCACAAATCATAAAGTGGAAATACACAAAGTTTAAAGAAAGGTCCAAATTAACTCCATAAAAATTAAACGAGAAAATCCACTTCAGGCTAGTGACGCCCATAAATAGAGTGATCACAAATAGAGTGAGATGCATGCACGGTGGCAAGTAGGCGAGACCTAATTATAACTTTATTCTCTTCGTCAACTTCAAGAACGCCAAGACAAATAGGGCACTCAATTTCTTCATTACAACAATGGTTATCTTTCTCTGAATTAGCACACGTACGTCTAGTTGCACGTATTAGTATATATAATTTCGGTTTTTGTGGATCTCCGGTTGTCGTACTAATACTGGTCGATGTGCCGAGCGCAGCAGACGCGTTGATGATGACTGGAGAGTGGATGATCATGATCATAGTGGTTAGTTAACCTCAAAGCAATGCCAGTCAAACTAAAAAGCGCATGTGACTCTTGGGACGCCACGACCAAGTTATGGTTTGTTCTGTTGTTTGTTTGTTTGTTTGTTTGTTTTATTTATTTATTTAAAGAGGATGTGGAGGTTCCTGTGCCTGCAAGGGTTTGAGAAATTTATGAGATTTATACAAAGTCAGGTGATGGTCAACAAGCCTCAGACCAAGTTAAAAAGCAAAAAGAGAAAAGAAAAAACCCTCGGTAACTTCTTGCTCCCAGTTCACCTGTGTACGTTTTCGCATTGTAGGGGGTATAAATAAAAAAAAAAAAAAAAAAAAAGAGGGTTCTCGGGGCACACATGTCACAACCATCCAAACCAGGACTTGCAGTCATGCCACGGGAAAACGAATTGGTCCCGGCGGGGCTCGAACCCGCGACCTTCGGCTCATAAGACCAACGCTCTAACCAACTGAGCTACGGGACCAGCTTATGTATTAAATTTCGACATATAAATATTTATTCCAAAAAATTTCATATCATGACAAGTCAAAACTTGAAAAATTGGAAAAAAAAAAGAGAGAGAGAGAGAGAGAGAGAGAGAGAAAGCCGAAGACATTGCAAAAAGGAAAAAGGAACTCAAGATAGAAAGAAGAAATTTAGGGCATGTTCTTTTACACATAAAACTTAAAAAAAGACAACTTAAGTTTCAACTTTATTCAAGTTCCCGTTCTTTTAGGTTTTGACTTCACTCAATTTTACTCAGCTTTATTCAAGTTCTAATTTCAATTCAAGTTATAACTCAAATTCAACTCAAAAACTACACTCAAGTTACATTCTAAAAGAACAACCCTAAAAAGCTGATTAGCACTATAGGACTCTGCCGATTGATCCACTGAGAAAATCCATCAGTCTCAACTTTTTAATCATGCTGTGCTGATTGTATAAGCACTTCAGTTTCCCCACCTTTGTTAATGTAGGAAATTGGAGATGACACAGAGCACACAAACTAGAATAGTACTTGTAAAATGCAAGATACACACAGTGCAGGCTAGACCTAGACGTTGAGAGGAACAGAAAAAAAAAAGTACCAATAAAGACAAACAAATTGCTAAGGGCACTGATCTACATGGTCACAAGTACAACAACAAATCCAGCACTTGCTCACCGGAAAAAAAATAATAAAAAAAAACCAAAATAGAGCACTTATTTAGAAAAGTAAGAAGAACCAAAATAAAACACGGATGCTGGGTCCAATCAACGTAGTCGTGCATGTCAGTGAATATGTGAAAGCTAAAAATGAAACTTTAATGGGACCTTCCTAATTGAATTATTGTCTCACCATTTTTAACTTTTCATATTTCATATCATAAACCTTCTCTTTCAAAATTGACTTCGATGCTTCATCGTAAAATAATTTAAGAAAATGACAATCATCATTTTGCTAATTTTACTTCGTAGGATTTATTTTAGAAAACTTCGCTTTAAAATTTAGAACAGTTACAGGGAAAACAGTCAAATTATATATTTCTTGTAATTTGTTTATCCTCTGTAACTCTGCATAAGAATAACGTTGTACGTCCAATCCTAATTTCACGAAATTAACAAATATCGGAAATCAGTTCTGTTTGATCCATTGTGGGTAGGCATGCATTGAATAAATATCATATTTAAGGTAAATTAAATAAGTCACCCAAGTGTTTTGATTTTATCAATCCAACTGTTATAATCTCGACCAAAAAAAGGAAAAACACACGACTTCCTTCTTAATAGTCATGGCGGAAAATTATAAAATTAACTTCCACTAATCGGGATATGGTCTTCGCAAATATTATTATTATTATTTTTTCTTTCAAAGCATAATTTGACTGTTTTGCACCTTTCGTTTCTCTGCTTTTAACATTAGATAATACTAACATATATGAAGGATTTGTGATCATCATATTGCTATTAAAATTTTATGATTCACACCCAGGAAAACTGCCATGTGATTTTTTTTTTTTTTTGGGTGTTATATGTCTATTAAAAAAGGAATTGGTTTAAGCCCAAAGAGCTAGAATAGACATTGAGGTAGAGCCAAGAACAAGAGCAACAAAGGAAGCCTTTTTCAACCATGAAGCGGAACCCATCAATTTGTTGTGGAAGAAATCAAGAGCTATAAGATCAACAAGAGCCATATATATTAGAATTCCCGACGAGAATGAACCCAACAATCCTTCCATAATCAAGGCATTAGGGTTGCTGTCGTCGTAGCCTGTGGCTGAGAACAAGATCATCCCAAGTACTATCCCCATTGGTGTCGTCACTGCAAACATGAAACACATATACGCTGTCGTTCCCAATCTAAATCCAGCCTGCACCACACACATAGATTAAAAGTTACTATTATGTTATGCACAATAATATTTTTAACAATATGCCGAAGATACAAGTACAGAAAGAGCACAACTAATTAAGTTTAATGTTAACTGATTACTATTGATTTCTGTTCATTCATTGAATTAGAAGTTGATGATAATAATTAATTGGATGAGATTAGATTTGTACGTACTCAACCTAATTAGTTTGTTTTATTTTGACACGCCAAGTATCTAAACAGCTAGTTAATGACTATTGTTTATAGCTAATTATTCTTTCAATTGCTTGTTAATCAAAAGTTTTTATTCTCATTTGTGTTATTTATATTCGTTTTGCCTTCATTTTTTAACCATCTCTTGCCTAAAACTTTACTCTAGTTAGCTTTCATTATTCCAAGAGCAATTGGATTATTCTTTATAAATTAATGCATTTCCGCTGAAAAGCATTCATTTGACATGTATTGTATTTAGGGGGGAAAAAACTAAAATCGATCTTGCGATTAATGTAAATCTTGGGATCTTAAACAAACCATGGATCCATACCTTTTTTCTATATATTTAGGTTTAAATTTTATTTTAAAACTTAATTATAAAAGCAAAACATCAACGATATTATTATAAATAATTATGTATTATAGAATGCTTCTTGGAGAATTTACAACATAGCATTTCTTATTGATTAAAATCAGGAATATTTTTATAAATACCCCCAAATTATGTACCTTGTTTTGAAATATGGTTCAAAACGTTCCCTGATATATAGAAAACAGATCAAGTTATCCCCTCCATCCACTTTCGTGTATCACTTGGATGGAAAATGCATACGTGACCATAAAAGATGAATATAAAAATTAATGGAAGATGATTTAACTGATACAACCAATTAGAAGGGTATTTTAGTAATCGGTTGTCTTTAACAAAATAAAATAAAAAACCAATAAGATGAGGTTTTTTTTTTTTTTTTTTTTTTTTTTGAAAAAAAAAAAGATAATTGGCACATATAGTTCTTAACCTCTTTAGTAGGTGATAGTTTGGTCCTTTTTTTTTAATTTTGATAAAATGATCCCTAACATCATTAAATTGGTACAATTAAGTCCTTTCTGTCTAAATTTGTTAAATTTATTACAGAATTTCGCATGTGACCATCATGTGTCTTTTTTTTTTTTTTAATTCAAAAGACAAAAATACCCTGAAAATGTATCAAAATGGTCACAAGTTACCAGAAAATGGTCTCTAGTTGCTGGAGCTGGCCGCGGGTCTCGGCCATGGTGGACTCGACTATAATTTACCTATTTTAAAAAATACGTTATAATTTACTATTTTAAAAAAAAAAAAATAGACGTTTAGGGGGCTGAGTGAGGTGCAAAAGGAGATTTAAGGGTATTTTTTAGTTTTAATAATATTTAAAACTTAAAATGTCAAATTATACTATAATTTACTATTTTTAAAAAATATGCTATAATTTACTAATCACTTTAGTATTTACTAATTATGTTATTTACCTCATTATCCTTCAATACTTTGTAGTTTACTAGTTTGTAAAGATCAGCTCTAAGATTTTTAGTTGCTATACATACGCTCTACATACGTACGCTCCCATCCATTGAGTAACAGTTCAACATTGATCATCAAGCATAAATTATAACACTGATGATCAATATAATTACTTTATACCAATCAAGCTAAGCATGCAGGATAAAGTGGTAACATTAAGTGCATCAATCAGAGGGATATAAAGAAGGCCAGTCTTCTCAAGCTACCACTATTGGCGCTTCAAAAGGCTAATTACACTATTTAAAGGGCCCTAGAAAAGCCTTTTTATTATTTATTATTTGGAACTCCATTAGAGTAGTGCAATCCTTAAAGGCACCCCCAAAAAAAAAAAAAAAAAAAAAAAAAACTCACCCATCACACTTGCAAATAAACCTCAATTTTATAGTAGTTGGAATTTATCTAATTTCAAGAGCATATATATTCACTATTCATAACGCCCCTTCTAAAGATCAACTTAAATTCCCACCTAATTAATACAACAATCAAGTTCTATACCATACCAAATCTTATGGAAGATATAATTAACGAGGCATGTTAAAGAACAACCAGTAGTCAAATTGATCCCTAAAAACGAGTGGCTATCCTATCAACACGACTCAAATCCAAATACTACTTCCTTTCCCATCCTAACCTTATCTTATAATTAATTATCCCTATACTCATTATAGCACCCAAAAAAAAAAAAAAAAAAAAATTGTGTACCTGAGCAATGCAACCACCGAGACCCAATCCCTCAAAAATCTGGTGAAAAGCGAGAGCAGCAACAAGAGGCCTAATGGTGCACTGATTCTGAGACATTCCCATCGTCACTCCTATAATTACCGAATGGAATATTATCCCAATTTCCAAAACCTGACTCACTAGCCTCTGCTTCATCTTCACCAGAATCTCCTGATCTTCACTCTCCTGATGATCATGATCATGACCATGACTCGCGCCCAACTCAGCCGATTCGAACCTCGACTCAGCCAACTTCTTCGTCTCCTTCAACTCCTCCTTCGTCCCCACCACCTCGTACTTCCCTTCCCCGTCGCCACCGCCGTGGCCGTGGAGCTCCACGTGTGAGGTGGCGGTGACGTCGACGAGGAGAGCCGTGACTACTCCGATCAGCGTCACAAGTCCGGCGAAGGGGAAGTCCCTCCAAGGGTGGCGCGACGCCACGTGGCAGTCGGAGAGAGCAGCGAAGGCGTCCGGTAACACGTGGACGAGGGAGGTGGAGAGGATCACCCCCGCCGCGAAGCACTTGATTATGAGCACCGCCTTGTCGTAGGCCGGTTTTCCCTGGAAGTAGCGGGCTAAGATCACCGGAGAAGATATCCCGATGACGCTGGTGAAGAAGATAACGAAGATCGAGACGAGCTTCAGCCGTGACGCCGCCTCTCCGTCTCGGCACGCCAGGGCTCGTGCCGTGTCAATGACGCACGCTGCAGCCATGGTCGAACCGATTCAGGTTTTTAGAGAGAGAGAAAGAGCTAGAGATAGATAGAGAGAAAGAGATGAATAATGTCGAAATTGTCTGGTCTATCTGTGAGTCTAACGCCCTGTCAGTTTGTGTTTGTGAGTAAAATTTTCCAATTAGTCTTTTTCTTTCTGTGGACTTTGTTGCGTATACACGTGACTTTGTGAGACAGAGAATTGGGAATAGAGAATTAGAGATAGGCTATACAGGTGCAAGTGTGTGCACTATATAACTGTTACGAAACAAGCAAGGTTTGGACTATGGAGGGTTTTATAAAAGCGTGGACCAACCCATAGGTCCCACTTATTTTTTTATTATTACATCTCGGCTAAAATCCCTTTATTATGAGTGTAGTAAACACTTTAGTCTTTAATTTTTATTTTCGTTGTGATATTGCTTCTTGAGCTTTTGTTTGTTTGTTTGTTTGTTTTTTTTTTTTTTTTTTTTTTTTTTTTTTTTTCTTCTTCTTTTATGTATGGAGTTTTGGTTAACGATAATAAGATAACGATGATCTTTAAAATTTACATAAGTTATGATGTGTCCATCACTTAATAATTTAAAATTTTACGAAAATAATTACATACGCTGTATGATCTCTTTATTGTTATAAAATTCCATTGAAAAACGAAAACGTTTTACACTTACTATAATTAATTATATAAAAATCAGTTATAATGTGATAATGACGTGATTCAATAAATTTTTAAATCTTTCGTCAATTTCAATATTAACAACTAGAACTTTTAAAAAGCAAAAACTCACAGAGTAATTGTCAAAATTAAAATATGGAGACTAAAGTGCAACATTGCTAACACTAGGGTTAGTAATTTAGATAGCGACACGTTTTAAAATTCACACGAAATTAATAAATTTAGGTTTACTATAAATAAAATTGGGTCATAATCGGATTGACACGATTAACACGATTACTATATGGGTTATGTTAGGGTTGACCTCATAACACGAATTGACACGAATTGACACGATTAACTATATCTGTAATCTAATGATATATGATATAACATGAAAGTTTATATGACATATTAAATATAAATAATATAATTTTAATATTTGTAGGTAAAATTCATTTATTTTTTTAAAGAAAAATATAAATTGACCAATAAATATGTTAAATGTGTATGACCGTGTTAAATAAATTATTATTATATTAGTTATTCATTCATTATATTAATTTAAACGGGTTATACGGGTTAACACAATTAACACGATTAATAAATTGATCGTGTTTGGATTGATATTTTTGACACATTTAATAAACATGTCGTGTTTAAATTGATATTTTCTGACACGATTAATAAATGGGTTGACACAAACACAACTCCTTAACACAAATTGCCACCCCTAGCCAACACTATCACTAACCTCTTTTTAAATACGTATAGGTCCCACCCATTGAAGAAATGCGTAATGACCAGTATTGACCACATTTTCATGCTATCATGCACTTGTCGGTCTAATTAATTGTTGTTTTTATTTTAAAGGTTGGTGTGACTTTTTCTGCCCTTTTATTGCAATAAAACTTTGCCATCCGTCGATCTTTTATTATTTATGATAATTTTTGGTTCAGTTTAAAACGCAGGACTTCTGTTTTTGTTTTTGGATTTTTAAGTTTGGATATAATGTGTCACACTTGCACAAACTCACGGGCAATCCAAGTACAGAATACCATGGTGCAATCATACAAGATATCTTTTGTTGTAAAAGATCAGAGAAGATAATTATATAATATATGGTGGTTAGTAAAGGGGGTCACTTTCTTGATTTGATTATTTTACTAGATCCTAATTACTTGAATTTTATGGATCTTGATAAACCACTTTTTAGGTATGTGATAACCCACAAAGATTTTTGTAGTAGAAGTCCTCTTAATTGTAAAATGATCATATAAACTCTTGAATTCAAGGATAAACTCATCTTGCAAAAATCAAAAGGTTTATTAGAATAGGAAAAAAAAAAAGTTACCTCTCATTGTGTAAGTCGATGAATCTAAGATAATAGTGTTATTTTAAGAAACTACTCCTGAATTATAACATTATTCAAAAACGGCCTTGATATAAATGGGTTTTACATATTACCCTTCACCGATGTATTCTAAATTTCACAAGTAGCACTTCCTTAGGGTTTCGTCAAGATATATATGGATGGAAAATAATCAAATATTACAAGACTCTCACATTCATTTGCAGTACCACTGTACTTAATTGCTGCGATCTAGTTGAAAGGCAGTGGTATCAAAGAATTACTAGGCCCTATTTGTTTCAACCATCTAAATTGTTGTTTAGGATTCAAACTGTAGTTCAAGATTCAAATTGATGTTTGGTAGAGGATAATTTAAGGACAATTCAAACTATTAATAATGGTTCAAACACTTAGCTTTTAGAATTCACCACCTCCCTAAATTCTAACAATCCTAATTGTCTTCTACAGTGAAAACAATTATGATTTTACTTTTTCTCTCTTTTAATTTCAAACTTAAAAATATCATAACTTTTTTATTTTAATTCCAGTATTTGAGATATTTTTTTCACGTGTTCATAATAAAGGGAGGAACAAATCCCTATCCATATTACATATTTTTGGATGTCATTTTTAATGAGATTATATAAGATTTATTACAAAACACTAATGACAGTTTTCAATACTTTATCCAAACACAGTTTATAATTTATTCCCAATTCAACTTTATCCAGTTAACCGAACTCAATAAAATAAAAATAGAACTGGAACAAATATAAATACAAAAAAAATATATGGAAACTTGTATGCACAAATGTACTAAGGACTTGATTTAACCGTATCATTCCTATGTTCATCCTATCAAACTGTTGCTAGCCAATTCTACTCAATTCATTAATAAGGGACCTAATCTAACCTCGTTACCTCTCATGAGTGCCAAACGAAGTCATATGCATGAATACCCGAATCAATATTCCTATCTAACCTGTTTACTCATACACTCATTAAGTTTAACCCTTAAATTAGAAATCAAATGCCGATCGCCTCCCGGCCTCACAACAATCGAAATCCTAGTTGATAATTAAAGTCTTGATCACCTCCCGGTCTCACAATATCCTAGACTCTCAATGAGAATATCTAAGTGTCGATCTCCTCCCGGACTCACAACAACCTAGACTATGTTTCCCAATTTCAGACTATGAAATCAATCTCTCTCTAGCATCAAAATCACAATCTAAAATTATCTAACTCATTGGCCACATAAATTAGAAACATCAATCATAGAGAAACATAAATAAATTAAGATGGCATTTAACTAACAATTGACAAGATAATCAAACATGGTCCAAATAAAGCTACATCAAACCCTATAATAAGAAGTCTAGCTCAATATAGAGGAATTCATAACCAAAATCACAAATTTAAGAACAAAAACTAAAAAATACACTAAAAAGGGAGAAGGAAGAGAAAATTCTTGTGGAAATGAGCTTCAAGTCTTCAAATCATTAAGAATCTCTCCCAAGCATTCTTCAATCCCCAACTCTGAGCTTCTCTTGCTAAGATATTTTGTGCCTCTCATCCTCTCTAAGTTGGGAACTAGGGTTTCTCTTACTTAACTACGCCCAAAATTGGAGAATAACATAATCTAAACTCATTCAAGGGTCAAAAATGGCCATCCAAAATGGTTAAGGAACAAAAAATGGCCCAAAGGCACGTTTAAGCATAGTAAGGGACGTGGCTACACGTAGCGCACACTGCCTGTTTGTTAGGTGCGTAGCGCGATCACACTGTAGCACCTGGCCTGCTACCAAGGGCGCACCAGCCCCTGCCCAAGGCTGCTCTTGGGCGATTTTTGCCCCATTTCGTGTGGCGGTTTACACAAGTCCTTTCCCTCGTCCATGGCTCATCCCGATAGCTTCCAAAACTCTAAGTTTTTTCCTTATTTTCACCTAATTTCCCATTTGTTAATGATTCCTACAAAAATACATAAAAACACATCAAACTAACAAAAATACTTGAAAACTCACAAATATTTAAACTTAAAGGTACTTAATTTGTCGATAAATAACCTCCTCATCAAATACCCCCAAACTTAAACCCATGCTTGTCCTCAAGCAAAACAAAAGAAAGCAAAATAGAAATGAAGAAGAACACAATGTAAACCAACAATAACTTAAAAGCTAAAGTGTGAGTTTTGTAGCTATTCAATAATTAGACATATATCTCAAAGGCCACACAATGCACCAAAGTTTAAAGGAAATGCAAGCACTGAGATTTCTAAAATTTCAACATCAAGCACCAATTTCACCCTATTCAAGACTCTCTAAGTGAAAGTGTGTACATGCCGAACCAATCTTACTCAGTCAATTTAACTCGGATAGACCTAAGTATTTTGACGGACGATGAAAGATCTCTAGATAATGCAATTAAAAATTACCATAAGCCCATTTTTCGTGTTGCTCTCCACTAATGTTTGTTAGAGTGTCATCAAAGATCAAAAAGTCTTTTATGGACACAAAATAAACAAAAGCAAAGAATTCACAGGAATTCATAACAATTTCTTCTTTCTTTTTTAGTTTTTTTCTTTTCTCTTTTTCTTTCTTTTTTTTTCTTTCTTTTCTTTTTTTTTTCCTTTTTTTTTTTTGAATTAGAAGAGAAAATGAAATGATAAAGAAAAACATATAAGAAATAAATGATGAAAGAACTATAAGAAACACTAAACAATTACACTCAAACCACAAATGAAATCTCTAACACTTTCATGCTTGCTCTCAATAATTATATCTTCGAATTCATGCAATGATGCAAACATGCTCATAAATTATAGGTTAAGTGAAGGGAATCAATAAAATGGCTAGGTTAGTTTTGTTGGGAATTGTGTCCTAAAAGCATGAGATGTAATATGATACTTATTATTAATTTAATAAAAGAGTTTATTCATTATTTTATGTGCATATGTTATTAAATATTTTGTGAATATCACTGATAATTCAGTGATTATTTATATGACCTTAAATATTGTATAAGTGTTATCTACAAAGGATAATATTTAAAGATAATAATCAAAACGATGTTCGTAATAAATTTATTAAAGTTTAAACTCTTTAATTAAAACATTACTAATATATGGCATTCCCATTTAGAATAGAATAGTGTTATCCACACTGCTAATATGACAAGTTATTGAATGAGTGTATTACGCATTATGAGATTGTGTGGAACCGGGACAACATACACAATATGAATTTCTAATAATTTCCGTTAATCATAGAAATTCTAATTGAGTATACTGATGGTCATATATAGAGCGATCTTAATCCTGAGTTATTAGCAAACTCCTATTTATGGATTTGTGTCTTTTGATTTACTTAGTATAGATTCTGAGATATTAACGGATTCCAAGATATTAAATCATATTCCTTGTATTTTGGAGACATGATAAAGTGAGTAGCCGGGAATATTAATACATAAGATGAAATCCTTTCCTTCTTGAGAAAGAAAGAGATAAATAATTCTCCTGAGGATTGATTCGGTACTTAGATTAGTAGAAGCTCTGATTCATGAATTTGTTTTATGAATCACTGTCCATTAAAGAGTCAATGGTACTCAAGAATAAAGATGTAATTAGAGAGGTTAATGGATTTCACATAGCTCTAATTATGAATTATTTATGGAGCATTGATCTATATGTAATGACTAAATATAATGGACATTTCACAATTTAAAAGTAAATTATATCTATATTGCAAAAGTGCAATTCTAAGTTTATAGTGGAGTAACTTTTAGAGTTAATAGAATTAATTAATTAATTAATAGTTTTAATTAATTATTAATTTTATTAGAGCTCGTAATTATAGGTCTATAAGTCCTCACATCATCCTTGTAATCTTATAAAACACTAAGGGCAAAATGAGAATTTTAGAATTATGAAATTCTAAATAGAACATTCAAGAACAATTAATTATAAATTAAAATATTGTGATTATTTAAATTTGAAATTTGGACCACACATGTAAAGATGTCCACATGGTGTACACGTCCAACACAGTGTGAATCCCTCTGAGATTCAGTTGCTTATTTTCTAAGTTATCCAATTGACTTATTTGATAAGTTGTCTAATTGAAATTCAAATTAAATTAAGTTTGAATTAAATTGGAATTTAGATTTGAGTCAAAATTGGACTATATGATAAAGGAGAGTTTTGCCTCCTTCCCTATTTGCTATATGAACTAACCATATGTGGCAATATTCTTATGGTGGCTAGCCTTTGTGGATAAGAGAGAGGGGATTTTGTTTTCAAAATCAATTGAAAGTGAGAGATAATTATCAAGTTTTATCTTGGAGATAAAGTTTAGATTTCTCCTGAGAGTTTGACTACCACTCTATAAATAGGAGAGTACAAAAATTTGGAGACCACAATTTTTGCTCTTCCTAGTAGAGTGTGGCCGAATTCTATAGAGTGAGGAAAGCAAAAATTTCTCCCAAATTCTACGTCGTGCATGTATTGGTGTTTGTGAAAAACTTGAGTATTTATTTGCTAATTCCGTTTTGTTTTAGGTGTGCCCATACACATGTCTTTGTAGATTCAAGGAATTGACGAGGAAGATTTGGATCTTCTAAACAAGCTTGGAGCGAGGAACGTTCGTTGATAAAAAACTCAAGTTATCGACCTAATCATTCGCTAGGTAAACAAATTAATTTGATTAATTTATTCTTGCATAAATTAATGTAATCTATAAAGTATCTCAAAAGTTTGTAAAATTTTTATCATACACGGTCCACTAGATACACGCTTCCGCATAGAAAATCATTTTTAAAACCAACAAGTTTATGTGGGTAATGAAAGAAAAAGGGTCACATAAGCTCAATGGGGGAGACTAGGGTTAAGGTTTTCATAGGTTAGCTATTTAAGGCTCAAACAATCTAAGAAAATGCCAAATTCATTTCTCCAACAACACCCCAACCTAGGATTTTACCTCGAACTTCACTCAAATGGGTTCTAGAGTTCATGAGATATCAAAGTCCATCTAATGCACACAAGTGTTCTCCAAAGGCTCAAAATCTCAAGTCATCATGGTTGAAAGTGCTCAAAAGTAGGGAATAAAAAACAAGGTTCAATCCATACAAGTCAAGCACATAGAAACTCATTGAATTACATTTCCAAAGACCTAAGAAAACACATTGTGGCACACATTATCATCATTGAATTATAGGTATTGTATTCCAACAAAACTCACAAGTTATTTAAATGAACTAAAAGAAACACAAATAAAAGCGTGGCAAAAGAAAAAAAAAATACATAACTTTTAGGAAGAAAAGCCATTATAAGCAACACAAAAGCAAAGTCAAAACCCAACATAATCAACCAACAAGTGTTCCCACCCCCAAACTTCAAGAGACACATTGTCTTCAATGTTTAAGTAGTCAATTTAAGCACAAGAGAACAAGAACACGTACCGCGGAGGCGAGACAATCTCACCTCCTAGTGTGGTTGGCGAAGATGGTGCTCCGGGCAATGGCCGTATATACTCGGGGTGGTGTGGTGCTTTCCTTCATAAGTTTCATCTTGAGGCTCATTTATTCCAATGTCATAGAAGCTCGTCAAAGAGTGGCTTCCGCCCAAAGTCGTACAACATATGAATCTTGATTCTTGACGCCCTCAAGCTCGGCGAGATATGAAATTAATTGGCTCGTTCGCTTAACTTGACTCGGCTCCGGCGCGTGAGCTTGGTAGGGCTTGAATGAATGGTGCTAGAAATGGTGGAGAAGGTGAAGGCCACATTGGATCTTCATAGATGTGCTTTTCTTTGATCAATGGTGGCATAATAACTTAGATCTCAAAAGGTGGAGACTCATGAACGTCCTCTTGTGATTCTTCATCATTGATGAATACGTCTTGAGTCTCTTCCTCACATGAATCGTTATCATCAAATAAACCTAAATTCCTCCTACTTGTACTCAGCCCCTCACGATGGCTTTCATACATGTTGGTAACTTATGCACTCCTCTTTGCCACCATCCTTGTCATGGCTTTAAATGAGTAATTTTAGGATTCCTTCATTCTTGAAAATTTTGCTTGAAGTTAGGCAAGCTCGACTTGTAGGTTACAGAGGGTCTTCATCCTCTCTAATTTCTCTTTACTAAGCCTTGTCTCTTCCACAACTTGGGTAAGAATCTCTTGAAGGTCTAGAGAAGACTCCGCTTGTTGAGGTTGAGTGTCATACTATGGCTCTGAAATGTTAGAACTCTCCTCCCAACCTTGGTTGTTCGGAGAATAACTCCAATACAAATTGTCATAGTCGGTCATGTCTTCCAAAAAATAATAGGCTTCATTCATTGATAGTTGGTAAAGAGAGGTGGTACCATTTTCTCTTTCCACCTAAGTTTGTGTTGCTATGTTTAACCCATTGAGGAAGTTTTGTAGTTGACACTCTTTCGAGAAATCATAATCGGAGAACTTAATTACCAATTCCTTGTATCTCACCCAAGCACTATAAAATGGCTTAGAGTCTTGTTGAGCAAAAATTAAAAGGATTTGTTGAACAAAAATTAAAAGGATTTGTCGATCAAAATATCTCTAAATACCTCGCAAAACAAACAAACACTCAAAAGGAAAAAATAAAACGAGGAAAAAATAAGAAAAACTACAGAAACAATCTAATTAAATGCAAAGCAAAGTAAAGAAGCAAAATAAAAATCAATAAAAATTAAAGAAACGCCTAAATTAAAATCGAGCTACTTACTTACAATATTAACAACAATCTAAAATGACAATCTCCGGAAATGGCGAGAAAAACTTGTACGCCCGCAAGCGTACGGTGTCAAGTTTTGATAGTAAAAGGTGAGTAAGTATCGTCTCCACAAGGATTGAGTATTAAATTACCGTTAAGTACTGAGATTATTGCAACTCAACTTTATCTAGGCAGCTGAACTCAATGAAATAAAAATAGAACTAGAACAAATATAAATGCAAAAAAAAAAAAATATATGGAAACTTCTGTGTACAAATGTACTAGAGACTTGACTACACCTTATCAATCCTAGATTCATCCTATCAAACCATTGCTAGCCAATTCCATTCAATTTATTAATCAAGGGACCTAATCTAATCTCGTTACCTCTCATGAGCATCAAATGAAATCACATGCATGAATACCCGAATCGATATTCTTATCTAACCCGTTTACTCATACACTCATTACGTTTAACCCTTAAATTGGAAATCAAATATTGATCGCCTCCCGGCCTCACAACAATTGACATCCTAGTTGATAATCAAGGTCTTGATCACCTCCTGGTCTCATAATATCCTAGACTCTAACGAGATTATTTAAGTGTCAATCTCTTCCCGGACTCACAACAACCCAGACTATGTTTCCCAATTTCGGACTATGAAATCAATCTCTCCCAAGTATCAAAATCACAATATAAAATTATCTAACTCATTGGCCACCTAAATTAGAAACATTAAGCATAGAGAAACATAAATAAATAAAGATAAAATTTAACTAACAATTGATAAGATAATCAAACATGGTTCAAATAAAGCCACATCAAGTCCTGGAATATGAAGTCTAGCTCAACATAGAGGAATCCATAACCAAAATCACAAATTTAAGAATAAAAACTAAAAAAACTACAATAAAAATGGAGAAGGAAGAGAAAGCTCATGTAGAGATGAACTTCAAGTCTTCAAATCTTCAAGAATCTCAGCCAAGCATTCTTTAAGAATCTCTAACTCCGAGTTTCTCTCTCTAGGAATTTTTGTGCCTCTCATCCTCTCCAAGTTGGTAGCTAAGGTTTCTCTTGCTTAAGCATGCCCAAAATTGGAGAATAATTTTATCTAAACTCATCCAAACGTAAAAAATGGCCATCCAAAATGATCAAGAGCCAAAAACTGGCCCAAGGGCACGTTTCAGCGCAATAGGGGGCACGGCCGCGAGCGGTAGGTGGCGCACCAGCGCGCCTAGCCTAGCCCAGGGCTGTTCTTGGATGATTTTCACCCCGTTTCGCGCGGCGGTTTGCGCAAGTCCTTGCTCTCATCCGTGGCGTCCCTATAGCTTCTAAAACTCTAATTTTTTTCCTTATTTTCACCTAATTTTCCATTTATTAATGATTCCTATAAAAACATATTAAACAAACAAAAATGCTTGAAAACTCATAAATATTTAAATTTAAAAGTACTTAATTTGTTGATAAATAATCTCCTTGTCAATGATACATGTCAAAAAATTAGAAAAACATTTGTAACAGAATCTGTAGCATAGTTTGAATTTAGTATTTTGCCTTCCTCCATAGAAATAACCTTCCTTTTTTTTACAAGCGAATAATATTCCCATACACTACTAAAGTACAGATATTTTTCAATATCACAGGGTTCCATCAAAGTTTGAAATCTCTAGTCAAACTATTTGAATAAAATTGTCGTCGCTTTCTTCCCTAAAACACTCTAAGCTGCCCTTTCGTTTATAATTTATATCTTTTAAGAATTGTTATCTGTATTTTTAAAACGCCAAACTTTTCGCCTTACTAATTGATCTATTTGCCTTCTATTTTATTTTTTATTTTGTTGAGAAATCCGAAGAAGATAGGATTAAATTTTCCACAGTTCAGGTTTAATTCCTGTACTTGTTCGGCTAGAATGTTTTAACCGAGATGGATATAGAGACAGGAAATTGTTTTACTTTAATAATGTTCAATAAAATAGGACGGTAAATATATAAATGCTTTCCTTTATTTGTATGGGAAGTAAAAGTGAGAATTGGATTTTATTTTTTTTTTTTTTTTTTTATTTTTTTATTTTGAGAATGGAAATTTGCAGAGTTACTATCTTTGATATTTAACACTTTTTAAGGTATTAGTGATTGGTGATTTGTACATTTCTTTCTTTCATTCAAGTCCAGCTCTTCCTTTCCAAAATCCACTCATTTCTAAACGGACAAAAATGGTAATGGGATTATGGGGGCCATCTAATTATGAGATAATTAGACTTAATGGCAAAATTTTATATCTTGAGTTTAAATTTAACATAAATTTCAAAATATTATAAAAAAATGACTTAGTAATTATTATAATAATATCACATTTTATACTATTAATTGTCTCAATGATATTAAATAATTTTTTCACTATTTAAATTTTGCTTAAAATTACAATCCTCTCCATTTTCTTTTCTTTCGAAGATCTTCTCCTCCAAATGGTGAATAGCCTCATATCCAAAAGCGGCTCCATTAAATTTTTTTTTTTTTTTTTTTTGAAAGCAGATTTTTTTAAAATCTAATCGATGCTCATTTTTAAAATTTTCCCGTATAATTTTATGTTTCAATTTTTTTTTTTTATACGAAATATTATAATAAGCTTAATTTGCACCATTCCTTTTCACATACCTCGTTATTTTAATTTTAATTTGTTTTATTATGTAAAATTTAAAAACCCAAAATAAACAAAAATTGGGATATACTACTACCTAAATTTATATATACGAAGGTGGAACAAAAGGATATATATAGATTAACAAAAAGCAAAACAAAGATGCGACAATCTTTTTAATAGAAAAAGACATGAAACTTTTTTTTTATTAGAAAACATAAAACTTTTAAGTTGTTAAACCATTAATTTTGTTAAAAATTAAAATTAAATCTTTCCTCTTAAAAAAATTGACGTTGTTGTTGCGCATAGCTCGTTTGCTATAAAAAAAAAAAATCACGTCATCTAATTTTTTCACCCACTTTTCCACTTATCAAACGAAAGATAAGTATCTGATGTTATGAAGAACACTTTCAAATCCCAAACGAAATAGCGCAATTTTGACGTATAAGTTATTGAACACTACTATTTGTACTAAATTAGACCAATACGAGTTCACTCCTAGGATTTAGATATGCAAGAACGGGCCGGCCCGTCCCATTCTCTTTAGGCCCACACATGCCTGCGGGCCGGGCTGGCTCAGTTCATGAATTTTGTGGGCCGGACCGGGCCGGCCCGTATAAGAATGACTTCGGCCCAGCCCAGTCCATGTGTCAATTTTGCGTGGGCTAGGCCGGGCCGTGCTACGGGCTAAGATGGGCCGTGCCGCGGGTCTTGATGGGCCATGCCGCGGGCCTTGATTGGGCCGACTCACTCAAGACCCATCTTGACCCATTATGAGTCTAGATAGACCAACCCATCTAAATATGTAATTTTAAATTTTTTTTATTTTTTATTTTTGAATTTTAAACAAGTTAATAAATATATAAGTTTTAAAAAATGATATTTTATTTACGATTACCTCATTAAATAAAAATATTTGTAAGGAAAACTAGTGGAACAAAACCTTAGAGAAAAGAGTACAATAAGGATAATTATACATAAGATGTTTACAAAATTACTAAAAAAGAAAAAAAAAAAAAAAAAATATGGGCCTAGATGGGTTGGGCTGGGACGGGCCATCATAGCCCTAGATGGGCCAGGTTGGGCCGGCCCAGCCCAGCCTAAGCCCGGCCTGGCCCATAATTTTTCATGTGTCGTGTCGTGCCGTGCCAGCCCACGGGCCGATATATGTTGGCCCAGTCCAGCCCATCAATATTTATAGGCTCAACTGTGCCTTAAACAGTAACGTGTCGTGTCAATCCGGCCCATCACTATATCAAGATGGGTTTGGGCCGACCCACAGGCCCCGACCCATTGTTGCATCTCTACTGGGATTTGATCATTATAAATTGGTGATGCTTTTTGTTTTTTGTTTTTTTTTTTTTGTTTTCTTTTTTCGTACCACGTGAAAGTCTGTTAAATTATTATATTTTCTTACTCTAACAATTATGATATGATTTGATTTCAGCAAAAAAAAAAAAAAAAAAAAAAAAAAAAAAAAAAAAAAATTATGATATGATTTGATAGTTCGTAGCTATTTCAAAGTCAGATTCTTTTAGTACTGAGTTCAAATTAGAATAATTTAAATTTTTAAGTCTCATTTATTTTACTAATTTTAGTTTAAAATTTAAATTTTATTATAATAAAAAATTTTAAAACAGTCCTATCTAATTTTTTATTATAATAAAAAATTCTCATATAAAATCATATTTTAATTTTAATTAAAAACTCAAATTAATAAATTAAATGAATCCTTAAAAATTTAAATAATGTGGAGTTTGAATTTAGATTTAAACAAATGAGAACTCAAAAGGGAGGGGTTGGGTTTAAAAAATCTTTGTTTTTGATGGTTTAACTGTTGCATTAAACGTAACTTATTATTTTTTTTTTTAGAAATAAATACTTGTTTTAATTAGAACTTTAAATTCAAATTATTTGAACTCTCGTATCAAAAAGACTTTAAAAAAGACAACATTTATGGTAGAATTTACCTTATTAATAGATAATTTTTTAACGATTAAATATGTAATTATAAAAAATTCTTGTATTACACGTCTTAAATTTTTAACATAAATTTAACGGTGTTAAAATAGCTTACTTACCAACTAGATTTTCTGTCATACCATAAAAATTGTCAAAAAAAAAAAAAAAAAAAATGGGAGGGAGGGTAAACTGTAAAGAAAGGGTCCCTCCGATAAATTTGAGGATCAAACATATAGTAGAGGCGCGAGGACAAGCCACCTGGGGCAGAAGACTCGTGCAGCTAGTGAGACCATCTGATTAAGATGTGTACGAAAAAGAGGCCTGAGGCCCCCACATTTGCCATTGATAGCAAGGGCTCCACAAATTCCGTTGCTGTGCCTTTTGGTTTGTACTAATTTTGTAAGGTGACTCGCAATTGTCTTATTTAAAGTACTTAAAAGATTTTATTATTTATTTAATTAAAAAATTTATTTATATAATTATTTAAAAATGTTTGAATTCATTTTTTTAAAATGTATAAATATAAAAATTAATGAAAATAAAATTAAGTAGAAATACATTTAAAGAAAAATATTTTAATCAACTAAAAATAAAAATGTACTGAAAAATTACTCTAATAGAAATAAAATGAGAAACAACATATTTTTAAAAAATACATAAAAAATTAAAATGTAAAAAAAATCACAAAAAAATAAAGATAAAAATGTAAAAAAAAAAAAAAAAAAAATAGTTAAGTGGAATAGTTAAGATGTGACAACCCTATAAAAAAGAGTTTTGACACTTTTATGTATTATTAGATATTAGTTGAATGCAAATTTTAGACCATTTTTTTATCATAAAAGCAAAAAGAATTTAAAAGTAAATATCAGATTTTTTAAACTTAAACTAATAAATAACATAAAAGTTTTAAGTGTTCAGTAAATAGTAGATTAATAAAAATTTATAACATATTTTGAAATTTTAACATATGTTGTATTAGTTTTACCTTTAGAAGAGTTTTAATGATAATGAGAGAGAGTGAGAGAGAGAAGACTAGGGAGTGAATGTGATAAATAGAACATTGATCTGAAGTGACGGAACCAAGATTTTAGTCTAGTGAGGCACACATGAGGACGAAACTTATAAACTAAAATAATAATAAAAAATAAAGTAGAGCCCACCATTTTTATTCATAAAGCTGACATATTTATTAAAAGTAAATAGTAGAAAATAAGTTAATATAAAAGCTTAAGAAAATAAATAAGATCAATTTTTAGTTATAGAAATTAATATGTCATAATTTGTCAAGTTATGGTTCATAACCAGATAAGTTATGGACAAACTTGTCAAGTTATGGTTCATAACCGGACAAATTATGAGTAATTATGAATAATAACTTGTCAAGGTATAGTCCATAACTAGATAAATTATGAACGAAAATAATAATTTAGCCTATTTATTAACTTATGTAAACTATTGACCTTATTAATTTTAATTCATATCAAATTTTAACTTATTTTCTCTTTCTCCCTTTATTAAATAATATTAACATGCCTTCATAAAAGAATAATAAATACTTAAGAAAAGGCCACTTGAAAACCGTGCCAAATAAAGAAAAAGAATTATAAAATTTGAAAAACAAAAAGAAAATGTTTAAGAAAAGGAGAATTGAAAGCATGATAGATCAAGCTTAATAAAGACTGTTGAGAAGAATTGAAGTCTAATTTTATTATGAGGTATTCTCAATGACTCATTCATTGGGGGCACAAAAACTGGAATTAGTGTTGACAGTCGAATTTCGTCAATAAGACTATATCGGATTATTCTACGGTAGTCTGTGAGTTTATTAGTTCAATATTTGTATTTTAACTGAATATGTAAGTTTGTGTAGTGGTGTTTAGTGAAGTGAATGCTATGATATTTGTAATAACAAAGACACACATAAGTTTTACAATAATTCACCTTTATAAATCAAGAGCTACGTCTACTAGATTGTATTTCTCTTATTTTTTTTATAGGTATGTTTCAATACAGAAAATAACCTCCTTCTCTCTCTCGGGGTCTTCTCCCTTTTATACTCCATATCCCATGACCCTTGCCCAACGGTAAGTGGTTTTGGACCATTGGGTCTTTTCCTCCAGTGGGTTCATTCACTCGAGTGCCTTATTGCCTTATTTTCCTAGACCGTAGTCTGTTAACACATTTTGGACTATTCACTCATCTAATTTGTCCCCCTATTACAGCTCTTTAGATCCTCTGTAATATTTTTTGACCTATTCCAGGCGGTTTTAGGAGCTTGTAATCATTTTTTGTGCAAGTGACCTCCTCCAAATCCAGATGTAACATTGAGATACTCAACCGATCACCTCAGGGGCCTTGGGATGTGGATCTAGTTGCTCGGATTCTACCCTCTGCGTCTATGCCAAAATTTGCCATAGGTAGCCTCTCTAACATTCGGCCTTGTCACGCTACCTTGCATGAGCTGATCTCGCAGGCCTCGACTGTGGTAGGGTCGCCGGTCTCATTCCTCTTATGTGCTCGGCTCTCCTATCATACGAGAGAGGTGAATAAGGCTCGAGCGTTGAAGACTTACTGACGTAGCAGGTAGAGAGTCACGTGTGACATGATCACCGTCTGACGTGTTAATGTGAATTTCATCACACAACAATGGTAAGAGAGGTCTTATGAGTTTGTATTACTCTATATGTGTTTCTCCTTCTTTAGTGAAGGCACGGACCCCACACCTATGCATGTAGCTCCATGTTTGTTACCTGGTAAATCCTTCATTTGCCATACAAATTCAAATTTTATAGTTTTGTAAATGACGATTTTTCATGTAAACCAACAATTTACATTACCAAAAATAACTTGGTGCTTAGAACATCAAAATTTTTATTTGACTGATAAATCCATCATTTACTACGTAAATTCTCTATTTACTAAATTAAATAAAATTCTATACGTTGATAAATAAAGTGTTTACAAAGTAAATTTTACATTTTGCAACATCCCCAAATTTAAAAACCCAAAAATCAATTCTTTCTCTCCCTTAACGTTCTCTCTCTCTCTCTCCCCACATTATCTCTCTTGCTCGCCCCTCTCTTGGCACACTAGTTGCTGCTGTCAATACAGATCTGGCGATCTTGGTTCAATGAACGATCTCCGGTATGGAGATCTCAAGCACATACCAACTCTGGACATCTTCATTGGGCATCTAGAATTGTCTTCTCAGTTTGATTGGTCGTCTTCACCGGAGATGAAAACAGAGAGAGAGAGAGAGAGAGAAGAGAATCGATGGAGAGAAAGAGAGTGGAGAATTGATAGAGGAAAGAAAGAGAATAAGAAGATTCAAGGAGAGAACGTAAAATTAACATGGTTTAAGGTTCTATGACATTTATTAAATTTAAAATTAATGGAGAAAATTTTAAATTTAATTATTATTTTTTTAATTCTATTATTTACGTCACTTTTTAAAATTTTAATGTCATTATAAAAAATAACTTACAAGATTTGAAGCGATAAACTAAATTTATTGATGGAATTATTTATGTTACTATAAAAAATAATCTACAAATTATTAATTGTATAAACTAAATTTAACAATAGTAATATTTTATGGATGAAAGTTTTGAAAATCCTTCGAATTAATATATGCTACAAATTTTAACTACTCTCTCCGTTGCTGCTATTTGCCTCTTTCACCCAAAAACGTATTTCTACCACCAGTATTAGGCTTACATCCAAAAAAGAAACCAACTCCATTGAGCTCATCTCATGTTCTTCTTCTGCATGTACAAGCAATAGCATATCTTAAAGAGAAAAGTAAATAGTTTGTCATGGATTTGTGTAAGTAAGAGTGTTCATAGGTCACCGACGGATATCATTGGTCTTGTGATTCTTGAAAATTGAGCACGAACCGATGATATAGCAAAACTAAATAATCAGTGACCGCACTTTTTCAGTTCGGTTTGGTCAGTTACCGATGTTGCTTACACCCTCTGCTCCTTGGATGAGAACGGCGGCACCTATGGTTTCTCGCAGAAGAAAAAGATAAAGAGAATTTGAGGCGGTACTGAGTAATTACTAGGGTGTATTTTTTTTTAAGTTTCTTTTGTTTTTTTATTCGTATTGCTATATACTTTATATCATATATCTTTATCCTTTTATATATATATATATATATATATATATATATATTACTAAATCTTAAAGCATGTAGGTCATGATAGAACAATTTTTTCATTTATTGCTCTTCTTCTTTTTTATTTTTTCTCAGCTACCTTTGTTGTTTTTCATTGTCTTTGTATCCACATTCCACATGCGGCTAATATATATAGCTTTGGGATGACAATTTTACCCTTTAGCTCATTTACTGACGGGATCCACCTTAAACGTGGTGGAAAAATATGTTTTAGTGTTCGTTTAGTTCGTGTATTCAGAATCATGATTCAGAATTATTTTGTTTTACGTGTATTTTTTGTGAGAGAAAACACTGTAGCGAATCATGAATCATGATTCAGAATCAGAGATGAATACAGGAAACAAACGGGCACTTAATTGGATGCGGCTATACACGAACTAAAATGTCAACCCGTCGTGGGTCACAGGGCTGAGACGGGTTTAGAAGTCCTCAATCCTTTTTTTGTTTACTCTCTTTATTTAATTATATCATATTATTAAATTGTATATATTAGGCCAATATATTTTTATATATAATTTTAATTCTAACATATCACATAATATATGAAAATTCAAAACTATTTATCTTTTATTAATTTTTACTTCATGTTTTGTATAGTTGTGTTAATTAATTGATTAATTATTTATCCTAAAATGAAACTAATCAGGTAAGTACATGACTGTGAATACCCCGAATCCGTGATGAGAAAACCCGCCCCGTATCCTGCCAACTTATGAAAATTTATTTTAAAACTTCTATAAATCATGTAGATGTAAAAAACAAAGTCATAAATAATTTATTTTTAACTTGATCTTTCTATTATGCATTTTTTATTTAATTACTTTCACATTATATTCTATTACACTTTAACTAAAAAATAAATAAAAAAATAAAAGGAAATAAATGCACGTACAATTTTTTGCTAGATATTATTAACATTCTTTTTGTTTTTTTTTTTAAATAAGTTTAGTGGGACATAATCCGCATACAACTAATGAATTACGATAAATTGGATCAGATATTTTTGCAGTTTTTTCTCTCGTGAATACCTATGAATTGAGAAAACATTACAACAGATTCCCTTAATTTTGTCAATGTTAAAACAGCAATGCACCTTCTTAACGACATAATTAATTGCAACAAAACCCCTTTATCAATATTACAATCACCATAATTAGTTTCTAATATTGAAAAGACTCACGTGTCATTGCAGTTTTTCTAAAAGTTGATCTTAGAACAAATTTTGTAGCTCAAGCCTCAAAAGTTTTCAACACCTGCTTGAAGAATTGTGTTTCATATTAACACAAGCCAAGTACAAGATATTGCTTGTGTATTATATATTATATACTAGTGAAAAAGCATGTGTCATGCACGCGAATAGTGTTTGTTGAATCTAATTATAACATTAGGGGAGATTTAAATAAAGAATTAATGAGATAAAATTAGACAATAAAATATTTAGAAAACACACTTGAGAAAAGAGATCTTTGAATAGGGGCACATTTGAGAAGAATTAATTAAAAAGGATTCATAAAAAAGATGTTAGATTAGGGACATATTTAAAAGAAATTATTTTAGCAAAAAAATTTTAAAAGGAAAAAAATTACCAAGTCACCTCTGATGTAATAATATTTTAGAGGAGCATATGAAAAAAATATATTTAGATAGAGAAACCATCAATACACAATAAGATAGATTTAAAAAATAATAATTTAATGAAGCATATTTAAAAATAAATAAGATGGTAGGGTCAAACCAAAAAAAAAAAAAAAAAAAAAATAAAAAAAAAGTAAGAAGGGAAGATTGAAACTGAAAAACAAAATAGAGCAAGGACTAAAAGAAAATTAATGAATGTAAAAAGGGACCCAAAAAGAAATAAAAGATGAAAGAGGGATTAAAGAAAAAGAAACCCAACTTCAGCGAAAACGAATCGTTTTAGTCGTGGGCCTCGTGGCGCTGTAAAAATATCAAATTTTGATACTTCTATTCGTTAAAGAAAAATACTGTTTAACTGGAGATATATTCAAAAATATTTACTTTAATGAGCAACAAGAAAAATGTATTTTGAAAATCACATTTGATATAATAATATTTTATAGGTGCTGTTGACGGTGAAATTTCGCCAACAATAAACCAGTCCGGATACCATTAGTTTTCCTTTGGATTACCGGATGATTAATGTGTTTATAGACAAAGTGTTAGTGTTTTTATGAACTGAATGTAAAAACACAAGAGAAATTTTATAGTGGTTTACTCTTTTGAAAATCAGAGTTACATCCATTGTATGATTTATATTGCTTAGAGAGTTTACACTTTACATGTTATCTCTTTTTTCTCTCAAGAATTCTCTTATTTTCAGTTCATCCATCCCCTCTCCATTGGGGGTCTTCCTCCTTATATAGCCGGGCTTCCTTCACGGAGGGTTTTCCTCTGTAGGCCTATGCACTCAAGTGCTTCTCCTTTTTAGGCCCAGTAACCCATTAATCAAAGACTTGTTCACTCTCTTGATTAGTCTTCAATTCGACTCTGTGAGTCTCCGTAATACTTTTGTGTCCCCGTGGCGGTTTGTAATCTTGCCATTAATCTTTGTCGGCCAGTCTCCCCGCCTTCACACGCAACCCGTTACGTCTCGACGGGAACATTCCCTCGTCGTCATCACTGCCTCAGCCTTTTTTTGTTCTCTTTGAGCGACCCTTCATGCAGTCGAGGGATCTTAGCGCCTTAGTTTAGGCAAATTGAATCTGTCGACGCCTCATGGAGTCGTCGCCTCAATTTGGACATTGGCTTTGGGCTTGGCAGCTGATCCTGAGGTGTCGAGGCGTCGAGAGTAGTGCGACTGGCAGAGAGAGAATGTCGCCACGTGTCGTGATTTTGGTGGTCCACATCTTTGTCACGTTTTCCCACACAACAGGTGCAAAAATAAATAATTAAGTAGGGGCACAATAGAGAAAAATAACGCAACATGAGCAAATTAGAAAATGATATTTATGAAAAAATAGTGGTTGAGAAGGCAACCAAAAAGAAAAAATTTAAGTAGTCGCGTATTTGTAAAAATTTATTTTAATGAGATGATTCAAAAAAAAAAAATCTATAAGAATGAACTTTTGTGTAACAAGATTTTCTAGCACCAGTGGAAAGAAACATCAAAGTACGACCACATTAGAAAAAAAAAATTAATTATGGTAAATGAGAAGAAAAACGTTTAAAAAGGCAAGAACGGAAAATCTAAAATTTTAGGGGGGCATACTTGTAAAAATTTATTTTAACGGGACAATTAGAAAGAAAATTATGAGAATAATTTCCGGCATATCAAAAAATTATAACACCATTAGAAAGAAATATTTAAGTATGATCACATATGAGAAAGAATATTTTAACCAGGTAAATAAGAGGAAAAAAAATTAAAAAAAATGGCAAGAACAAAAATAAAAAGTTTTTGGAAGAAAAGGAAAAAGAAAAGTTGAAAAAAATAAAAATGAAAAATGTAATATTTTAATCGAAAAAAGATAAGTGGGAGACTAAAACACACATTTCAATCAAAACGAGTGATTTGGTCAAAAAAACAATCTAGCAATAGCTCCATAGGAGATTTTTTGGTATGTTTGGTGCACTAGTATGCCATGTTTTTATAATCATTAGATATGTGTACCTTTTGATTTTTATGTGATTTTATGCAGATTCGATAGATAAAAAACCTAACCTATCGGTATATCGATGAATCGAAAAAGTCTATTCTTATGAATAGTTATAGATATAAGTTATTAAGTGAAACAATGCAAGGAGTGTAAAGTGAAATGCCTCATTTCACTTTTGATATATTTAAAGAAAAAGTGGAAAAAAAAATAAGCTTATCTTCTTTTTTGTTTTGGTTTCACTGCAATTCAAAAACAAATTTGCAAAGGGTGCGTGATGTGGCATCAGAGAACAACTCGTGGAGAAGAAATAGTCCTTGGTTTTCGGTTACCGACCAAAGGAAATCTTTCAAAACGATTGAGCGGTTGGGACGACATTTTTCAGTTTGGTTTTGCCAACAGAATCATTGATTACTGCACTCCAAGAGTTTTTTCTGGCGGTTTTCAGTCGATCCAATAGATAGAACTGAATGCTTGAAGCTTTACATCTCCGCTCGGGTTCTCAGTTGATTTGTTCATGCCTATGTGTAGCCATATAATTTACATTCTAAATAATTGAGTACCATGTAGCCTTTTACTTTCTTTTGATTAATTGAATGACAATTGTTTAGTTTTTTGTATTAACGTGACATAAATAATATTTTTTACCTTTTCAAGTGGTATTTTTTTTTTTTTTTTTTTCCCTATTTTAAAAACAGTTTTTAAGTAAATTGCGTATTCTTAAAATAATTAGTTGACTGTGAAATTTTGTCAACAAGAATATGTTGGATTACCGCCCAGTAATCGGTTGGGTTACTAGCTAAAATACGTGATAAAAATAAGAAAAATGCAGCTGGTTGTGTGTGGGTCTTGGGAGGGTTTTGAATATGTGTGAAAATGAAAATCAGTAAAAAGAACACAAGGAATAATAGTGGTTCACTCTCAATGAAAGAGCTATGTCCACTTTGAGGAAGTTTTGCTATTTTCTTTCTTCTTCAATTACAGAGACTCTTTTTCCCTCAGTTTTTCATCATCATTTTTTTTTTTCTAGGGCCTTACCCTTTTTATATCTTATAGATTACATATTGGGAGAAATTGAGATAAAGGGTTATATGGTGGTTCCTCTTGAGTAGCCTATTATCCTACATGCCTAGACTGTATTTTTTAAGTACCTTTTAGACTGCTTCATCTACCTACTTTGTCCACTATTACGGCTTTGTCGATCTTCCGTGATTTCTATTGGTCCGTTTTAGGTGGCTTATAGGCAGGTAATCATTTTCTCTGTTGCTGACTTTCCCCAATCTCACAAATAACCTAAGGATTTCCCTCTGTTACCTCAGCGGTTACTCTTAGGATCTGGGTCAAAAAGGTTGAGCGTCCTACCTTATGTGTCTCTAACAGACCATGACGAGCCAAAACGGATCCCTCGTTTCTGTCGGTCCCTCCATAGTGTCGTTGGTCGGAGGGGACTTAGATTCTGTCTCTGTCTTGACTATTTGATCAGTCGACTATTAGCTTGGACATTGCTGGTTACAATCTTACTACTCTTGAACCTTTCTTCACGAATTGTTCTAAGATTCCTTGGGTCGGTCGACCGTTATCTCACAAGTATGACACTCATATTTAAAAGTTGACCCCTCAACCGTCAGCGTCTATCCACTGGCTGACGTGACATGATGTTGGCCATGTGGAGCCCGGTTGTTGTCTGATGTAGCAAAATAGATTTTTCCTCACAACAGCTGCCCCACAGGTTGAGACTTTCCTTTGGACTGTCTCAAGCTTTAATTACGAGGGGACTTTCTCTAGCTTTTTCGCTTGCTTCAGATGTAGGATCCTAAGTCCAAACCTGATACCGTTCCTATGGAAGTAAGTAAGGATATTCTTAAATTGGTATGGATAAGGTTGATTCAGGGGTTGCTAGAAATGTTAGGATTGACAATATTAATTAAAAGATAAGCTCTGACGCCACTTGGAATCCACCAAGATAAGTCTTAGTCTCACCACTCAAGGAGTCCACCAAGAGATAAGAGAAAGGAAAGGAATACACTAAGGTTTCTCTCAATTTTCATTTCAAAAAAAAGTCCCCTTACAAATCCGAAAATTACATATTTAAAAGCTAAAAACTGAAACCAACTATTCAGCTCCACAAACGGCCGATACACACTTTAAGACATACATTAATGGCACTAATTGCCTTTTATTCACACCAAAGGTTAACTCCAAGAATTGACAACAAAAAATTGTTGTAACTCCAGAAAATAAAACCCCACAAACCAACAGCCACAAACGGCTATAATAAACACACTTAAAGCAAACATAAAAACTGCAAAACAATTGATCAACAAATAGCCTTCAATTCTGATAGAGACACATGGCAGACACGCATTGGATCACTCCCATGCAGCCCATGCAGCCCACGTGCAAGCAAATCACGACCATTCTCATCAAAACCTCTATTGCAATGATGGTTCTAACGCTTAAGGGGGTCTTTGGGCAGTGTAAACGTTGCGTCGATTCGATCGATATGTTGACGTAAGCTCTCATTTAAACGGACAATTCTGGGCTGTTAGATTGCGCCCCTTCAGTTTCCAGCGTTTTCAATCGTCTTTGGATTGTGTCCCCTCGCCTTAACCGTTGGATGCACAGTAGTTCCATCTGACAGTTGAGAGTCGAGGGTTTCTCACCTTTATAAATAGTCTCTTGCGTTCCCATTGATCATTCAAACCGCCTTGGAAGTAAGCCGACACTCTGTCAAAATTTTCTTAGATCCTTCTCCACATTCTCGACTTGCAAACTCACCATTCTCCGGTGAAGTTCGCTTCATGTCCCTGCATCTCCTCTACTTCCCAGTTTTCTGGTAAGCACCCCTCCTCCATTTCTCCTTTTTGCTTTGCTACTATGGTAAGGTGAATGTTTATCTTTCATCCTTATTTCTCTGTTTTTGCTCCTCCCTGCGATGGTCTTCATAGAGGAAATGGTTAGAAATAGTGTAATAGGATGTTAGGACCTTGTTTTGGCATTTTACGCACTATTATGAACTAGTTGTAGGAGTCTTGGTTGAGTTATTGAGTTTTAGGACTTGGGTTTTTGTTTGGTTTTCTGAGTTTGTTTGAATGGTCGATGTTATACATGAATGATTGTCGTCTAGGTCCTACTTAAGGCTTGAAGTGCCGTCACTTTACTTGTACGGTCAATTTCTCACTCTAACTTTATTTAATGAAGCATGGTAGGCCACTTAGGTGTCAAACTTATTTCTTTTCCCCTTTTGACTTATAGGATACTGACTTTAGATTTGTCCTTGCAGTCACGACACCTAAAAGAGTTAGTCGTAGATCAGGGTAGTCATCTGTGCCTTTCGTGAGGCCGGATCCTTCTCCAGCCGCCAAATCTTCTTCCAGCTCGACCAACAGCGACCCAGTACTAAAGGAGATTGAAAACTACACCCCCGACTCTCGGGATGACGATGATAGCGTCGACCGTTTCGTCGAAAGTGAGCCGGAAGGGAAGGAGGAAGAACCTTCTACGTTAAGTGCTCTCTTTGATTCTTCGGTTAGTAGAGGGATCTCCAGTTATAGCAGGTGGCACTTCGGTGTCCTCATCACTTTAATGGAGGCTAATGCTAAGAAACCATCCTTCACGGCAGACTTCACTACGCTAAAGACTCAAGAGAGGGACATCATCCGTGGGTACAAAGAGGGGCGCGTGGACGTACGATGGTTTGAGTACCTCCTCTCATACCCTAACTTCAGGGTGAGCCTTCCACCGCCGGGGTATCTATTTGTCTATACCTAGGCCTTCACAGCTGGTGCCTAACTTTTGGTATTGCTTCACCGTGATATGGATCCTCTAGGACCAGAAGTTTAATATGGACATGCGGTTGGATGAGTTTCTCTTTGTTTACAAACTTTGCCAAGTCGCTAAGTTTAACTGCTAGTATTATTTAGGTAGTCACGGTCGATCAAAGCCCGTTTTAGAAAAATTAATAAAGGGCTTACTCTTGTCGTCACATGCTTGGAAGATAATATTTTTTATTGTGAAGCCTCAGACAAGCCATTTAAATGCCGAGGAGTGTAGACCTCTTTTGGGGCGTTGAGTAAGTGTCTTTGACTGTCTATTTTCACTTGGTAGAGAATATATGTTTATTTTTTTATACTGCTGACCCCATGTTCTTTGTGCAGTTCCTCAAAAACGTCATAAACTTTTCGAGAATAGGTTGGCGAGGGTTGAAGAAGCCTTTAGCCTTCAAGAGAATGAGCGTCAGATCCTTGCTCTCTTGATGTAGAAAAACCTTAGACGCTCTAACCTCCTACTATCACTTTTCGATCCCGCAGACATCTAGGTAGTTCAGGATTTCTTCCACTTCACCGCCAGAGGTTAATGTTATTCCCTCATCTTGGGTTCGTCTATTACTATCTGTTGTCTGTCTATCTACTTAAATTTACTTATGTTGTAGAGATGAAGACCCTGTACATTCATGCCCTACGTGACAAGGGGCGCTTAAAGAAGTAGAAGCCTCGTGAGAGGTCAAGCGAAGCCCCTTCAACCATTCCACTGAGGCATCCTCCCGCGGTGCAGTCTGAGTCGGTCCCAGACGCGCTGAGGTTTAAGAGGCCTCACTCAGAGGAGGCGTTGATGGCTGAGGTCGTGCCAGTGCTAGTTGTTGAGATAATTGATGCTCCCGAGCTTCCTCTACCTCGGGAATGCCTATTGCTCCTAGGAACGAAGGTTTTGGACCCTCAGTACATAATCTTTGACCTTTTTACGGCCCAGATCGAGGCAGCGCTGAACCTTCTACTCAATTTTTCCTCGTCTTCTAGGCTTTCTATGAGTCTTTTTTTGAAAAGGACAGTGCCACCACTACTCGGTCTGCTCTCGTCGACCGCACTCGTAAATAGATTTTCCTCCAGATCCATATAAGCCTCTACGCCCATTTCCCTCTTTAGTTTGCTCTTTTGGTTTCCTCTTACTTAATCTATCTCGCGCCTTTTTTTACAGTCCCTTGTCCTCATTCTTCTCAATTTCATCGATGTGGTTAAAGTTGAGGAGCAGACTACCGAAATGGACTGCATTGAGGGAACCTTAAAGCTCTCCTCAAGGCGGAGAAGGATGAGAGGAGTGACATACATAAACAACTTGCCCTCGTCGTCAGGGAGCTTGAAAAGGCAAAGGCTGAGGTTGATGAGGCCAAAAATCTGGTGGAGGTTGCCCACCAACAGGCCGATGACGCAATCAAGGAGGCTGTTTAAAAAAGTGGGCTGCTGAGGCCAAGGAGAAGTATCTTCACCATGGCTAACAGGAAGGCTACGACATGGGCAAGAAGGTTGAGGTTGAGGAGTACTTGTCCTTTGTAGAATTTGTCCAAAGAAACATAGAGGTTGCCACCAAAGCCGTCGAGGACTTTAAATCCTCTGATGAGGTGCACGATATGCGGACCAGTGATATGCTATCTGTTGACGAGAAATTAGTCACCGCAATCATTAGGCACTTTCTTGGCCTCAATTTGGATTTCCTCTAGGAGCCTCCTACTAACGACGAGGCCTCTCCTAAGGACAATGTGGGTGGCGATGGCAGCAAAGGCGCTGAGGGTGCAGATAGCGACGAAGATGGCGTGGCAATGATGCCTAGAGTGCTTAGAGCTGATCCTTCCATTCATCTCTGTCTTTTGCTCTTTTTTGTTGTAATATTTTTATAACATTAAGACAAGGGTTTTTCACCCGTCAATATGTATGTTTGATATTTTTAATGTAGCCTATTTAATTTAGAGGTATCAAATAGGGACGACCTGACCTAGCCTGTAATAATGCCAGATTTGGTGCAACCCAGTACAGTACTTTTACGGGCCATGCCGGACCGACATGTTTGATGGGCTAGGGTTAGGCCGCGGCTCCTTATCCCACGTCCCAAGCCCGTGAAGGCTCGGGACCCGGCCCAAGCCCAGATTCAGCCCGGCCCAGGGCTGCAAAATGGCCCACCAAAAAGGCCTCCACCCCTTGACGATTATGACCGTTGGGCCCGTAAAGGGACCAATGGTCACAATCCAAAAAAATCCCTAAAAATCTCTTATAAATACCCCTTAATCCCACCCTAAATCCCACACAACAATTCACTTTCAACATCTCATCTCACTCGCATTCTATCTTTCATCATTTCTCTTTGATTTTGATTCTAAGCTTTTCTCTCATGATCACTCATTTTCTTGCTCTTTCATTTACAAAGTTTAAGTTCAATCAATTTAAGAAAATGGCTACATCAAACTTTCCTGATTTCACTGCTCTCCCTAAGCTTGGTGATGAGCTATTTTTCGAGGATAAAATGATGGCTCACAACCCCACCCCCACTGAACCAGAAAATGCTCTGGTTGATAGTGCTTTAGTGCATAACGAGAAAGTTGGAGAACACAACAGGGAAAAAAGACCACGAACTTCTCTTGCATGACAGCATTTCACTGAAGAGCCTCAACCAAATCTAAAAACAAGTGAAATAGAAATTCGTATGGTATGTAAGTAATTTAAAAGGCATTTTTCTAATAAAACATGTGGGGGTACTGGTCATCTAGATAAACATTGAAAAATATATCTACAGTTGCACCAAGGTAGGAGTATGGACTCCCACCAATAAACACTATCACTCACATCACAAAGGTTGCAAAATTTTACATACGATGCACAATGTGCCCGTGAGGCACTAGCTAAATTTCTAGCTAGTGTCGAATTACCTCTTGCTTTTATAGACGATGTGGTGTTCAAAGAATTCATACAGATGACCTTCTGCCCGTAATTTAAATGGGTAAGTAGAAACACAACTCATTCTAATTTCATGAAAGTGTTTATGCAATGAGATAATCTCTAGTTGATAATTTTAGGTCTTTCAATGCTATTGTATCTTGTACTTCTGATCTATGAGACAAGTGCAATAAAACTGAATATTTATGTGTCATGGCACATTATGTTTACGATGAATGGGTTCAACAAAAGAGAATAATAGGTTTTCATTTATGCCCATATCCTCATAACGCAAATGCTATTTTTGGAACAATAATGGAAATTTTTAGATTTTATGGGATAGAAGATGAAGTTTTAAATATTACTTTTGATAATGTGTCATCTAACATGGCTACAATTAACATGTTCAAACGTAGTTTGAAACCAGCATTTGGGGGGAAAAATTTTCATCAACGGTGTGCGTGTCACATAATCAATTTTATAGTTCAGGCAAGATTTGAACACATTTCAGCTAATCTAACAAATATTAGAGAATCTTTATCCTTCATATCTTGTTCTGGAGCTCAGCTCCAGGAATTCAAACAATATTACAGGAACAGTCAGATGCACCCCATAAGGTTCCCACCTGACGAGAGACATAGGTAGAACTCAACCTATTTGATGTTGAAGGTTGTACTTCCGTATCAATAGCTCATCACAACGTATGTAAATAATAAGAACGATTAGCTTTTAATTTTTGATAAGATTGGCAGATTGATGAGTACTTTTTTAAATTTCTAAAATTTTTCTACAATGCCACTGAATTACTTTCTGGAGTTTATTATCTTATTGTACATTTAACTTTACATCAACTATTTAATATTTAAGAAACATTTTCTTATTATAGGCATACTGGACTTTTTGAAAACATAGTTAAGCTAATGGAAACTAAATTTAAACATTATTGGTCAGGTTGTCCTATCTTATATGCATTGGCAACCATTTTATATCCTAGGTGCAGAGTAGATGAGACTGAATCTTTGATAATGGCTACAGCAGAAAATAGCAGGATTGTCATCAATTCTAGCGTCTACCAAACTGGTAAAATATTTTGAAACAAATTTTGTAATCGATGATGATAAACTGTACATCTTACAATGGTGGAAGAGCACGACCGATTGTTTTCCAACACTGTCCATAATAGCTCGTGACATTCTGAGAACTCCAATGTCAACGATAACATCGAAGCAAGCATTTAGTGCAAGCAGCCGACTTCTTAACTAGAAGAGAAGCAGAATGCATCCAGATAACTTGGAGGGGCTAATGTGCATTAAAGACTGAAAAGATGCCATAAAATGAAAACAATAATATACAGATGATTCAATGCAAGACTATTTTACTAAGTTAAAAATAAAAGAATCTTCTGGAAGAAATTAGGTTTTGTAATTTACTTATCCTAGAATATTGCACTCTTTTTTCCTTTGCTAAGGTTTTGTCCCGATCTCCCCACGGATTTTACTTGGCAATGTTTATAACGAGGTAGACATTTATGTGTACTTATTCGTATCATCTCAATTCAATAAAATTAAATTTTAGGGGGCATATGATATATTTTCTTTTTTTTTATTATTAAATATTAGAACAAAATTACAAGGGCCAAGGTCAGCCCATGAAGGCCCTAGGCCCATGCTCGGCCCTAGCCCTTATGGACTAGGGTCGCAGGCCAGTTTTGGACCTAAAATTTTTCAACAAGAATATGTCGAATTACTGTCCAGTAATCAGTTAGGTTACCGGCTAAAATATGTGATAAAAACAGGAAAAGCACAACTAGTGGTGTGTAGGCCTTGGGAAGGTTTTGAATATGTGTGAAAATGTAAATAAGCAACAAGAACACTAGGAATTATAGTGGTTCACCCTCAATGAAAAGCTACGTCCACTTTGAGAAAGTTTTTACTATTTTCTTTCTTCTTCAATTACAGATATTCTTTTTCCCTCATTTTTTCATCATCCTTTTTTTCCTTAGGGCCTTGCCGTTTTTTTATCTTACAAATTACATATTAGGAGAAACTAAGACAGAGGGTTTATCTGCCGGTTCCTCTTGAGTAGCCTATTATCCTACGTGCCTAGACTGTAGCTTTTCAGTACTTTTCGAATTGTTCATCTACCTACTTTGTCTACTATTGCGGCTTTGTTGATCTTCTGTGATTTCTATTGGTTTGTTTTAGGTAGCTTATAGGCAGGTAATCACTTTTTCTGTTGCTGACTTTCCCCAATCTCACAAATAACTTAAGGATTTCCCCTATCACCTCAGCAGTTACTCTTGGCATCTAGGTCAAAAAGGTTGAACGTCCTACCTTATTCGTCTCTATTGGACCATGACAAGCCAAAATGGAGCCCTCGTCCCTACGAACCCTCCATAGCATCGTTGGTCGGAGGGGACTTAGATTTTATCTCTGTCTTGACTGTTCGTCAGTTGATTGTCAACTTATACATTGCTGGTTACAATCTTGCTGCTTTTGAACGTTTCTTCAAGAATTGTTATAAGATGCCTTAGGGCGATTGACCTATCTCTCACTGGTACGGCAATCATCTTTGAAAGCTGACCCGTCAACCTTCAGCGCCCATCCACTGGCTAACGTGGCATGATGTTGGTCATGTAGAGCTCGGTTGTTGTCCGATGTGGCAAGATAGATTTTCTCCCACAACACAATTGAAATATATAGCATATTTATTGATAATATTTATTTGCCAATGTATATACAATGTTTATTAGTAAATATAATATTTACATCGAGTATTTATGACATTAAGTAGATACATATTTATCAGTAAATATAATCGTTTAGAAAATATGTTATTTACTGAAAAATAGTTTTAAATATATTTTGTTCATACAATTATATGAAAGCAATATAATCAAATATTAGTTCTCCAATGACATATTTACTTACCAGGATTGAGGAATGAGAATGAAAAATGAGAGTCAATCTTATGTTTACTTATTTTTTTTTATCCTAGAATGAGAGTGGGGCCCCACTCAAATTTAGGACTAGAGAATGGGAACAGCCATCTCATGCCCCCTTAGGATTGAGACTCTCATTCCTGATATTAACATTAAATTACTATCATACCCCTATTTTACTTATAACTATAAAATTCAAAATGAAATTCAAAAAATAATAATTACAACCTACATTTATTATTTTATTTACCTAATATTATAATATTAGCCTAATTATGGTTAACTTTAAGATAATAAATATGTACTTTATTTTGTTTAATAAATTAATAATATATTTTAATTTTTAACTTTATTTTTTATATATTTTATTTAAACTTTGACAATTTATTTTTATATTTTAAATAATTTTATAATTTATATTTATTATATTACCTTATTATTATAATAAATATTTTAATTATGATTAGTTTTAATATAATAAGTACACAATTTATTTTTTAAATTAAAAACATAAAATTGACTTAAACAGTATATTAGTACTTTTAAATGCATGAATGATATTTAGAGTGACTCTGATTCTGAATTCCTGTCATCAAGTAAACAACTTATTATGACTCTGATTCCTCACTCTGAATCCTACCTACTCCAAATCTTGCTTACTTTGATTCATGCCCATTCTAATTACGTGTAGATAAATATGCCATAAATTAGTATAATATTTTCTCTAATTCACTCGAAACGAGTGAAGTGCATGGTTAACCACTAGTGGACCATCATCTGAAAGGAGAATGCCATATTGATGATGGATGTTCTAATAAGAAGTATTAAGACACTTCCTATTTAAGAGCATTTCTAATGTAAGGTAATGTTATAATTGATAGGTTAATAATAAATTTAATATATGTAAAAACACTCTCAAATATAGTATTATTTGTGTGTCAAATTTGTTATATGTTATATTATGTGGCAAATTTACCACCAAGTATAGCACATAACAAATTTGATATTAAATTGCTATGGATTGATATGTTTAATTTTTCATTTAATCATTGCAACATTTTCATTTTTAATTTATTTTAAAAACTAAAAGTTTAATTTTACAACTTTCAAAGATTTATAATTATAGTAAAAAGTAAATTTAGCATTTGAAATAAAATCATTCATTGGTGAACAAATAAAAATAACATAATAAATGTACCATTGTCATACTTTTTGGTGCCGAATGTACAATTACTACTATACTATTTACTTTGCTCTAAACGATAATGTTAATGCTATATTTAAAACAAAATATATATGAAAAAGATATAATTGACATGTTATTTTTATTTGTACTCTAATGTATAATGATATTTTAATTATATAGATATAGATACTTTTTGTCATAATCATTGTAAAAGTAAATTTTTAATATTCAAATAATTTTATAATATTAATGATGTAATGATTAAATGAAAAAGTAAATGCATCAACCAAAAACATTCAAATGTCAAAATTTGACCTATACTATACTCGATACAAAATTTATCAGCGAGTATAATATATATCAAATTCAACACCAAGAATAATTTTGCATTGGATAGTATTTTTATTTCCTCTTAAAGAGAAAATTGTTAAACTTGTTAAAGTTTGGATTTTATCCTTAGATTCGGGCATAAGTTTTATGGATATTTTATTGTTTGTGAGAGCTTTTCTTTACTCTTGAATTCTAAACTTCGAATTAATACATTTTCATACTAATATAGTTATTTTATTTTAAAAAAATTATAATCAATAGTAAAGGGTAAAAATTCAAACCCATATACTTTAAGGGGTATTTGGCTCCTTTTCCTAATACTAAAATAAGGAATTGACACAATAATTTAACATTGCATTCGAGATACTTTTAAGTTGTCTTAATTCTCTCTTTATGTAGTGACAGATTTAGGTTTATTCTTAATAGGGGTGCAATAAATACAAAATTTATATGCTAAATAAAAAATATCAATATAGATAAAAATTGTGAAATTAAAAATGAGAACTAGAAAGTAAATTAAGAGGAAAAGAAGTGAGAAAAAAGGTGATAAGGATAGAAAATATAAAATTGCAGAACAAGATTTGTTTTTTATTTTTTTAGTTAAATTAATATTAAAGGGTGGAAATTTTAAGGACTTTTTAGATATATGGTAAAATTTAAAAGCAAAAAGAATATCATTAGCTAATGTGACTTAGGCAGCTCTTATGCTGGTTGCTTTTTCTCTACATTTATATATTTATTGAACATTAAGAAACATGTAGTCATTAGCAACTTTCTTATTTCCTGATATTGTCATAATAGCATAGAAATTACTGATGATCACATATAATTAGTGCTAAGTATACAAATGATATTAGCAATTACATTAGAGATGATTTAAGTAATATGATCGCCTTTAATCTCTTCTGTTATTATGACAATTGTAATCTTTATGCTATTAATTCTTCCATATTCTATTTGCTACACAAGCGTTTGGTGATTTCTGATTTCCTCTTATCTAAATATGAATTAGGTGAATTAGCCTGAGCTACTATTCCAATGAACCGTATCAAATTAATTGCCCTCCTCATTCTGAACAAATATCTAGATTTTTTCTCACTAAAAGATGTTTATAAAATATAAACGTTGCACATGTACTTATTCTAACAGATACTCTTTTTTATTAATTTCCTTTTCTTCGCCAACTTGTAGACTGGGATGCCCATTATATATGTAGCTTTCGCATTTAATTAATTAAATTATCAAGAGAGGACCACAAAGGCACAAAGTCATATGTTCCTTCTAACCGAAGTGCCCGGAAGTGGTGAATGCTTTTGTACTATAAATACCCACAATTGGCCGTTCATGTGAATTATTTTTAATGTTATTACTGACGAATGTCGAGTGGTAGACAGAAAATATGGTATATTCTTGATATCGATGATTGTTTATTATTTCAGTGCTGGTTATCACTCTAAGGAATATTCACCTTATATATCTTTTAGTATAATCATGAAGTATGATATAAGAGATGTGTACCACTAATAGATGGTGTAACGTTTAGGATGGAGATCCACACACCACCACACTTTAAGATTTTTATCCGGTCGATAGATTATAAAGCATTGAACTTGTAATCTGGTGAATATGATACTGAACTTATTTATTTTTCTTTTTAGAGTGGAAGTGAGTCCTATCATTCTTTTTCATTGATGGATTTTTGAATTTTTACAGTAAACAAAAAGAATAAAAGACGGGATAACACAAGCATTTCTTTTATTCAAAAAAACGTATATACAGTTTTATACAAGTCTAGTTGAACTAAAAATATATTTTTTTGACCATGTAAAAATAAGTAATATTTTTACTCATACCCGTGGGTTTCATAGGCGTGCTTGATTATAACCATTATGCTATACAAACGGTATCTCTCTCTTTCTCTCTCACACATATATATTGTTTAATACGAATGCATATACAGTATTGCATGGTTTGTCTTCCATTTTTAATTTGTTTCTAATTTGAACTAACATATATAAAGCAAATATAATAGTACAACCTAACAAAATTAGATGCCCTTTGGCCTTGGCCGTTTTGATACTGAAATCTCCATCACAAATTCCTTTCGAGCTGCTAAGCAATCTCCACGCACTCCAGTCATATGCCACATGTTTTTCCATTGCCCATACCATAATTATCCATTATCCTAATCCAGGCTTTAATTTGGAATTAGAATCTAGAGTACATATCTTCATTTTTTTAAGGCTAAGATATAAATACTAGATATCCTGATTACTATTCCTTATAGTTTGTAGCGTGAAGACGTATCAAACTCCCAAGTAGATCTCCTACATATGCCATATATAAATATACCATGTGTTATAACACGTGTGTGTGTGCGTGTGAACCAAATTCTTACACGTCCAAACCCAAACTAAAATAATGGGTCCTTGGGGTCCCATATATATATATATATATATATATATATATATATATTAATTCACATCTGTATGCATGCGTCGACACGCTAGAATCTTCGCAATGTGAACATATAGGTCCCCCGCCATTAATTGTATAGGAATCGGTAAGAGGTCATGTTTTGAGGAGAAATGGATAAAGATGATCCATTAAGAGTGTTGAAAGACTCTTTTATGGAACATGCTGGGAACCAACACCGCAGAAAATTGCACGACATTTTTCTTCTCTATCGATAAGTTTGATATATATGTAATTTTATATGCGATTAATATGAAGAAAAATCATGGAAAAGTACTACTGCTCCTACCCCAATGAGAAAACGCCAAACAAGCTAAAAAAAAAAAAAAAAAAAAAAAGAGAAAAATCCTTAGGCTAGGAACTCCCAGTCTCTTCCCTTCCCAACCCTAAGTGTTTCTTTTTAATTTCTTTTTTCCTCTTAAAGAGTGGGACCCAATTTCAATATCTCTCCCCCACCCACACAAGAGGACAGACGATTGTGGGTCCTCCTCTACTCATTGGACACGTTAAAAATGCTAGCTAGCTCCAAACTATCCATCCAGAAAAGCATATGTAGAGGACAATATAATGCATGCAAAGAAAAACAGAAAGCAGACAGCTTGTGTACACATCTCTGAAGGTGCACTTCTTGTGGAGGATTGAATCATGAACTAAGGGACCAACAATTAAGAGTTTATCTAGTTCGCTGTTTGAGTTGAGATATGACTTTATATGAAAAAAATTTATTGTAGTAAAAAAATTATATGTGACTATTTTTTTAAATTTTTTACTGTAATAAAACTCGAATCTGTGAAATAAATAGAGTCTAATTTTTTCTTTTATATATAAATATCCCTAATTAGATTTTTTGTTAATTAAAAAGCAAAAGTTTATTTAATTTTTAAACAAAGACCAAGACTCTGGTGGTATTAGTGGCGGGACCAAAACGTGAGATTTTACTTTGGGTGGGATGTGAGAGCTTTACCACATCTGTACCATTAATTGCTATCTTTTCCAGTAATAATGGGAGGTCTTATGATTAGTGAAGAAAAGTGAGGTAGTTGGAAGGAACTAAGCAGGTTTTAGTTGAGGGCCGGAAAAAAAAAAGTATTATAAAAAATAAGAAAGAAATAGAAAGAAGAAAGGGGTATAATAGCGACGGCTGGGGTTTCATGAGCCATTTTTGTGAGTGCTTTGTGAGATGAAAGTAGTAATCGTGCGATATTGAGCTATTGCGGTTTCTGTTTGATGTGTTTTTTGTGTTTTTGCTTTTTTTATGAATCATTGTATAGACCAAAACCCAACTCAAATTCAATTCATATTTTGTTCCATTTCTATATTCATATCCGATGGATTTATATAAGATGAAGATTCAAATAGAATTATATATTTCTTTGTGGGTAAGGTAGGCCATATCTACATATCTTTATATAAAATGGACTGACGTCAATGTTGAATAAGGTTTTAAAGTTATTACACTATCTATCTTACTTGTGTGTGTCAGTTTTAGTTACTTAATTTAGGGTAGGGTACACTAATTATTTTCAACGTACACAACATCAATTAACCGAAAAAACATGACAAGGCAGAAGAAAACAAAAAGATTAGAAACACAGTGAGAGAATAATAGTGACAATAATTAGTCTCCCTCAACTATATAATATATGTGTGTGTTATATTGCTCTGACAAAAAAATGAAAACCCAACTTTTTTCGGATAAATATGATCAATAACATCCAAAGTAATCATAATCCATTTAAATTGCATTAATGCATGTCATACTCATCATCTTCCATTACCAAGTTTCTCTTCATATCTTCTAGTTTTGTCGAGGACAATAAGCCTAATTTTTTACGCACCTTAGGTGCCTTAGGCAAAAGCATTATGATTATAATCAAGGAAAATAACTTATACATTAGTACAAATTGAGGCATGGCTATAGTGGGGGTTTCACTTCCACTTTGGAATCTAATCTAAGTATCTAAAAGGAGGTGATGGACCACATTGAGCCAACCAGCATTCCTAGAAACCCCTAAGTAAAACTCAGAAAAAAAAAAAAAAAAAAAAACGGTTTTAATAGTGCCATATACAAAAATATAGTGTCCATAGAAAGTGACCTCCTTCCTTTCTCTTCCCTTTTCCCTTCTCCAAAAGCACCTTAAACTAATTAGCTAAACCCTTCACTAATTAATTAATTACCCCACCACAAAATCATATATATGTGTCTACCATGCATCATAAGGCATACACGTAGCCTCGCCGACACAATCTACGCTCTTCAATTAGGTGAACTAGCATATTTGCCGTCTCCTATTCCATTTGATGTGATTTAACTTTATTGTAATCAATTGATTATAACACAAAGCTTTCTGTTAACAATCGGTTGGACTTGGTTAATCCATTATTAGATTCTAATTAGATATTTTTGTTTGAGGATGCCGACTGTACGGTACGTATCCAAGAATAGGGTTAGTTTGGTGGGTACGTATACGTGTATTGAGATTACTATATATTAGACCAAAAAGAAAAAAATATAGTACTTGAAACGATTATTTTTTTAATTGGTACCTAATAAATCTTGTTTAATTTATTAGATAACGAATTGGAGTCGGCCAGCGACACATATTCTTAGGCGTGCAGAGTGGCGTGAGCCTGAGGTTATCCTAACGTGGATTGGCTTAAATGAAGCTTACAATATTAATATTATTATTACGCAACAATATCGATCGACAAACAAAAAATAAAATAAAATAAGAATAAAAAGCTATAGCTAGAGAGACAAAAAAAAACACATTCTATAATTAATCACCTTTTGTCTAGTATAATTAAATTCTTTTTGAAGCCTTGGTTGATGTTGGTGATCATGACATGATAGCCAACATTCCCTTAGCTTGGTCATGCCAAGTTAATTTCCCTCTTCCAACTCTTCCCCCATATATATATATATATATATATATATATATATATATATATGTCTGTGTATATATATAAGTGATCATGATCTTCACGGGAAGTTTCTCTCAAGGCAAAGCTCTCTCCAACAATAGTACTTCTTATTGTTGGTTTTCTCATATTGAACTAGTGCTGATCACTTGGGAGTTGGGACCTAGAAAGAGTATATTTTCGCATATTCATGAATCTATTGCTTCTCTTCTCTCTAGAACAACTACTACAAATAATACTCGTCTATGGTGCGTAGAATGGGATTCAAGCAGCCTATGATTCGGAGCTACGACAGGCGAATCGACAGAGCTCGAGTCGAGGACCTCGAAAGACGATGCGAAGTAGGCCCAACCGAACGAGTTTTTCTCTTCACAGACACTCTGGGTGACCCCATCTGTAGGATCCGGAACAGTCCCATGTATAAGATGCTGGTAAATTATGAATTTCCCTTATTAAGCCCTTTATCTTTTCTTTCTCATTCTTTGAAATTTTTCATAAAAAATAAATACAATTAATATAAGATAATGTGCGCATTACCCTTGTTGTCTCTAATGATGTCTTATCGGATGAGAAATATTGGAACAATAATTAACAAATACACCAAACTTTGGTTTATGATTGTCACATTTAGGTGGCTGAGTTGGACAACGAGTTAGTTGGGGTCATTCAAGGCTCTATAAAAGCGGTTACGATGATGAACAAACCTCCAAAGGATATCGCCAAAGTGGGCTACATCTTAGGCCTGAGAGTCGCGCCGCGCCAACGACGAAAAGGGATTGGCTCGAGCCTAGTCCGAGAGCTAGAGAAGTGGTTCGCCGCTAACGAAGTCGACTTCTCCTACATGGCTACCGAGAAAGAAAACGAGGCCTCCGTTAGGCTTTTCGTCGACAAGTTCGGCTACAACAAGTTCAGAACTCCGGCCATTCTCGTCAACCCAGTTCAGAACCGACCCTCACACATCTCCTCTAACGTCGAGATTGCGAAGCTCAAGATCGAAGACGCCGAGTCGCTCTACAGAAAGTTCATGGCTTCCACTGAGTTTTTCCCTCATGACATAGACAAGATTCTGAGGAATAAGCTCAGCTTGGGAACTTGGATTGCCTACTCTAAAGGAGATCAATCTTCATGGGATAGTACTGGAAAAGTACTTCCAACGAGTTGGGCTATGCTTAGTGTGTGGAACACTGGGGAAGTTTTCAAGCTGCGGCTAGGGAAAGCGCCGTTATCGTGCTTGATATTTACCAAGAGTAGCAGAGTTATAAGCAGGTTTTTTCCATGCTTCAAGTTGCTTCCTTCGTTACCAGACTTCTTCGACCCGTTCGGGTTCTACTTCATGTATGGAGTCCATGGGCAAGGGCCGTTGGCGGGGAAGATGGTGAGGACGCTTTGCCAGTTCGTGCACAACATGGCCATGGCTTCCAAGGATTGTAAGGTAATAGTGACTGAAGTTGGGGATCAGGACGAGGTCAGACATCACATCCCACATTGGAAATTGCTGTGCCCGGAGGATTTGTGGTGCATAAAGGCCTTGAAGAATGATGATGTTCAAGAGAGGAGGAGGTTTCTCTACGAATATTTGACAAAAACTCAACGAGAAAAAGCTCTTTTTGTAGACCCAAGGGAAGTGTAACGGAAACGCCCCTGGCCAAATAATATTATATATTTGACCCCCAATAAGAATCAGTGCCAATCTAAGTAACAAAACCCCACCTCATGTTATTTTTAAAGGTATAACTATATGCGTCCAGCTTTGTTATAACTCTTCTGGTTGGAGCTTTTCTCTTGTTCCTTTCACATCGATGACATAAGATCATCTTAAAAGATTTCCTTAACAAGGTGCGACCCTTTGTACATGTGTCCGTTTATTCGCACCTTTCATGATTCAGACTAATCAATGATCACTCCGGTGGTCCAAACCTTTGTACCTTTACCGTAATGAAGTAAAAAAAATTTAAGTTGGACCCTCTAATGCTTTTGTCGCTTTGTGTTGAGGTGGACACCTGAATGATATATATTGCACCATGAACTCATAAATAAACATCATGTCATGATCAATAATTTGATATCGGTGATGATAATCAATGATCTAGAATGAAATTGCGCGTGTATATAAAATTAATTAGTGTCTGACAATGTACTTGATTCATTTTTCTTTGTCATTATATCTAGATCGATATCCAATTTGGGAACCAACAAAATTTTCTAGACTTAATCCAGTTGTAGGTGGAAAAAAAAAAAAACATTGGTTAAACTTAAAAATCAGTTATAATCTTTGGTCAATATAAAACCAAAATAATTAGATGATAATCAGCTTACTGTGCATCAGTTGCTTATTCAATCCCATGCCAAAGAGGATATAATAGCCTCTTTTAGAGTACTTTAGTCCCTTTCAAATAGAAAGGCGTGCGTTGATTAAAATTATAAATATTAATCTTGTTCAGTTTGTGGATTTAGATTTTTAATTCGAATTAAAAAGTGATTTTATGTGAAAATTTTTTCTGTAACACAAAAAATTAAACTTAATTTTTATGAAAATTTTTAACTATAATAAAATTAAAATTAAAAACCCAAATTAATAAAATAAAGGAATATACGCTCCACACTCATATCGTTTAACTTAATGATTATTCACTAAAAAGATGTGATTTTATTATGGCCACTAATATCATAATTATGATCATGATGACTGTATTAACGGATGAATGATGATGATTATATAATTGCATATATATATGTGTCTATATATATTTATTTATTTATTTGTACATGGCACTAATATTACTGACACGGATCATCACGGAGAGCATTCATTTGATTTTAAAGGAAGTTATAATGACAGGTGACATAATTAACAACATCATATTGTGCGGACTTTTAGGTCCTCAAAAAAATTTATAAGGTGTTTATAAGGTGTTTAGTAAAAATTTATATAATAATTTAAATCATAATTTATAATTTATTATAATATTTTTTTATAAAAAATATATATAAATTAAAAATAATTTTAAATCATAATTTTAAATGTTGCCGTCCACTTAATCTTTTTTGTCCTAATTGAAAACTTGTGCTATACAGTGGAACAAGTTGGGAGAAAGCACTATTACCTTCAGGTTTATATATGACAGTGCGTACTAGAAAAAAAATTGAAAGCTTCGATAGTGATCATGATAAGTGAAAATCTAGCTAGGCGATCAATAACCACATGAGCTACAAGCTGTTCTGTATTTAATAACACCTCTTTCACATTTAAACTTGCTTCAAATAAAACTACCATTATGTATTTTCACACAAAATTGGTCAACAGATGCAAATGCATGCAATACAATGCATGCATGGGGGTTTTGTAGTTTCTAGGAGGAAAAAACAACCACATACGTATAATATTATAATATATGTATGTGTATGTGTGACATAACATATATAGAGTTTGTTTAATTTGTTGATTTGAGTTCTTAATTTGAATTGAGATATAACTTTATATAAGAATTTTTTACTGTAATAAAAAATTAAATATTATTATTTTTAAGAGTATTTTACTGTAATAAAATTTAAATTTTAAATTTAAATGAGTAAAATAAATAAGTCCATAATAATTCACCTAATAACTGCAATCTCATAAGTTGGATTACGTTACTAACCATTTTCTCTGGTCCTGAAAATACAAATCATGGAGAGCAAATTAACCGCACCATGTACGTGTAATTATATCATAAGCACATGGAAACCAATACCTATCAGAAACGTTTCACGTACACAGACATATATAGATATATATTATGAGTCTCTCTGAAAAAGGGCTTAATACAGTGTACACAGGACAGCTAAGAAATTCATGCGTAACTCATGACATAATCTCATTCAGTCGTCCTTTCTAATTTCACATATTTCCAACAGGCCAGAGGGGATACGGCCTTTTTGAGGATCACAAGTTTAGCATCATAATGTAGTAGGACTTTGATTTCTTCTCAAGGTTTTCCTGTACTTGGTAGAAAACTTGCATTATGTGGGGACACATTTTATAATTATACTGGGTACAGCATTTACTCGTCAAATAAGCAATTTTATTTCGTTTGACTTAGTTAAACACACACACACACACACACACACACACACACATATAGCTCAAGCTGGCCCAAGCATACACTGCCCTCTGGCGGTCTGTTCGGTACGTACGTATGCGTTTTGAGCCCGCCATTTTTCTTTAATTGATTGATGATTGATATGATAATTTACTTTATAAAGATTTAGACTCCGTTTATTTTATCGATTTGAGTTTAAAATTTAAATTTTATTATAATAAAAAGTTCTCAAAAATAGTCACATCTAATTTTTTTTATTATAATAAAAATTTTCACACAAAAATCACATCTTAACTCGAATTAAAAATTTAAATTAATGAATTAAACGGGCATTTAATTATAAATTAATATGGTTAAGGGTTACAGTCCAATGTCGATGGAGAATTTTAATTTATATATATCTCATTCAATCACATTATTTTTGGAAGTAGCTAGCTAGTACTTATATAACTTGTCTATTCTTCGACATAAAACATCATCTGATTATACTAATTTAATAGTATTGCGATGTAACGCAACTTTCAATTTGTGAAGCTTCGAGCAGATCCATGTGGGACCCTGGTAAATCAAGAACTGGCCCACTACTTATTAACCACGTAATTTGACAAATGTAATACTCTCTCTCTCTCTCTCTCTCTCTCTCTCTCTCTCTCTCTCTCTCTCTCTCTCTCTCTCTCTCTCTCTCTCTCTCTCTCTCTCTCTCTCTCTCTCTCTAGCTAATTATTTTTCAAAGGATGTTGATAGAAAACCTCTTAAACCTGTCATAGTAAATAACTAGAGACGCACACACACACATCATCATCTTTATCAATAACATTAATATAAGTGATAACATTTTTCGTTTTTTTTTCCCCTAACGAACTGATGGAGACTACACAATTGTTTTCTAATTAAGTCGTGAAAAAGTAATGTCTAACTTGATAATTATTTATATATGTAGCTAGCAAAAAGATAATATAGCGCATAATTATAAGGAATTATAAATAGAGCTACATGGCATCCAATGACATGAATCAGCGTTTTGAGCTCCATATATATGTATACATAGAGAGAGCTGTGAACCTTCAGAAAGATGCAGTATTAGAATAAAGCCATTATTAATCCTAGTGGAGGACCACAATATGCAAAATAAGTGGCACACAAATTTGTGCTATACAATGCATTTGCTGATAGTTATAGCGTCCGACTTTTCGTCGGCTAAAGGGATTGATGGAGTAACATTTTCAATGCGTACAATTAAACCAAACAAAAAAACGTTGCAAATTAACAGACTACCTCGTCTCTTGGACCACTTAAATTGGACAGTTAAGAGCTCTGGGATCATCAAACTCAACGAGTTAATATTCTGTCATGAGGAAGATATTAAGTCAACAAAAGAGGCACGGTGAAAATTGTAGTGGCGCTATTTGCGGTTCATATGTTGCTTTCTTTTGACAAATTATCACTGCCAAGTTTTCTAAGACGATTGCAACATTTAGTAATTTCGACTGAGGAATTAATGGTAGCTTTTAAGCGCCGCCCTGGCCCGTCCTAGATGCGCAGAACTTAATGATATAGTGTTGAAATTAGTACATTTGTTGTTTATACATATACATATACATATATATATATATATATATATAATATGTATAAATGTATAGTGGGAAAGGTCTCACGTGTCGGTGCGTACCACATGCCATTAATTTACAATATATAACGCAAATGATCTATACATTCATCCTTATCAGAAGAAATTAATTATAAAAGTACAGAGAAAGTATTAATTCTGTGAATTGTCTAACCAGATTTCATTGATGATGAAATGTACAATAATAGTGGCATGTTTATTAATCCGTAATCAGAATAGACATAAATTGAAGTGGATAAGATTTGGAGTGGATAAAAATTGGAGTCAGAAATCAGAGTCAGAATAAGCTGGTTACTTAAGTTCTAGGAATTAGAGTTGAATGAGTCTCAATCTCATTCATACGTTTACTTACACCTATAATCGGAATAAATTGTTATAAATTTACTTACATACCCTTTTAATAGATTTTTGTGTGTTGAGCTTTAAAAAAAATTACATATTATGTTAACTATCTTAATATTAGAATAACTAATTAGTAATTAGATTTTTTAATCACATCTAATTAATCATCTAAATTATTTTTTCTCAATAAATTTTGAAATAATTTAAAGAAAAAAATATAATAATGAAATAAAATAAGAACAAATGGTTAATGATGTATATATATATATATATATATATTGAAATAATATAAAAGTATTAATGGTTAAAATAAAAAATATATAAATGGTTAAAAAGGTATTAATCATGAAATTTTGAAATAAAATATATATATATATATATTGTGCATTTTGTTTCTGCTATTTTCTTTCCTTCCTATTTGATTCACTCTCCTCTAATGTAAATAGTTGACCCAGTTAATTTTTTTAACAAAAAAAAGACTCCGATGATTAATTGATTTTTCTTTATCAAGAAATAAAACCAACCTTCTGTCTTTAATCAATTCTCTTTCTTTCTTTCTTTCAAAAAAAAGAAAAAGAAACTCCTTCTCTCTGCTCTAACCCATATTTCTATTTTTCTCTTTCTGGTATTTTCTTCTCCTTCCTCTATTCGATTTCACTCTCTCCTTTGTAAATTAAAATAGTTTACTACTTTTTTTTTTTTTTTTTCTGATACTTAATTGTCACTCTACAAGCAACATGACTAGACTTTCTCATAAAATAAAAAATAAAAAAAGAGGTCAGGTTTTTGCAACAAGGTATTGTGACTCAGCAAAAGGAAAAAAAAAATGAATAAAATAAATTGAAACATAGCATAGTGTACATCAGTTACTATGGAAACAAAGAGGAAAATTAAACATACAAACTACGATCAAAGCATATTATTTCAACTGATCTTCAAATGTCTTTAGGATTAGCAGTTTGACCATTGAGAGCACAGAGAGAGATTTTTTCAATTTTTTACTTTTTACTTTTTATTCACAAATTTATTAGCAGAATTAAGGGTAAAATCGTAATTCACATTTACTATCAGAATTGAGAGTGTCAATCCAGTAGGAGATAGAGGGAGTGTCAATCTCATTCCTCAACCCCAAATTAGTGTGGGACTCACACATTCTCACTCTAATTCCAAGATAAAAATAGGTAAATAAATATGGGGTTAATTCTGATTCATAATTCTTATTTTTCACTCCTGCTAAGTAAATATGCCATAGAAATAATTACGAATCTCCTAGAATCAAGTAAAAAAATTCAAACTAAATATGTTACAAGTTATTGTAAATCTTAAAGTCCAGATCATGAAGTTGACATTAGAACAATTTCCTTACTAAAACTGGCAACAAAATTAAGAGTGTGAAAATTAAGAAGCATGTTTGGAACATAATTCATGAAGCGGGTGATGGTTACGCCTTTTTTAGATGCAGACATTTTAAGAATAGAATGGAGCCAAAATTGTCTTATTGCATGTCTTCCAATTAGCCAGGTCTGAGAGGTTTGGTTGGTTTTCTTATTCTCGATTCTCGTTCGTTTATTGGTAGTAACTCTAAGCATTCTTTTTGGTGTCGTAATTGGTGTGGTGTTGTATTAGCTGATGCTATAGGGATTCCTACTCATCTTAATGCCTTTTCTAAGCTTCGGTTAGTGATTTTGTGCTGGATAGAAAGCGGAACATTCCAACATTTTTTAAGCTTGTTTATCCGGATTGCTGGAGTATGATTGAAAAGGTTGCCATTCCTATTGATTCAGATGATTTTTTTATTTGGATTCCTTCCAGGTCTAGAGGTTGTTCAGCTAAGGAAGTGTATGAGATTTCTCGTGCTAGAGTTGCTCCTAACGGTTGGGGTATAGTAAAATATGGGCGCACTATATTCCCGGCCCCTCGTTTTTCCATTCGTGCTTGGAGGTTGTTGTATGAGAAGTTTCCTCTGGATCTTACTCTAAAGGCTTTTGGTATGCAATTTGCTTCAGCTTGTAGTCTTTGTGGTAAGGCTGAGGAGTCTATTCTTCACCTATTCTTGAAATGTCCTTGTTCTCTTGGCCTTTGGAATTGGATTGTGTTACTTTTTAAGCATAAAGTTTCATGTACCAATTAAGATTGTACAAAAAAACCGTAAAACTGAAACCGACTGCCACTTACTGAAGAACCGACCACTCAAAAATAAAAAATAAAAACAGCGCCACGTGGAACCGAATATAGTCAGTTCGGTTAACCAACCGAACTACTTCCTAAGCGGTTCAGTTTCAGTTTTTGGTTAAGAGGTTCAGTAAAAAAACAGAACCGACCGAATCTTTTTTTTCTTCTTAATGTTGTTTGTTTTTTTTTTTTTTTTTTTTTTTTTTTTTTTTTTTTTTTTTTTCTTTTCATTCTTCATTTGTTGTTGTTTTTTTTTTTTTTTTTTTCCCTTTCCACTGCTAATCTACTCATAATGAATGGTTGCATTTACACACATTGATTGGGGCAGAGCATATGTATGGAGTCTACTCTTTTAGAGAATGTTCCGTTGTAAATGCCAAGTAGGTTTAGTATGTTATAAATTCATAGTTACCCGTTGGGTATCTTCACCCAGTAGCATATGAATCAAATCATCCATCACTAAAAACCCCACAAAACAAAAATTATAATAACATAACAACCCGTAATTGTGACTTTCAGTTTGTACTTTGGATTTTAGACATTGAATTTGGATATTTTGTATTTGTAGTATTATTAATTTGGATGTTATGCTTTGTATTCATTCATTGTGATTACAGGTTTGCATAGAAGAAAGTTTTATATTTTTCTACATTTTCTTGTCAAAAAATGCAATTAAAGATATTGGTAACTTGATAGTTAACTGATGGCTACCTTTAATAACCAAAACTGAAAACTGACCGAAAATCAAAGTTCGGTTAACCGAACCGACCACTCCTTTGTGCGGTTCGATTTTGGTGCACGGTTTTAAAAAACTGACCAAAACTGACGGTTAAAAACCGCCGAACACCCCTAGTACCAATAGCATTAGCGATTTTTGGCTCTCTATTTTGAGAGCTAATTTCAGTCCAAACTTTGGATCCTTGTTTATCTGGTTGATTGTTGTTTTGTTTGGGATCTTATAAATAAGGTGCATTTTGACGGGGTTAGTGTAAATTTGTTGGCTGCCTGCATCAATTCTTAGATTGTTGTTGTGTTGCTTGCACTTAGAATTTTTGTGTATAGAGATTATATTGGTTTACTTTTTTACTTTTTGTGGACCTCTTCTGCTTAGTGTTTATAATAATTATTTTTATAGTGACAGCGGTTGTAATTATTATATTCAGTGCATGTGATTATTTTTCGTGTGAGCTTTCCTTACTGCATTTTGCCTAAAGGTTTTGTCACCTTCGGTTGACGCATGAAAATAATTTTGTTTGTTTTTATTGAAAATCTATATTTTCCGACCGCATATTTGAGATGTGAAATATGTAGTTGTCCTAGAATTAGTATTTAAATTATTACACAAATCACAAACTTTTCTGCACTATCTTTATTCCCATTTTAACATATTTAATTATTTCAAAATTATAAAAATTTCAAAAAAAATCATTTTATCTGTTTTATTCCATTTAATTTCTACTTATAATTTATTTTGTTCTTTTTTTTTTTTTTTTGTCATCTCCTTGAAGGATTGATCACCATTTTGTGCCACGAACAACCACTTTAGAATACTAGTTTGGATGTTAATTAATAACATTTTCAAACATGTAACTGTTTCAAGGGATATTTTGAGTTTGTTTTTTAAAACACAAGGATTGTTTTAGGCAATTACACAATAAAAATGTGAAAGTGGTATTTTAACAAAACATAAGAGGTGTTTTGAGTACTTGCTCATTTAGTGATAAATAGAATATCATTACTTTATAATAAAATCATAAAATCTTATATTTATGGGTTAGTCTAAAAATAGTCCTCGAACATTATACTAAATCACACTTTGGTTTTGTTAGGTATTTTTATTAGTTGACAATTTATTGACAATCTTTTAAAAATTCAAAAAACAGGTTCAAGAAGATTCGGAATCAAATTTGAAGAGATAAGGATAAGGCCTTGGTCAAAGAAAGATAATGCATTGGTTAGTTGAATTTAATGGGATTCTAGAAAGTGATAAGGATCAAAAAGATTGTGTGAAGAATTTGAACTGATGATTATCTAAATTTGGGAAGGCTATAAACATCAAAGATAAAGGAGATATGGATTTGAATTTAAATGGAAGATAAAGCTTGTATGAAGATCAAGTTATTCTCGGATTCGAATTCTTGACTTCATCCGATTATTGTTAGGAGTTGTTCAAAATTAGAGATTTAAAATTTGAATGGCTTGTGTGTGTGTGTGTGTGTGTGTGTGTGTGTGTGTGTGTGTGTGTGTGTGTGTGTGTGTATTCACGTGAGCTACACAAAGAAGATTAAGTTTGAGCTGCACATGTGATTGGAACTTGAAATTTGACTTGGTCAAAGAAAATCTAAATATAACTTGCTATAATGAAAGATAAGGCATTCAAAGATCAAGTGTTATCTTGCAACAAGGATAATTAATTCGGATTTGAAAGTTTGCTGCATAATTTGAATTGGAGATTAAGAAGATAATGTGAAGATATTTTAGAGCCTATATTGGAGAGAGAATCATGGAGATAATAGAGATCTTATTGAGAGTGGATTTGAATGAGATTCTCTTGACTTTATTTAAAAGCTTTGTTTCAAAGTATATGTGACACAATTTTAATAGAACATCTCCAAAAGGAAAAGTATGTGAATTTGAGAGCTTAATACTGAGAAAATATTCAAAGAGACGTCTGTGAGTTTTTATTGAGACCGTTCTTCAAGTGAGATATTTGTTGCTTTTGGGAGCAAGCTCTGCCGGTCGAAAGGAGTTTGCCAGGTGAATAAAAGATGTTTGGTGCACGCTAAACAATCACTGTGGAGATTTGTCACAGCGGCGTTATTGTCTAGAAGGGAGTCCTTGAGTGAATAAGTCTGTCCGGTGTCTGTAATTTTTGGAACATAGTGAACTGTTTATTGCCTGGGTGTGGCCCCGCAGATGTAGGTATGCGCACCGAACTGAGATATCATATTATGTGTTCATTTACTTTTTGCATTTTATTCTGCTCGAGCAACTGAACGTAATTAACCCGGATCTTAATTAATTAAGCTGTGTTTCAGACAGTATTCTAACATCATCTGAAACACCAGACGCAAAATCATATCCAACAAGTTTCTAATATCTTAAAATATGTCAAAGTTTATCCCAATTTATTTCTTAATGTAATAAAATTAATCCTTCCATTAGCCGACCGTTAACAAAAAAGCACCTCAATCGCTTGTGATGTATAGTTGGATTATTGAAATGAGTTTTAATGGCCTTGGAGCCAGCCCTATCATAAATTATAGCATATGTTCAGAGAGAAAACAAGATGAAATATATGGGGATAGAATAAGCATTTCTAATATAATGCTATAAATGATGTGCCAATTGAAAATTTGGCATTTAAAATTAAAAAACACTCTACAATATGATGTTATTTGTTATGGCAATTTTGTCATATACTATACTTGATTGGAAATTTATAATCAAGTATAGCATATGACAAATTTATTATAAATTTAACATTTAATTGTTATTGATTGATATGTTTACGTTTTCAATTAATCATGCAACATTTATCTTTTCAAATTATTTTAGCATTAATAGTTTATTATTACACTTTCAACGTTTAATAATTATAATAAAAAATAGATTTAACATTTAAAATAACCCACGACATATCAAATATACTATTATTATATTTTTTTAGTGCTAAATATATAATTAGTATTAGTATATGCATTAGATATCATATAACATCACATCAATCCCACCTTCAATTAATTAATACCGCCCTCAAACTGAAATGTTCATTTTACTCTCACTTAAATAGCACATGATCGGCACTCGATCTATTTCGTCCAAATTTTAACACAAATATAATAAAAATACAAACTTTATCACACTAGAATAGACACGAATCGTTTTTGTGATACTTTATAGATTATGGGCCAAAGTGATATTTGTTGTAATGTTCGGAGACTGTTTTTAGCAATTAGGATTAATCCTATAGCTATTTATATTGTCGTCTTGATTTAGATTCGTCATTTTAACTATCTACTTTTTTGGGAGTTTTGAATTTATACGGGAAAAATACTCAAAATATATCTAGATTAGTATTACTTTACCTCTTATATTATCCAAATGTCTAAAGTATCCATTGTTTGTAAAAGCAGTTTCAAATATACTCTGTAATCCGCTAAATTTTTTAAAATACCATGATTACCTTTACCAATTTTATATAAAATATTAATTTAATTAATTAAAATAACAACAAATTTAAAACGAAACAAAATTCTCGAGCTTATTTTAAAAAAAAAAAAAAAAAAAAAAAAAAAAAAACACTGTTCCCTGGTCGCCACCGTGGTCCCGCGATGCAGTGGCGGCGGTAACGAGGCAGCTATTATAAAAATGGGCAAAACTGAATCGATTGGCATTTAACTCGAAACGACGACAAGCAAGAACACTGTTCACGAACGGTGTCAACTTAACAGCATTTCCATAATTGAAAGAAAAAAAATGGATTGCTCTCTGTTTGATTTTCTTCTTAATTTTCCCCATCTCTTTTTTTTTTCCTCTTTTCCGTACAACAATTTCTAAATCACCAAGAGATCATACACGTCCATACATACCCAAAAAAAAAAAAAAAAAACAAATCTTCTGTCATCTAACATACAAACACTAGTTAATTCATTATCTAAACCTTTTTTTTTTTTTTTTTTTTTTTTGAAGGCCATTATCTAAACTTTTGCTTTAAGCCTTTAATGACTTTTAATTTTTAATGTTCCCTTTCTTTTTTTTTTTTTTTTTTTCCGCATCTTAAAAGCCATCAGATGTAAGAAAAGCCAATTTTATTTTTTTAAATTTAACCTTTTCCCTTTTGCTTTTATTGATTGTAAATGTATTTACCTAATATTTCAAAAAGTGATGGAACTTCAAGTGTTCGAACCCATAGTCCTAATCAAAATTATTGTTGATTTTTATTTTTGTTCTATGAACAATTAAATAAAGATGATAATTCCTTTTTTTTTTTTTTTATAGAGGCAACCTTTTAAGCTTATAATTAAAGACGATTCCTCTTTTTTTTTTTTTTAATCTATGAACAATTAAATAAAGATGATAATTAAGCAACCTTTTTATTTATCAACAATTTCTGTTCAGATCATTTATATCAAAGAGAGAGATAAATGTTTTAACACTAAGTTCCTTGTCATTAGTTACCATATTCTATCATCTTAAATTTATTATGGATAAAATTACAAGTTTTCTCTCCAAATTATGTTCTTTGTCATAAAATGCGTCCGAACTTTAATTCTAACTTTTTATCTCCGAATTTGTACAACTCTTGAAAATTTTCTCCCTCAACTAAATTTTTGGAGGAAAATATCACGCAAAATGCAAAACTAACACAAAAAAAAAAAAAAAAAAAAAAAAAAAAACTCTTTATGTCAACATTTTTAATAGAAATAACACGTATTACACAAATAATGAGGGTCGTAGAACTATTTTTAGTACACAATTACTTTGTTAGTTCCTCCCCGTTTAGTCACACAAAAGTATAATTATGCAGTAATTGTTGTCATTTTTTTTTTACTACACTAGCTTTCTTTTAATTTACTTGACTTAAAGAACTTTAGAGGTTCATCAATGGTGGCCAACAACAAAAACAAAAGTAAGAATTTAATAGAGGAGGAAAATTTGCAAGAGTTATTGAAGTTTGGGAAAAAAAGATAAAATTAAAGTTCATGGGGCATTTTATGACATGGTCTATGATTCAAAGGAAAAACGTGTAATTTGTCCTTTTATTATCTAAATCCTAAACAGCACTAAATCGGATATCAATACTCCATTATGAAGCTATTATCTATGAGATCATGTTCTTATCATGACTTCTGGAATTATGTCTCCAAGATTTGAAATGTTGATCACCAATTTGATCTCATTCTTTGGAACATCAAAACACGTAAACCATAAATATCAGTCCATCCCTCAGAATCAAGACCGCCATTAAGTGTTCATTAATAAAGTAGAATTTAGTTTAATATGACTAATCCAATTCCACATTTGCCCAGCCGGATGCATACCAAATACATCAATGTCTCCACTAGAAGTAAAACTACTTCAAAGATTAAGGCCATTTGTTTTATAGGTATGAATTTTTTAGGAGGTCAAATTCATTAAATTAAATAGAGCAGGGTGCATTTTTAACCTTTTTGCGATCAACATTTTTCTGATAAAATTTAAAGTTGGATTAAGTCTATGAACCATGCAGACTATAAGATCAATAAAAAATTTTGATTAATTCTATGAACCATACGGACCATAAAAAAATCATTTTTTTATTGAAGTACTAGAGCTCGTTAAAATCTTAGCAAACACAACGTGACCAACTTTGCTTGCTTATTGTAGACTCTTGATTTGGACTATAACCTTAAGAATATTATCTTTGGCATCTCAGAATATCTTTCATGTTTACTCTAACAACCATGCAGTCATCTCATGAAAGTAATAAATAATAGATTTAATTCAAATAAGATGCCTAATTATATAAAAATTAACTTATAAATGCGTTAATCTTGATAGAACTCAAGCTTACGGAGGTTGTTGCGGATGTGGCTTGAGAAAGGCGGCTTACACAAAAAAGCGTCACAACAGCTCAAAGGTCCTAGGCTGTGTTTGGTTCCACGATTTAAATGGTTGATTTAGTTTGAGTTGTGGTACTTTAAATTATAGTGTAGTAAATTGTGATTCGAACCAGTGTTTGGATATGCAAATAAATTGTAATTTGAATTGTGAATAAAATTCAAACCGTGTTTGGATAAAGTGTTAAAAACTGTCAATAGAATTTTGTAACAAATCTTATAAAATCTAATTGTAAATGACATTTGATGATGTGGTTATTTACCGACAAATCAAGTACCTTTGAGTTAAAATATTTGTGAGTTTTTAAGTTTTTTTATTAGTTGTGTTTTTGTAGGAATCATTAATAAATGGGAAATTAGGTGAAAACAAGGAAAAAATGGAGTTTTGAAAGCTATCGGGACTAGCCACGGATGAGGGCAAGGACTCTCGCAAATCATCGCACAAAACGGGGAGAAAATCGCCAAAGAGCATACTTGGGTAGGTGCTGGTGCTTGCCTACGCACGCCAGTAGCGTGCTTGCGCGTGCCTGGTAGCAGGCGCTACAGCGTACACGGGCAGGCTAGATGGCCGCATGCGCGGCCGCATCCCCCACTGCGCTGAAACGTGCCTTTGGGTCTTTTTTTGGCCCTTGATCAATTTAGATGGCCATTTTTGACCCTTGGATGAGTTTAGATGATGTTATTCTCAATTTTAGGCATATTTAAGTAAGAGAAACCCTAGTTCCTAACTTGGAGAGGATGAGAGGCACAAAAATTTCTAGAGAGAAGTTTGAAGTTGGAGATTCTTGAATATTACTTGGGAGAGAATCTTAAAGATTTGAAGACTTGAAGCTGATCTCCACAAGAGTTTCTCTTTCTTCTCCCTTTCTATTGTAGTTTTTGAGTGTTTGTTCTTAAATTTGTGATTTTAGTTATGGATTCCTTTATGTTGAGCTAGCCTTCACATTCTAAGCTTGATGTAGCTTTATTTGAACCGTGTTTGATTATCTTGTCAATTGTTAGTTAAATTTCATCTTAATTTTGTCACGCCCCCAAACAGGGGTTAGTGACGTGGAGGCTTGTTTAGAAATTTAAACATACTTAAGAAAGTGATTAACAATTAACAGTTCAAAATTAAATTTCAAATCTAAAATATTCAGGTATTTCCAAAGAAACCCCACTACTTATAAAAAATTAAGTTTCAAGGAAAGTGGTGGAAATTCCAGCAAAACAAGTTCAAAACCTCACCCCTGGTATCATATCAGGAATCCCCACAGGTTTAGCATACATGAACATAAATAAGAAAGTAAATGTTGACATTAACCACAGTCTAGCAATATTTGAGTTCAAAATTCATAATTTAATACATACCTTAAGGAAAGTAGGAAGGAAAAAGAAAGGAAGGTACAGATCTTCACTTCTCAAAATCATATTCACCTCACCAGTAGTGGCTACCTATTCAGCACTACTTCTCGCGTCGCCTGGTGGGGTTAAGTACATTTGAAACAAGAAAAGTGAGCGAAAAGCCCAATGGGATATAACTTTATAAAACTTTATAAATGAAAGTGCCCATGGCCCGAACATATCATCCAGAAGCGATCATCCTTTAAAGAAAGGAAATGCTCACATAATAGTGGCAAAATATCTAAATAATGAAAATATGCAAATCCATAATATCACCACTGAGCAAGAGGTGGCCAGTATGGGTTTTAGAACCTACCCCCAAGGGTACGATTCCCATATCCTGATCTCTATGGGCATCATGTGTTTTATCATTTCTTAAAATATCTCATTTTAAGAAAGAAAACTCTTTAAAATCTCATTTCTAAATTATTGGAAACTCAATAGCATTATTCATGCCATTTCCTTTAAAATCATTTCTTTCTTTAAATGTGTTTGGTGTTCAAAACATTTTCATATGCCAAAATTATTTAAATCATGGTTGTTAAGGATATGGACAAGAATATCCTACCTCTCAAATATCAAACATGTGGCTATCTTCACGTAGCCCTAGCTCAACTTGTCTTTGAAGCTCCAAGTCCAATCATGCCACTAGCTTCATCATCAAAATCAACGGTTTAGAGTTTAATCCTTTCCTCTAAACATTCTTGTTTAATTATATACAATTGTATCATACTAGTGTGCCTTAACTTAAAATTAAAGTTCATAAACAATTCTTAATTCAAATCATGATTCTTTGGGAATTGAGATTTATTCCAGAAAATCGAATGGGAACAAGGATTAATGTGGCTAATCCACTCATTTTGAGTTCCTAAATAAAGTTAGGTTGGTTTTACATCGAGTTTCGGGGTCAAAACAATATTTTTAAACTATTTATGGTCGGATTTAGTATGAACCGTTCGACTGGTGGCAGAGGAGTGTAACTGCACCGGTCAACCGGTGGAGTAATGACAAGTCGACCGGTTGTGAGAAATGTCAGGGCCAAAAATGGTCGATCCGTGGGAAACAAAGCCAAATCCTGCAATTCCGGGTTCGATTTCAACATATTCTCAAGAGAAACTAACAAAACCAGGTTCCAATCAACAAATGGGGTTCAAAGATTCAAAAACCCCTAAATTTCATCAAGGTTTCATCAAAACCCATTCAAAAATCCATTCAAACCAAAACTAAATCAAAACTCATCAAAATCCAACCAATAACCAGAAGATCAAGAATGGGTTTTCAAATAATTACCTTGATCCTTGCTTTAGGGTTGAAAACTTGTTGGAGATCCTCATTTTTTGTTCAAATCCGGTTCAAAACCTCTTAGAGAGAAAGTGAAGCTTGAGAGAGGAAAGAAGAAGAGGAGATGAGAGAGAGAGAGAGAGAGAGAGAGAGAGAGAGAGAGAGAGAGAGAGAGAGAGAGAGAGAGAGAGAGAGAGAGAGAGAGCTCAATAAGAGAGAGACCGAGAGATTGAGAGAGGGAGAGTGAACTGAGATAGTGAAAGAACGAGAGGAAGAGAGAGTGAGAGTGACGAGAGAGGGTGGAAGTAAAAGGAGAGGGTGGAAGTATGTATTTCCACATACTTCTGGGATGAAATTATAAATACTAAAAAAAAGTTTAAAAGCTCTTGATTAATTAAGAAAATCAAATTAGACACACTAATAAACCATAATTAGCATAATTAAACATGTTTAATTCTTGAGGGCGTTACAAATTTATTTATGTTTTTCTATGCTTAATGTTTCTAATTTATGTGGCCAATGGATTAGATAATTTTAAATTGTTATTTTGATGCTTGGGAGACATTGATTATAGTCCAGAACTGAAAAACATAATTTAGGTTGTTGTGAGTCTGGGAGAAGATCAACACTTAGATAATCTCGTTGAGAGTCTAGGATATTATGAGACTGAGAGATGATCAAGACCTTGATTATCAACTAGGATTTCGATTGTTGTGAGGCCGGGAGGTGATCGGTATTTAATTTCCAATTTAAGGGTTAAATTTAATAAGTGTATGAGTAAATGGGTTATATAAGAATACTAATTCGGGTATTCATGCATATGACTTCGTTTGACGCTCGGGAGAGGTAACGATGTTAAATTATGTCCCTTAATAAATGAATTGAGTGGAATTGGCTAGGAATGTTTTGATAGGATGAACATAAGAATGATAAGGTGAAGTCAAGTTCCTAATACATTTGTGCATAGAAGTTTCCATATATATATATATATATATATATTTTTGTATTTATAACTGTTCTAATTCTATTTTTATTTTATTGAGTTCAGTTGTCTAGAAAAAATTGAGCTTTCCTTTAGAAACGATACTAACTCACCTTTTACTATTAAAATTTGACATCATACGCTTATGAGCGAACTGTCATCTTCACTTTCACAAACAAACCAACTTAATTACAAGTCATTCCTTTTACACTTGATTACATGACTGCCATTCGTTTCTTTAACTCTTAAATCTACTGACTTCAGCCTAAAAAAAAAGGAGGTCAGGGATTACATAATGTGAGAGAGAAATCTTATGCTCCATGAGCATTGGAAGATATTGATTTTGTGATTGTCTTAATAAGAAGCCGTTGTAAAGATATATATTGGTGTTGCTCTTATTTTTTTATTTTTATTTTTTTTGGCTAAATTGGTGTTGCGATTCAGACGAAGCCGTTCTTAGGCTTGCATTGCATAAAAAATTCTAAGGTATAAATTTTGGTCTTTTTTTATTCTTTATTATAGATTTTTTTTTATTTATTTTTTTCCGTTTTGAAGCGTTTGATGATTTTATGCTCCGTTTCTAAGGTATATAATTTGCTCTAGCTTTTTTTTATTCTTTGTTATCGATGGTTTTTTATTTTTTCTTTTCTCCCTTTTCTTTTTGAAGTCATTGATACATGTTTTGCTCAATTCTTTGAACTATTGTTATTTATTTTTTATAATTACACTTAATTCTTATTATGATTCGTTATTTGGATGACTTTTTTGTATACTTAATTCTTAATTAATAAAATTTATCTTTGTTATCTTCCACTTTCAAAGTTTTTTTTTTTTTTTTATGAGATGAGATTACAATTTTTCTTTTTTCTTTTTTTTTTTTTTTTGTAAACTTTGTATCAGATTGAGATTTTTTTTTGTTTAGTAAAGGAAATAAAAAGGAATGGCAGTCTTGTAAATAATGTAAAAGAAATAACTTATTATTAAATTAGTTTGTTTAAGAAAATAAGAATAACACCCGTTAAGAAATTATACTAGCATCAGTAATAGAGTCTGAAATAGAGTTCTCTATTTAGCATTCTTCATTTCCATTTGTAATTTAAAACTTATCTTTGCATTAAAGATATTTTGCTATAATTAATGGCCGTCCTTAACTTTTAGTGATTGGTAATTTTCGACTAGTACATACACTTTATTATTTCTTTTAATAATCAACAAGTATATAGATCTTTCAAGCAGTTAATTTTTCTATAAATTTCTTAATAAAGAAGGAAATGTCACCGTTGTAATCCTGTAACCAAATGTTAAATAGTAATCTAAAACAGATTATAAAGGGCATGTTCTTTTATAAAAAAATAAAATAAAAAATAAAAAAAAAATAAAAAAATACAACTCGAGTTATAACTTTATTTAAGTTCATATTCTTTTAAGTTTCAATTTTATTCAATTTTACTCAATTTTATTCAAGTTACAACTTCAACTCAAGTTATAATTCAAATTCAACTCAAAAACTACACTCAAATTACACTTTAAAAAAACATGCCCAAAATCATCCCCCAAAAAAAAAAAAAAAAGGGTTATAAAATGAAAAGACACAACTTTACACTATTTTTTATGTGACAATTTTTTACAGTGCTTTATACAATATTAAATATTTTCCAAAATTGGTACAGACTAAGAAAATTAAATGTTGGCTTTAATAATAATTCTTTCGAAAGGGAATGATTATCATTTGCCGAGTTATTGCATCCTATATTACCTTCACTACCATATAATTTGATCAAACTAATTCACCAAACTCGTGATGATACTAGGTTTTTTTTTTTTTTTTTTTTTTTTTTTTTTTTTTTTTTTTTTTTGAGAGAGAGAGAGAGAGAGAGAGAGAGAGAGAGAGAGAGAGAAAGAATGATGGTACTAGTTAAAAAGGATCCTATGTTTTTACTAACATTATAATGTTATGTGTACTTATCAAATAATAAAAAAGAAAATACATTTTGCTACAAATTACAACAGCAATTAAGAATTGAAAATTCTATGGTGAAATACAACGTTAATTATCAGATGATCTTCAAATTTTGTACATGTTTTTTAATCTGACATGATCATAACATGATCTCAAACATTGCAATCGTGTCTTAATAAGTTTTTTTTTTTTCCATATCTTATCATAAAATACTTCTGTATACTATTTGTAATCCCAAACTAAAAAATTCACATTATTTCCCCAACTAACGTTATTTGCGGAGAGAACCTCAAAAGTGGCTTTGAAGTCTCTTTATCTCTAAGAAAACTCACCATCCGTATTTCACAGTCGTAATAGACCAACCGCTAAGCTCTAAAGCGATCTGTTGACAAGTCCATGTCCTCAAGTGCCTTTTGGTTGATGAGTCTGACTCAAGAAGCTCTCTCTCTCTCTCTCTCTCTCTCTCTCTCCTCTCTAATTCGCAAGTCCCAACCAACCCCAATTAGCCTTTCCTTGCATTCTCCTCATTCTACTTCTTTTGTGACTATTACTCTCAAGTTGCTTGATCCAGAATGAAAAAATTATATTCAACTTCAAAAGGTAACACTGTGAGCAACATCTTTAATAGGGTCATAGATTGGGAGCTCAGGCCTGGCGGTATGCTTGTTCAAAAGAGAGATGTTGGCGATGCCTCTTCTGGGCCTATGATCAAGATCAAGGTTTCTCATGGTTCTTATCACCATGACATCACTGTCCCTGCTCATTACACTTTTGGTAAATAATATAATAACTATATATCATCTAATTCATCACCTTTCTTTTCATAGTTGGCTCATTGCCTTATCTAGTATAGTGTATAGTGTTTGTACTTTACTCTTTTTTTTCTCGATGGAAAATTCTAATTGGGTCTGGCCATTTAGCAAAATTCAAGTAAGTTTGGTCATTTTAATCTCGTAAATTACTAAACGTTAGATTGAGGTGTAGTTTAACAGTAAATTCACACCTGTCTTTATCTTGAATTGTAGAGTACAAACCGCCCAGCACTAAGTTTCAAATTAAGGTAGAAGTAATTACTGATTTCATAAAAGGTCCATGTAGAGGCGTTTCAGCATTAATGAACTATGCACCATGTGTGTGTGTATTGATAGAGTGAGTCTTGCTTGCCATAATTATCTATGTTCCCTTCTTCCTATTACATGACCTTTTTTTACATGAAGTCAAGCAAGATTTGGTTTCAAGAATTCTTCTTGTTGGTATTTGGAGTAAATTATCACTTCACAATCTGAAATCAATGCTCAATTTTGTTGTATAAAAGGGGATCTGAAAAGGGTTCTGGCCCATGAGACCGGTTTGCAGCCTAAAGAGCAAAGGTTGTTGTTTAGAGGGAAAGAAAAAGAAGACATGGATTGTTTGGACATGGTTGGTGTGAAAGATATGTCCAAGATTATTTTACTAGAAGACCCGGCTAGCAAAGAGAAGAAGCTTGAGGAGATGAAGAAAAATCAAAGCCTATTGAAGGCTTATGAAGCCGTAGCCCAAGTAAGAGCAGAGGTTGACAAGCTCTCTCAAAAGGTTGAAACTTTACTTTCCACTATTACCAATAATCCCCTCACTTGTGACATCCCAAACAGTAAATAATAAATGGTCTGATGTATTAGTGTTAAATGTGATATTTAGGTTGTCACTCTGGAGACAATGATGCGCAGTGGCACTAGATTTGCAGACAAGGAGTTTGTCGTCTTGACCGAGTTGCTCATGACGCAGCTGCTCAAATTGGACACAATTGAGGCTGAAGGAGAAGCCAGAGCGCAGAGGCGGATCGAGGTCGGTGACAATTGAACTTCTCCTACGTTGTTACTTTTTGGTCTATTTTCCTCAAAACATTTTTTCATGAGAGTTTTGAACATGACACTTGTGATCTTGAAGATAATTAGTATTGGTTTATGAGTATACTATTCAGGATAGGCTTTTAGAAAGAATAGTATTCAATCTTTTAAGGCCTTCACATAGTAATTGGTGAGCAAAAACTGAAAACTGTTTAGTATTTACTCATAATGACTAAAGATCTGATGTATATTTTGGATCCCGAACAGGATGAACCAGGGAGATAAGTTCACTAGGAAATGTAATGCAAGTACACTTAGAATTTAGATAGATCCTTTCACTAACTTTGGTGTCGTTTTTTTTTTCCCCACTACGAGGAAAAAAGTGAGAAGAATATGGATCCTTTTTATGGCCGAACACGTAGCCTAGAGGGACCATATATGATATATTCTTTTTAAATGTGCATAACTGAGTGGTTAAACAATGGGTATCCAATGACTGAAGCAGTACAAGAACAATCGATCTGTCATAGTACAAAACAAGTCAAAGAAACTTTCAAATTTCATTAAAGGATATATGTCCGGGTGATGAGCTGTAAAATTGTATGTACTACCATAAGCCCATAAGCTTTCACTCCGTAAAATTTTATGGTAAGGTATGAAAATTTCAGTGAATTATACCAAATTAAATAAATATAAAATTGTTAGAATAAACAAACCTCTATACCTACACAATAGAAAAATAAATTAAAATAAAAATAACATAAAAATAGACAAAACAAATATTTAGGTGGTTTAGAAAATTTTATATGTCCACAAAATAGGAAGAAAAATTCACTAACAGTTTCAGAATTACACACTCAATAGTTTTCATACTTTCTCTCTCTACCCAAAATCCATTATACCCTTGTCTATCTCTCTCCTCATTTTTTTCTCTCTCTTAAAATGAGGCACTCTGTCTCTACACTTTTCTCTAAGCATACAAAGCACTTATTTATAGACTTCTAATAATCATTGCCCAAAAACAGAAAACAATAACTTACCAAAAAACATGAAATAGTAACTTTCCTAAAACCAATTTGAGTTACTTACCTAATAATCTGCACCTTGACTCAAATTCTCAACTCACACATATGGGTGTCCAATTTTGAAACCCGTCATCACACCGACAATGCAAACTTCAACAAGAGTAAACATGTATCAAGTTCAAACTCTCATCAAACTTGACACAAGAAACTGTCTTCTTCTTCTTCTTCAAAGTACTCCACTGCTACAAGTCTTCGTCATCTTGTCTTTATCATCTTCAACTGTCATCATCTTGTTGTACTTTTTTACTCCTGCAACTTCTTTTACAACAAAAGAAGATTCTTCATGGCTTGGTTTCACCTTCATAGCTCCACCTACAACAGTAGTCCCAATCAGTTTATACAAAATTTTCACCTTTCATGGCTACTAAATCACCTCTCTTGACTTGCATAAAACCACCATTCACATAGTACTCACAACCCAAAGTGTCAAAAGCTCCCAAAGAAATCAAACTTCTCCTTAGTTGAGGAACATGTTGAACATTTGTCAATGCCCTCACAACTCTATCAAACATCTTCACCTTAATCGTACCTATTCTAGCAGCTTTAGTACTAGAATCATTAGCCATCAATAAAATATTGGCATCATAGGGTTTATAGAAATCAAACCACTCTTTTTATGGGCACATATGAAATTAGCATCTAGAATCTAAAATCTAAGAGTAGAAATATTTTCATCACCATTAACAGACTAAACATCATCTCCACTATCATACTTGTCGCTAACAACATTTGCAGAATCTAAAGTCTCTTGGGTTTCTTGCTTTCTTTTTTTTCAATGTGCTTCGTCAATTCTTCACAATTTCTCTTAATATGTCTCTTCTTATGACAATAGAAGCACTCAATATTCTTTCTTGGATGGGATTGAGAACGATCATCTCTCTTATTATAATATCTCCCTTGTGACTTACTTCTACCCCTATTCGAATCTAACTGTATGACTAAAACTTGTTCATTATGAGACTTAACAATAGGCTTTTTCATATTTACAGTCTCTAACAGAGCAGTCGACACTTCACTCCCACAGTCAACATCATGTTTCTAACTAAAAGTATAGTCATCAGAGTCTCATGTGATTTAGTTAGGGATGCCAACAAAATTACTGTTTCCTCATCAATTTTGACATCTACACTTAACAATTGAGTTATGCACTTATGAAAATTATTTATATGATCTCTAACATCAATTTCCTCATTCATCTTCAACTTATACAATTACTTCTTCAAATATAATCTATTTGTTAGGGATTTCGACACATAAACTTTTTTAATTTTTTTCATAACTTAGAAGAAGATGTTTTATTCATAACACTATATTTTAATTCATAAGCCAAACTTAAACGAATAGTGCTTACCACTTTCGCTTCTAATTATTCTCAATCTTCATCTTTCATATTTTCTAGCTTCTTTCCTTGCAATGCTTTCAGTAATCTCTACTGAATCAAAACATCTTTCAACGTACTATGTCAAATGTTAAAATTATTTTTTTCATCAAACTGCTCAATCTTCTCAAACTTTATCCAGTACATTATCTTGACTTTTTTTTAATCTTCACCACAGCTCTGATACCAGTTGTTGAGGAAAAAACACACCCTTACACCCACGCAGAAAAAAATAAATTGAAATAAAAATAATAGAAAAATAGAGAAGACAAAGATTTAAGTAGTTCAAAAAAATTTCCTACGTCCATGGAAGAGGGAGAAAAATTCACTAATAGTTTCAAAATTACAGATTCAACAAACTTTCTTACTTTCTCTCTCTATCTAAAACCCCTTACAGGCTTACACCATTGCTTATCTCTCTCCTCATTTTTCTTTTTCTCTCTCAAAAAGAGGCATTTTGTGTCTATACTATTCTCTGAGTACACAAAGATGTACACAAAGCACTTATTTAGGTACCATTTGGTTTATGAATTCAGATTCATGATTCACGATTCTGATTTTTAAAATTTAAATTTTTTATGAGAGAAAAACACTATAGAGAATAATGAATCATGATTCAAAACCAGTAACAGATACATAAAATAAACATCCTGTTATAGACTCCTAATAATTTTTACCCAAAAACAGAAAACAGTAACGTATTAAAAAACACAAAATAATAATTTTTTTAAAACTTATTTGAGTCACTTATTTAATAAAAATTTATAAGAATTTGATGAAGATTTGATTGTTTTTAAAAATAATTTTTATTTTAAATTAAAAACGTTTTTATTTTTATTTTTATAAAAAATTATAA
>CP050229.2:9881787-9894426 GCA_012066045.3 Morus alba | reverse complement strand
AATAAAATAATCATTATTATAATAATAAAATAATAATTATAAAAAAAATCATAATAATAATTGAAATAGTAAAATATAATAATAAATACTAATAATAAAAACAATATTAAAATTGTAGTAATAATAAAAATAAAAATAAAAACAATAGTAAAATAATAATAATTATTATAAAATAATAATCATCATCATAATAAAAAAAATTAGTAACAAAATATTCTTAATAATAATAATAAATTATAATAAATAATACTACTAATAATAAAATAGTAAAAAAAAATAATAATAATAACAACACTAAATTGGTAGTAATAATAATAATAATAATAATAATAATAATAATAATAATAATAATAATAATGATAATGATAACAAAAATTAATCATAAAACTTTTGGAATACTTTATAGATTATATTAATTTATGCACGAATAAATTAGTCACATTATTTTATATATATTAAGAACTCAATCGGGAAAAATACCGGAAACCGACTGGGATGATAACTTGAGTTCTTTGACCACAAAACGATTCTTGCTCCAAGTTTTGTGTTTAGAAAACCAAAGTCTTCAACGTCGATTCCTTGATTTCACGTAGCGTATGTGTGGGCACACGTGAGACAGAACAAGTTTCAAAAAACACTCAAATTTTCACAAACACCCTACGCATGCATGATGTGGAATTTTAGGAGAGAAAAATTTTTCCTCTTTTTTTTTCTAGAGATAATTTGGCCACCAACTATTGGGGCTAAATATTGTTCTCAAAAATTGTGTTTACAATTTTCTATCATTCTCATATTTAAAGTGTAGAAGTCAAACTTCAAAACATAATTAAATATCTATCTCCTACTTGAATTTAGAACAACAAAATCTTCTCTCCTTTATCTCTTAAGTGGCCGGCCACCCCTAGGGTTTTCTAACCCTGTGTGTGGCGCCAATTACAGATAGGGAAGGAAGAGAAATCATCCTTTATCCTGTAGTCAATTTTAATTTCAATTCAAATTCAAATTTAAGTCAAACTTAAATTAATTTGAATTCTAAATTGAACAACTTATCAAATAAGTTCAAGAGGATAAATTTAAATTATGTTCACAATTCAAATTAGAAATTTAAATAAAAATCACATTATTTAAATAAAATCACACAAAATCACATCTTCAAATTTCAAATTTGAGGCGGACCCTTAAATTATGTTCAATTCAAATTCAAATTTTTCACATTATTTAAATAATAATTAATTCTCAATTAATTATTTTTTGAGTATTTAGGCCTCGTTTTAGCGGATTCGAAATTTTGAGATGTGACATTTTATGAGAGCTTTTTCTTTCAGAAAGTAAAATTTTGATGTGACAGAAGCTTTTTAATGTACAAACTTAAAACTAAAAACTCAAATCGGTGAAGTGAACGAGGCCTTAATTTTAGAATTTCGTAATTCTAAAATTTCTATTTTGCCCTTTGTGTCTAGTAGAATTACAAGGACGACGCGGGAACTAATGGACTTATAATCCTGAGCTCCAATAAAATTAATAAGTAATTAAACACTTTAATTAATTAATTAATTCTATTAATTTCAATAGTTACTCCGCAATAAACTTGGAACTGTCCATTTGATATAGTCATTACATATAGATCAATCCTTCATAAATAATTCGTAATTAGAGTCAGGTAGAATCCGTTAACCTCTCTAATTATATCTTCATTCTTGAGTACCATTGATTCTCTAATGGATAGTGATTCATAAAACACATTCATGAATCAGAGCGCTCTTAGTAATCGAAGTACCAAATCAACACTCAGGAGAATTATTTATCTACTTCTTTTTCAAGATGGAATGGATTCCATATCGTATAATAATATTTCCAACTACCTATTTCATCATGTCTCCAAAACACACTGAATAGGATTTAGGGTCTCAGAATCCGTACCGACTAAATCAAAAGACATAAATCCATAAATAGGAGTTTCTTAAGAACTCGGGATTAAGATCATTCTATATATGACCATTTCCAGAGACTCAATTATAATTTTTATGCTTAACGAAAATTATTAGAAATTCATATTGTGTCTCTGTGTCCATGTTTCACACAATCTCATTATGCGAAATACACTCATTCAATATCTCACCATATTAACAATCTGAGATAACACCGTTCCATTCTAAATGGGAATGACATGTATTAGTAATGTTTTAATTAAATATTCTGACCTTTAATTAGATTTATTACGAACATTACTTTTTGATTATTATCCTTAAACATTATCCTCTCGTATATAACACTTATATGCCATCTTTAAGGTTACATAAATAATCGAGGAATTTGTATTTGACATTCATAAAATATTCATAAATATATGCACATAAAATAAACTCTTTTATTAAATAAATAATAAATATCCTATTACATCTCATGCTTCTAAGACACTATTCACAACATAATCATCATCACAATAATAAAATAATAATAGCAAAATAATGATAATAATAAAAACAATAAAAAAATGATAATAATAATAATAATATAATAGTCCAATATTAATAATAATAAAATAATCGTAAAAATAGTAAATAATAAAATAATAAAAATAAAAAATAATAAAATTATAATAAAATAATCTTAATAATAATAATAATAATAATAAAATAACCATAATAAAAATAATAAAATATTATTAATAATAATAATAATAATAATAAAAAAAAACCATAAAACAATAATAATAGTAATAATCATCATCATCATCACCTCCTTCATAATAATAATAGTAATAATAATAAAAAAAAATAATAATAATAATAATAATAATAATAATAATAATTATAAAAATAATAAAAAACCATAAAATAATAATAATAATAAGAATAGTAATAAAATAATCGTAATATTAATAAAATAATAAATATATAATAATAATAATAATAATAATAACAATAATAATAATAATAATAATAAAATAATAAAAAGTATAAAAAATAAAAAAATAATAATAAAATAATAAAAAAATAATAATAATAAAAAAAAAAATAATAATAAAAACAAAAAAAAATAATAATAATAATAATAATAATAATAATAATAATAATAATGACAATAATAATAAAATAATAATAATATAATTATGATAATAATAATAAAATAGCAATAATAATAATAATATCAATAAGAAAATTATAATAATAACAACATTAAAAAATAATAAAAAAAATAAATTGTAATAATAATAATAATAATAATAATAATAATAATCATCATCATCATTATCATCATCATCGTCATAAGAAAAGAATAATAAAAAATAATAATAATAAAATAATGAACAATAATAATAAAATTAATAATAAATAATAAAACTATGATAAAATAATAATTTGTAATAATAATAATAAAATTATAAATATGACAATAATAACAATAATAAACTATTAATAATAACAATAATAAAATAATAATAATAATAAATAATAATAAAATAAATAAAAATAAAAATATAATATAAATAATAATAATAAAATAAAAAATAATAATAAAATATAATAATAATAATAATAAATAATAATAATAATAATAATAATAATAATAATAATAATAATAATAATAATAATAATAATAATAATGATGATGATGATGATGAAAGGCTCCCGAGGGCTCGTCAGGCCCTCAAGGCCCGCCACACCCCCAAGCCCACCAGACCCTCCAGGCCACCCAGGCTCCCCAGGACCCCAGGCCCCCAGGCCCCAGGCCACCCAGGCCCCACATTCCCCCCAGGCCCCCAAGGCCCCATAGTCACCCCAGACCCCCCCCTTCCCCAGGCAACACAGACCCCCCAGGGCCCCAGGCCCCCAAGCCACCCATGCCCCTGATGCCCCCAAGCCCCCAAGTCCCCCCGGACACCCCATCCCCTAGGGCCCCAAGGCAACCCATACCCCCAGTCCCCCAGGCCTTCCAGGCCTCCTCGGCCCCTCCAGGCCCACCAGCCCCCAAACGCCCCCTAGGGCCCCTGGCACCCCAGGCCCTCAAGGCCCCAGGCAACCCAGGCCCACCAGGCCCCCAAGGCCGCCCAGGAACGCAGGCCCTCAGGCCACAAGCCCACCAGCCCTTGAAGCCCCTAAGCCTAGGCCCCTAGACACCCAGGCCCCCATGCCCCTGAAATAATAATAAATAAATAATAATAATAATAATAAAATAATAATAATAATAATAATCATCATCATCATCATTATAAAATAATAATAATTATAAAAACAATAAAAAAATAATATTAATAATCATCATCATAATTATAAAATAATAATAAAAACAATAAAAATAATAATACATGCTAACACTAAAATTAAATATTCACAATAAATTAGTTTGGTATATATGCTATGGGAAAGGAGACAACTATCTATAAGTGTGTATGGGTCCGAAATCTTACTCCTTTTTGATTAATATCATTTTTAGTCAAGTCGGCTATTAAGCAATAGTAAAAATTAAACATCTAGACCCATATATTTTGAGGATAAGTTAAACAATTTTCTCATATGAGGTAAACTTGATTAATACCTTTTAAAAATATATGAGTCATAATTTTTACCTTTATCTTAATTCATAACATTTTTAATAAAATAATTACACTAACAAAATAGTATTTATTAAAATAAAAATCCACACTCTTATACTCTCAATACTAAATTCGCCAATTTTTTTTTTTTCAATTTTGCAGTCCTCAAATTTTCTCAAAACCTTCTTATTTGGGTCATTCAAAAGCCCAATGTTTTGGGCTACCACTTTGAAGGCCGAAATGAGTCTACGTCAAATTGGCCCATCGTAAGGCGAAAACCAATCTCACTTTCTCACCAGACCAAACCCCATCCCAGCCATTTATCCAAAAGCCCTAACCTCTTGATTAAATAACCCAATCTCTTTCTGTCTCCTCTCCCCCACCAAAACCACCAAAACCCTAGACGTGCCCCGACTATGGCGGCCGCTCCGACAGAGTCCGTCCAATGCTTCGGCCGGAAGAAGACGGCGGTGGCGGTGACCTACTGCAAGCGCGGTCGTGGCCTGATCAAGATCAACGGCTGTCCGATCGAGCTGGTGGAGCCGGAGATCCTCCGCTTCAAGGCGTACGAGCCGATCCTCCTCCTCGGACGCCACCGTTTCGCCGGCGTCGACATGAGGATCCGCGTCAAGGGCGGCGGACACACCTCCCAGATCTACGCCATCCGCCAGAGCAATATTACAGGGTTGCCTAAATGTTACTTAAATCTTGTTCTTTATTACCCTTTTATGGCTCAATTCAATTAGGCATATCTAGGAAATGTGAAGGGTAGTTCATTACCTAGGTTAAAAATGCTTCACACTATTTATTGCCTCTCCATTCTCGCGCCGCCTCAGACAAGCCTCACATTTCTACTTTTCTTCTCTCTCGACTCTCGTCTCTCCTTTTCTCTTCTCTGTGAGTCTCCACCGCCTGAGCTCTCAGTCCGCCGGAGGACCACCGCCTGAGCTCTCAGTCCACCGGAGGACCACCGCTTCTCTCAGTCCAGACGCACCCACCCTCGCCCTCACCCACCGGCAGTCCGGCCTTCTTCTTCTTCTTTCCTCTCCGCCCCATTCTCTCTGGACTCTCCACTCTCTCCGTCAGATTCGACCTTGGGGAGACATGGAACAGATTCGGTCAAAATGGGCCTTGGGGAACAGATTCTTTGCTTGGGGAACAGATTCGGTCTTGTTCTTCGACAGGTATTTCCCCTGTCCATAACCTAAATCGGTTCAACCTTTTTTTGTTTTTGTTTTTATCAATCTGTGATTTTGTATGCTTTGTATTTTAATTCTTGGGGTTTAGAGATAGCCGGAGAACTAGTGGGACAAGGCAGTGAAGTCTTAAAGCGTTGGTTTCAATCCGGTAGAGGTACGTTGGAGTGAAGCGAAGGAGACTGATTTTTACCTGATCTGTTCTTGTCCGGTGAGTTCATAATTATTAGACATATTAATGTTAATTAGTTGGTGACAATACCTGCCAATTCTTCTGTCGTGTGTGTGTGTGTGTGTATGTGGTACTTGGACATTGAGAATTTCTTCAGTGGCAAAAAAGAACCGATAACAACAACAACAACAACAATATCTGACTCAGTTGTTCATGTATATTTGGCCGGAATCTGTCTCAAAAACTAGTGCCTAGAGTATGTCATGACATAAGCCCATAACCCATTGTTTGTTAACTCCTTTTTTATCCCTTTAATTTGTGTTTGTTATTTCTCTTACCATTCTGAAATGTTTTCTTCAAAGCAGAAGGAGGATTGATGGGCAGATTTTTTAGAGGCAAACTTGTTTATTACACTATTTTTGTAATCTGTATACCTATGATGTTTCTCAACTTGTACCTCCAACGGGATTGACGGAGTCGGTACCTATTGGCAATTAATTCTACTGCTTCATTCCCCGATTCTATGCAACTAATTGAAGAAAGGTACTTTTATTAAAGAGATAGTGTGTTTATCAGTTTTAGACTGATCAATGTTGTTGCTTGAATTACATGCTCTTATCAGCTTTGTCCATGTTGCTTGCCATCAGTTTGATTTATTACTTGTCTTGGTATCTTCACCTTTGATCGTTGGGCCTACTTCAACTTGCAGGAAAGCAAAAGTGTGAAAACCCACAAACAAAAAACTAACCATCTGAGCTTCAACTTTTCTGACTTGAATAGAATATTAGTTGTTGCAAACCATTTTAACATCGATGGTAAAGTTATAGATTTATGTTGCCGATTGTTTTGATCTTTTATCAGCATAGCATATTATTCTGCTATTAGATGTTTGTTACCATCTACATTTATGAAACTCCTTTCTTTCTTTTTTTTTTTTTTTTTTTGTATTTCTTTTTCTGGCTATGTAGGAACGAAACGAGTGTTGCTACCACATGTTGTTACAAAACAACGTTGTCTATTACAACTGGACTTTCTGCTCCTTTTTTAACAATTTGGCCACTATGTACGAGCAACAGGTATTGTCATCTCTTTGTATGCAGTCACTTTCTCATTCTTGTCATCTTTCTTTGAAAAATGGTTAAAATTCTAGTTTGATGTTATTTAAATATCTCTAAACGTGTGAGATGTGGTTTTGTTTTCTATAAAGCAGTCATCTTCACTTGTTTTCTTTGCCGCCTCCACTTCCAGGGTCCATTCGCTCGAAGTGGATGACCAATCCATTCGCTGAAAGTTTGGTTGATGTTTAGGGTGCTATTATGGTTGTTGGAGCTTCAAAGCCGGCAGTTGTGGCTGATGCAGATGGCTTCTTCAGTGTAAAGAGTAAAATGCAGGTACATGCAGCTTCTACAATTGGTATTAGAGAGGTCTTTATTTCATGCCAATTTAACGTTTGATTATGTGATAATTCTTGAATGTTTAATGGGTAGGCACTTATGCATATGATGTATAATTATTGTGTGATGCTTATGTTTTATGCGGATGGATTGGTCGTAAATTTTTCTGGTTCCATGGAATTAGTTTTTGCTATTTTATTTTGATTAGATCAATTTTAAAATAGAAATCAATATGTAATTTATTATTCTCCTAATCGAGGGGCAAAAAGAGGCATGAAGATGGAGAAGACTTGGAAGACGGAGAATGACAAGAAGACCCAATTTGATGTAATTTTATTTTTATTATTATTTTGGGGTTGTAATTCTTCGGTCAAGTTTTTCCATTTCGCTTGCATTTCTTTATTTATTTATCTATTATGTTTAATAATAATTGTATTGTCATGCATCTAAGTGTCATTTAGGATAAAAAGTGCCTACTTAGTTTATATGTATGGCATGCATTAATTATATGTTTTAATTCTAAATTTGTTTTAGTAAATTGAATTAGTTAAATTCGCTAAACTGTTGATAATAAAAGTAGTAATAATAATAGAGGCTTCCCATGCCACCAGGCCCCCCAGGCCCACCAGGCCCCCCAGCCCCCAGGCCCCGGGCCCCCTGTCCCCCAGACCGCCCATCCCCAGGCAACCCAGGCCCCAGGCCCCCCGGGCCCCCAGGCCCCTCAGGCCCCTTAGTCCCCCCAGGCCCCTTAGGCAATGGGGGCCCTTTTGGTCCCGGCGCCCAGCTGACCGGCCTGTCAGTCCACCCGTGCCTTTCCCCCAACCCTCAGGCCCCCCAGTACACCTAGACCCCCATCCCCCAGGCAACCCAGGCCCCCAAAGCCCGCCCAGGTACCCAGGCCGCAAGGCTGCCAGGCCCCTGAAGCCATTAAGCCCAGCTGCAAGACCCAGGCCGTGAGGCCCTCGTCCCCCAGACCCCCCAACGCCCAGGCAACCCAGGCTCCCCAGGCCCCCTAGTCACCCCAGGCCCTCTATCCCGCGCGGCCCCTTAGGCAACCCAATCCTCCTAGGCCTCGTCGGCCCGTAAGGCCCCTAAGGGCTCCCTGGCCCCCGAGGCACACTAGGCTCCCCAGGCCCCAAAGCCCCACCAGGCTCCTTGGACCCCCAGGCTCTCCTGCCCCCCCAGGCCCACCAGGCCACCTAGGCCCACCAATACCCCCGGGCCCCCCATCCCCCCCCAGGCCCACTAGTCCTCCTTGACCCCCATCCCCCATCCCCACCAGGCTCCCAAAGTACCCCAAGGCCGCTGGCCCCTGAAGCCATTAAGCCCCCATGACAGCCTACCAGGCCGTTGGCCCCCCAGACCCATGAAGCCCCTAAACGAGCCGCAGGCTCCACGCCCTTAAAAAAAAAATAAAAAATGACAGTAATGAAAAAATAATAATAATAATAATAGCAATAATAAAAAGTGTATTTTAGTTTTATATATATCACGCATCATGCGCATGTTTTAATTTTTAACCTGTTTTAGAAAATTGAATTAATTACTTGCGTTAAACTGCTGATAATAAAATAATAATAATAATAATAAAGGCTTCCGTGTGGCCACAAGGCCCCCCCTCCCCTCAGGCCCACTAGGCCCCCAGGCCTTCCTTCCTCCCCACGCCACCCAATCCCCCAAGGTCCTTCCAGACCCCCAATCCCCCAAGCAACCAAGACCCTGCAGGCCCCCACGCCCCCAAGGACCCTTAGCCACCCACCCCCCATCCCCTAGGCAACCCAGGCCCCTGGGTCCCCAAGGCCTCCTAGGCCTGTAATGCCCCATGGCCCCACAGGCCCCCAGGCCACTAGGCTCCCCAGGCCCCAAAGCCCCACCAGGCTCCTTTGACCCAGGCCCTACTGGGCCCGTAGGCCCACCAATCCCCCTGGGCCCCCACACCCCCCAGGCCAACCTGTCCTCCCAGACCCCCATCCCCCAGGCAATACAGGCCCACCAGGACCCCATGCTCCCAAAGCCACCCAGGAACCCAGGCCCCAAGGCCGGCAGGCCCTTGAAGCCCTTAAGCCAAGCTTCCAATACACCCAGGCCTCAAGACCCAGCCCGCCCGGCTGTGAGGCCCCCAGACCCATGAAGCCCCTAAATGAGCTGCAGGCCCCACGCCCTTGAAAAAATAAAAAATGACAGTAATAATAATAATAATAATAATAATAATAATAATAATAATAGCAGTAGCAATTATAAAAAGTGCCTATTAAATTTGTATGTATGACATGCATCATGCATATTAATTATATGTTTTAATTTTAGACTTGTTTTAGAAAGTTGAATTAATTAAATCTGCTACGCTGTTGATAATAAAAATAATAATAAAGGCTTCCCATGGCCACAAGCCCCCAGTTCCACTAGGAACCCCAGGCCACTCAAGCCCCCAAGGTCCCCTCCAAACCCCCCAATCTCCCAGGCAACCCAGACCCTGCAGGCCCCCAATGCTCCCAAGGCCCCCTAGTCCCCCAGAACCCCAGGCCCCCAAGGCCTCTTAGGCCCGTCAAGCCTCCCCAGCCCACTAGGCCACCCAGGCCCCAAAGGCCCCCTGGACAGCCAGGCCCCCTGGCCCCACGCAGGCCCACCAGTCCTGCCAGGCCCTACACCCCAGGCCCACCATTTTCCCTAGACCCACATACCACCAGGCAACCCAGGCCCACTAGACCCCTCAGGCCCCCCCCCTGCCAACCAGGCCCCCAACGGCCCTCAGGCCCCTCAAGCTGCAAGGCCCCCCAGACCTCCCATCGCCCCAGGCTCCCCAGGCAACCTAGACCCCCTAAGCTCCCAAGGCCCCCCCAGTCTCCCCAGACCCCCCATTCCCCCAGGTAACCCAGGCCCCCAAAGTCCCCCAGGAACCCAGGTCGCCAGGCCCCTGAAGCCATTAGGCCTAGTCCCCCTATACACCCAGTCCCCAAGACCTAGCCTGCCAGGCCGTGAGGTCCCTTGACCCTTGAAGCTGCCAGGCCCCCAAGCCCTTGAAATAACAAAAATAATAAAAATAATAACTAAATAATAATAATAATACTAAAGAAATAATTATCATATTAGTAGTAAAATAATAAAATAATATTAATACTAACAATAATAAAATAATATTCATCATTATAAAATAATAAAAAATTGATCATAAAAATAATAATAGAATAATCATAATAATAATAAAACAATGAAAAATAATGATAATAAATATAAAAAGAATAATAAAATAATAAATAATAAAAAATAATAAAAAAATAATAAAAAAATAATAATAATAAAAAAAAATAATAATAATTATTTATTATAATAAAAAAATCATTATTATAATAATAAAATAATAATTATAAAAAAAAACAATAATAATTGAAATAGTAAAATATAATAATAAATACTAATAATAAAAACAATATTAAAATTGTAGAAATAATAAAAAAAAAAAATAAAAACAATAGTAAAAAATAATAATAATAATGATAAAAATAATAATAATTATTATAAAATAATAATCATCATCATAATAAAAAAAAAAATTAGTAACAAAATATTCTTAATAATAATAAATTATAATAAATAATACTACTAATAATAAAATAGTAAAAAAAAATAATAATAATAATAACAACACTAAATTGGTAATAATAATAATAATAATAATAATAATAATAATAATAATAATGATAATGATAATGATAATCATAATCATAATCATAATGATAACAAAAATTAATCATAAAACTTTTGAGATACTTTATAGATTATATTAATTTATGCACGAATAAATTAGTCACATTATTTTATATATATTAAGAACTCAATCAGGAAAAAATACCTGGAAACTGACTCGGATGATTACTTGAGTTCTTTGACCACGAACAGTCCTTGCTCCAAGCTTTGTGTTTAGAAAACCAAAGTCTTCAACGTCGATTCCTTGATTTCACGTAGACGTATGTGTGGGCACACGTGAGACAAAACAAGTTTCAAAAACACTCAAATTTTCACAAACACCCACGCATGCATGATGTGGAATTTTTAGGAGAAAAATTTTTTCCTCTCTTTTTTTTTCTTGAGAAAATTCGGCCACTAACTCTTAGGGCTAAATATTGTTCTCAAAAATTGTGTTTACAATTTTCTATCATTCTCATATTTAAAGTGTAGAAGTCAAATTTCAAAACATAATTAAATATCTATCTCCTATTTGAATTTAGAACAACAAAATCTTCTCTCCTTTATCTCTTAGTGGCCGGCCACCCCTAGGTTTTTCTACCCCGTGTGTGGCGCCAATTACTGAGAATAGGGAAGGAAGAGAAATCATCATTTATCCTGTAGTCAATTTTAATTTCAATTCAAATTCAAATTTAAGTCAAACTTAAATTAATTTGAATTCTAAATTGAACAACTTATCAAATAAGTTCAAGAGGATAAATTTAAATTATGTTCACAATTCAAATTCAAATTTAAATAATCACATTATTTAAAATAAAATTAATTATTTTTTTGAGTATTTAGGCCCCTCGTTTCACTTGGATTCTAGTTTTTGATTAAATTTTGAGATGTGACATTTTATGAGATCTTCAACTCAAATTACAAAATTTTGATGTGACATTTTCGGAGAGCTTTTTTTTAGAAACTTAAAACTAAAAAAAATTCAAATTGAAAATAGGCCTTAATTTTTAAATTTAATTAATTCTAAAATTTCTATTTTTTTGTGTCCGGTAGAATTACAAGGACGACGCGGGAACTAATGGACTTATAATCTCGAGCTCCAATAAAATTAATAAGTAATTAAACACTTTAATTAATTAATTAATTCTATTAATTTCAATAGTTTTTTAATGTAATAAACTTGAAACCGTCCATTTGATATAGTCATTACATATAGATCAATCCTTCATAAATAATTAGTAATTAAAGTCGGGTAGAATTGTTAACCTCTCTAATTATATCTTCATTCTTGAGTACCATTGATTCTCTAATGGATAGTGATTCATAAAACACATTCATGAATCGAGCGCTCTTAGTAATCCAAGTACCAAATCAAACACGGGATTAATTAATTAATTCTATTTATAATTTTTCAAGATGGAATGGATTCCATCTCGTTCATAATAATATTTCCAACTACCTATTTCATCATGTCTCAAAAAAACACAAAAACGGAATAGATTTTAGGGTCTCTAATTAATCTTCATTCTTGTTTTGTTTAGTAAATCAAAAGACATAAAATCCATAAATAGGAGTTTGTTAAGAACTTTACTAATCGGGATTAAATCATTTTATATATGACCATACATTAGACTCAATGGAATAATTTTATATATT
>CP050229.2:9871787-9879287 GCA_012066045.3 Morus alba | reverse complement strand
TAATCATCATCATAATTATAAAATAATAATAAAAACAATAAAAATAATAATACATGCTAACACTAAAATTAAATATTCACAATAAATTAGTTTGGTATATATGCTATGGGAAAGGAGACAACTATCTATTAAGTGTGTATGGGTCCGAAATCTTACTCCTTTTTGATTAATATCATTTTTAGTCAAGTCGGCTATTAAGCAATAGTAAAAAATTAAACATCTAGACCATATATATTTTGAGGATAAGTTAAACAATTTTCTCATATGAGGTAAACTTGATTAATACCTTTTAAAAATATATGAGTCATAATTTTTACCTTTTATCTTAATTCATAACATTTTTAATAAAATAATTACACTAACAAAATAGTATTTATTAAAATAAAAATCCACACTCTTATACTCTCAATACTAAATTCGCCAATTTTTTCTTTTTAATTTTGCAGTCCTCAAATTTTCTCAAAACCTTCTTATTTGGGTCATTCAAAAGCCCAATGTTTTGGGCTACCACTTTGAAGATTGGCCCATCGTAAGGCGAAAACCAATCTCACTTTCTCACCAGACCAAACCCCATCCCAGCCATTTATCCAAAAGCCCTAACCTCTTGATTAAATAACCCAATCTCTTTCTGTCTCCTCTCCCCCACCAAAACCACCAAAACCCTAGACGTGCCCCGACTATGGCGGCCGCTCCGACAGAGTCCGTCCAATGCTTCGGCCGGAAGAAGACGGCGGTGGCGGTGACCTACTGCAAGCGCGGTCGTGGCCTGATCAAGATCAACGGCTGTCCGATCGAGCTGGTGGAGCCGGAGATCCTCCGCTTCAAGGCGTACGAGCCGATCCTCCTCCTCGGACGCCACCGTTTCGCCGGCGTCGACATGAGGATCCGCGTCAGGGCGGCGGACACACCTCCCAGATCTACGCCATCCGCCAGAGCAATATTACAGGGTTGCCTAAATGTTACTTAAATCTTGTTCTTTATTACCCTTTTATGGCTCAATTCAATTAGGCATATCTAGGAAATGTGAAGGGTAGTTCATTACCTAGGTTAAAAATGCTTCACACTATTTATTGCCTCTCCATTCTCGCGCCGCCTCAGACAAGCCTCACATTTCTACTTTTCTTCTCTCTCGACTCTCGTCTCTCCTTTTCTCTTCTCTGTGAGTCTCCACCGCCTGAGCTCTCAGTCCGCCGGAGGACCACCGCCTGAGCTCTCAGTCCACCGGAGGACCACCGCTTCTCTCAGTCCAGACGCACCCACCCTCGCCCTCACCCACCGGCAGTCCGGCACCGCCGCTTCTTCTTCTTCTTTCCTCTCCGCCCCATTCTCTCTGGACTCTCCACTCTCTCCGTCAGATTCGACCTTGGGGAGGCATGGAACAGATTCGGTCAAAATGGGCCTTGGGGAACAGATTCTTTGCTTGGGGAACAGATTCGGTCTTGTTCTTCGACAGGTATTTCCCCTGTCCATAACCTAAATCGGTTCAACCTTTTTTTGTTTTTGTTTTTATCAATCTGTGATTTTGTATGCTTTGTATTTTAATTCTTGGGGTTTAGAGATAGCCGGAGAACTAGTGGGACAAGGCAGTGAAGTCTTAAAGCGTTGGTTTCAATCCGGTAGAGGTACGTTGGAGTGAAAGGAGACTGATTTTTACCTGATCTGTTCTTGGCCGGTGAGTTCATAATTATTAGACATATTAATGTTAATTAGTTGGTGACAATACCTGCCAATTCTTCTGTCGTGTGTGTGTGTGTGTGTGTATGTGGTACTTGGACATTGAGAATTTCTTCAGTGGCAAAAAAGAACCGATAACAACAGCAACAACAACAATATCTGACTCAGTTGTTCATGTATATTTGGCCGGAATCTGTCTCAAAAACTAGTGCCTAGAGTATGTCATGACATAAGCCCATAACCCATTGTTTGTTAACTCCTTTTTTATCCCTTTAATTTGTGTTTGTTATTTCTCTTACCGTTCTGAAATGTTTTCTTCAAAGCGGAAGGAGGATTGATGGGCAGATTTTTTTAGAGGCAAACTTGTTTATTACACTATTTTTGTAATCTGTATACCTATGATGTTTCTCAACTTGTACCTCCGACGGGATTGACGGAGTCGGTACCTATTGGCAATTAATTCTACTGCTTCATTCCCCGATTCTATGCAACTAATTGAAGAAAGGTACTTTTATTAAAGAGATAGTGTGTTTATCAGTTTTAGACTGATCAATGTTGTTGCTTGAATTACATGCTCTTATCAGCTTTGTCCATGTTGCTTGCCATCAGTTTGATTTATTACTTGTCTTGGTATCTTCACCTTTGATCGTTGGGCCTACTTCAACTTGCAGGAAAGCAAAAGTGTGAAAACCCACAAACAAAAAACTAACCATCTGAGCTTCAACTTTTCTGACTTGAATAGAATATTAGTTGTTGCAAACCATTTTAACATCGATGGTAAAGTTATAGATTTATGTTGCCGATTGTTTTGATCTTTTATCAGCATAGCATATTATTCTGCTATTAGATGTTTGTTACCATCTACATTTATGAAACTCCTTTCTTTCTTTTTTTTTTTTTTTTTTGTATTTCTTTTTCTGGCTATGTAGGAACGAAACGAGTGTTGCTACCACATGTTGTTACAAAACAACGTTGTCTATTACAACTGGACTTTCTGCCCCTTTTAACAATTTGGCCACTATGTACGAGCAACAGGTATTGTCATCTCTTTGTATGCAGTCACTTTCTCATTCTTGTCATCTTTCTTTGAAAAATGGTTAAAATTCTAGTTTGATGTTATTTAAATATCTCTAAACGTGTGAGATGTGGTTTTGTTTTCTATAAAGCAGTCATCTTCACTTGTTTTCTTTGCTGCCTCCACTTCCAGGGTCCATTCGCTGGAAGTGGATGACCAATCCATTCGCTGAAAGTTTGGTTGATGTTTAGGGTGCTATTATGGTTGTTGGAGCTTCAAAGCCGGCAGTTGTGGCTGATGCAGATGGCTTCTTCAGTGTAAAGAGTAAAATGCAGGTACGTGCAGCTTCTACAATTAGTATTAGAGAGGTCTTTATTTCATGCCAATTTAACGTTTGATTATGTGATAATTCTTGAATGTTTAATGGGTAGGCACTTATGCATATGATGTATAATTATTGTGTGATGCTTATGTTTTATGCGGATGGATTGGTCGTAAATTTTTCTGGTTCCATGGAATTAGTTTTTGCTATTTTATTTTGATTAGATCAATTTTAAAATAGGAATCAATATGTAATTTATTATTCTCCTAATCGAGGGGCAAAAAGAGACATGAAGATGGAGAAGACTTGGAAGACGGAGAACAACAAGAAGACCCAATTTGATGTAATTTTATTTTTATTATTATTTTGGGGTTGTAATTCTTAGGTCCATGGAACCCGGTCAAGTTTTTCCATTTCGCTTGCATTTCTTTATTTATTTATCTATTATGTTTAATAATAATTGTATTGTCATGCATCTAACGTGTCATTTAGGATAAAAAGTGCCTACTTAGTTTATATGTATGGCATGCATTAATTATTTGTTTTAATTCTAAATTTGTTTTAGTAAATTGAATTAGTTAAATGCGCTAAACTGTTGATAATAAAAGTAGTAATAATAATAGAGGCTTCCCATGCCACCAGGCCCCCAGGCCCACCAGGCCCCCAGGCCATCAACGCCCCCAGGCCCGTCAAGCCCCCAGGGCCCCTGTCCCCCAGACCGCCCATCCCCTTAGGCAACCCAGGCCCCAGGCCCCTGGCCCCCAGGCCCCCAGGCCCCTTAGTCCCCCCCAGGCCCCCTAGGCCATGGGGGCCCTTTTGCTCCCGGCGCCCAGGCCGACCAGGCCAACCAGTCCACCCGTGCCTTTCCCCCAACCCTCAGGCCCCCCAGTACACCTAGACCCCCATCCCCCAGGCAACCCAGGCCCCCAAAGCCCGCCCAGGTACCCAGGCCGCAAGGCTGGCAGGCCCCTGAAGCCATTAAGCCCAGCTGCAAGACCCAGGCCGTGTGGCCCTCGTCCCCCAGACCCCCCAACGCCCAGGCAACCCAGGCACCCCAGGCCCCCAAGTCACCCCAGGCCCTCTATCCTGCGCGGCCCCTTAGGCAACCCAATCCTCCTAGGCCTCGTTGGCACGTAAGGCCCCCAAGGGCTCCCTGGCCCCCGAGGCCCACTAGGCTCTCCAGCCCCCAAAGCCCCACCAGGCTCCTTGGACCCCCAGGCTCTCCTGCCCCCCCCAGGCCCACCAGGCCACCTAGGCCCACCAATACCCCCGGGCCCCCATCCCCCCAGGCCCACTAGTCCTCCTAGACCCCCATCCCCCATCCCCACCAGGCTCCCAAAGTACCCCAAGGCCGCTAGGCCCCTGAAGCCATTAAGCCCCCATGACAGCCTACCAGGCCGTTGGCCCCCAGACCCATGAAGCCCCTAAACGAGCCGCAGGCTCCACGCCCTTGAAAAAATAATAAAAAAATGACAGTAATGAAAATAATAATAATAATAGCAATAATAGAAAGTGTATTTTAGTTATATATATGTCACGCATCATGCGCATGTTTTAATTTTTAACCTGTTTTAGAAAATTGAATTAATTACTTGCGTTAAACTGGTGATAATAAAATAATAATAATAATAATAAAGGCTTCCCGTGGCCACAAGGCCCCCCACTCCCCTCAGGCCCACTAGGCCCCCCAGGCCTTCCTTCCTCCCCACGCCACCCAATCCCCCAAGGTCCTTCCAGACCATCCAATCCCCCAAGCAACCATGACCCTGCAGGCCCCCCACGCCCCCAAGGACCCTTAGCCACCCAGACCCCCCATCCCCCTAGGCAACCCAGGCCCCCTGGGTCCCCAATGCCTCCTAGGCCCGTAATGCCCCATGGCCCCACAGGCCCCCCAGGCCCCAAAGCCCCACCAGGCTCCTTTGACCCAGGTCCTCCTGGGCCCCCAGGCCCACCAATCCCCCTGGGCCCCCCACACCCCCCAGGCCAACCTGTCCTCCCAGACCCCCATCCCCCAGGCAATACAGGCCCACCAGGACCCCATGCTCCCAAAGCCCCCCAGGAACCCAGGCCCCAAGGCCGGCAGGCCCTTGAAGCCGTTAAGCCAAGCTTCCAATACAACAAGGCCTCAAGACCCAGCCCGCCTGGCTGTGAGGCCCCCAGACCCATGAAGCCCCTAAATGAGCTGCAGGCCCCACGCCCTTGAAAAAATAAAAAATGACAATAATAGTAATAATAATAATAATAATAGCAATAGCAATAATAAAACGTGCCTATTAAATTTATATGTATGACATGCGCCATGCATATTAATTATATGTTTTAATTTTAGACTTGTTTTAGAAAGTTGAATTAATTAAATCTGCTACGCTGTTGATAATAAAAATAATAATAAAGGCTTCCCATGGCCACAAGCCCCCAGGTCCACTAGGAACCCCAGGCCACTCAAGCCCCCAAGGTCCCTCCAAACCCCCAATCTCCCAGGCAACCCAGACCCTGCAGGCCCCCAATGCTCCCAAGGCCCCCTAGTCGCCCAGAACCCCGGGCCCCCAAGGCCTCTTAGGCCCGTCAAGCCTCCCCAGCCCACTAGGCCACCCAGCCCCCAAAGGCCCCTGGACAGCCAGGCCCCTGGCCGCACCCAGGCCCACCAGTCCTGCCAGGCCCCACACCCCCCAGGCCCACCACAAGCCCCCTAGACCCACATACCACCAGGCAACCCAGGCCCACTCAGACCCCTCAGCTGCAAGGCCCCCAGACCTCCCATCGCCCCAGGTCCCCAACGGCCCTCAGGCCCCCCAAGCTCCCAAGGCCCCCAGTCCCCCAGACCCCCCATCGCCCCAGGTAACCCAGGCAAAGTCCCCTAGACCCCTAAGGTCCCCAGGCCCCCAAGCCTAGTCCCCCCCCCAGTCCCCAAGACCTAGCCCCAGGCCGTGAGGTCCCCCCCAGGTCGCCAGGCCCCCAAGCCATTGAAAAACAAAAAATAATAAAAAATAAGTAAAATAAGAATAATAATACTAAAAAATAATTATCATATTAGTAGTAAAAAAAAAATAAAATAATAAAATACTAATAATAATAAAATAATATTCATCATTATAAAATAATAAAAAAAATTAATAAATAATAAAATAATAATCATAATAATAATAAAATAATGAAAAATAAATAATAAATATAAAAATAAAATAATAATCAAAAAAAAATATTAAAAATAATAATAATAATAAAAATAAAATAATAATTATAATAATAATAAAAAAAATTATAATAATAAAATAATAATTATATAAAAAAAAAAATAAAAATTGAAATAGTAAAATATAATAATAAATAATAATAATAATTATTAAAATTTAGAAATAATAAAAATAAAAATAAATATTATAAAATAAAATAAAAATAATAATCATCATAATAATAAAAAAAATTAGTAACAAAATATTCTTTAATAATAATAAATTATAATAAATAATACTACTAATAATAAAATAAGTAAAAAAAATAATAATAATAATAATAACACTAAATTGGTAGGTAATAATAATAATAATAATAATAATAATGATAATGATAATAAAAAAAATTAATCATAAAACTTTTGAGATACTTTATAGATTATATTAATTTATGCACGAATAAATTAGTCACATTATTTTATATATATTAAGAACTCAATCAGGAAAAAATACCTGGAAACTGACTCGGATGATTACTTGAGTTCTTTGACCACGAACAGTCCTTGCTCCAAGCTTTGTGTTTAGAAAACCAAAGTCTTCAACGTCGATTCCTTGATTTCATGTAGACGTATGTGTGGGCACACGTGAGACAGAACATGTTTCAAAAACACTCAAATTTTTACAAACACCCACGCATGCTTGATGTGGAATTTTTAGGAGAAAAATATTTTCCTCTTTTTTTTTTCTTGAGAAAATTCGGCCACCAACTCTTAGGGCTAAATATTGTTCTCAAAAATTGTGTTTACAATTTTCTATCATTCACATATTTAAAGTGTAGAAGTCAAACTTCAAAACATAATTAAATATCTATCTCCTATTTGAATTTAGAACAACAAAATCTTCTCTCCTTTATCTCTTAAGTGGCCGGCCACCCCTAGGGTTTTCTAACCCTGTGTGTGGCGCCAATTACAGATAGGGAAGGAAGAGAAATCATCATTTATCCTGTAGTCCAATTTTAATTTCAATTCAAATTCAAATTTAAGTCAAACTTAAATTAATTTGAATTCTAAATTGAACAACTTATCAAATAAGTTCAAGAGGATAAATTTAAATTATGTTCACAATTCAAATTCAAATTTAAATAATCACATTATTTAAATAATAATTAATTCTCAATTAATTATTTTTTGAGTATTTAGGCCTCGTGCTCAGGATTCCTTAGATGTGACATTTATGAGAGCTTTTCTTCAGAAAGGAAAAATTTTGATGTGACATTTTTTAGAGCTTTTTACTGTAGAAACTTAAAACTAAAAACT
>CP050229.2:9861787-9866787 GCA_012066045.3 Morus alba | reverse complement strand
GATGGGCAGATTTTTTAGAGGCAAACTTGTTTATTACACTATTTTTGTAATCTGTATACCTATGATGTTTCTCAACTTGTACCTCCAACGGGATTGACGGAGTCGGTACCTATTGGCAATTAATTCTACTGCTTCATTCCCCGATTCTATGCAACTAATTGAAGAAAGGTACTTTTATTAAAAAAGTGTGTTTATCAGTTTTAGACTGATCAATGTTGTTGCTTGAATTACATGCTCTTATCAGCTTTGTCCATGTTGCTTGCCATCAGTTTGATTTATTACTTGTCTTGGTATCTTCACCTTTGATCGTTGGGCCTACTTCAACTTGCAGGAAAGCAAAAGTGTGAAAACCCACAAACAAAAAAACTAACCATCTGAGCTTCAACTTTTCTGACTTGAATAGAATATTAGTTGTTGCAAACCATTTTAACATCGATGGTAAAGTTATAGATTTATGTTGCCGATTGTTTTGATCTTTTATCAGCATAGCATATTATTCTGCTATTAGATGTTTGTTACCATCTACATTTATGAAACTCCTTTCTTTCGTTTTTTTTTTTTTTTTTTGTATTTTTTCTGGCTATGTAGGAACGAAACGAGTGTTGCTACCACATGTTGTTACAAAACAACGTTGTCTATTACAACTGGACTTTCTGCCCCTTTTAACAATTTGGCCACTATGTACGAGCAACAGGTATTGTCATCTCTTTGTATGCAGTCACTTTCTCATTCTTGTCATCTTTCTTTGAAAAATGGTTAAAATTCTAGTTTGATGTTATTTAAATATCTCTAAACGTGTGAGATGTGGTTTTGTTTTCTATAAAGCAGTCATCTTCACTTGTTTTCTTTGCTGCCTCCACTTCCAGGGTCCATTCGCTGGAAGTGGATGACCAATCCATTCGCTGAAAGTTTGGTTGATGTTTAGGGTGCTATTATGGTTGTTGGAGCTTCAAAGCCGGCAGTTGTGGCTGATGCAGATGGCTTCTTCAGTGTAAAGAGTAAAATGCAGGTACGTGCAGCTTCTACAATTAGTATTAGAGAGGTCTTTATTTCATGCCAATTTAACGTTTGATTATGTGATAATTCTTGAATGTTTAATGGGTAGGCACTTATGCATATGATGTATAATTATTGTGTGATGCTTATGTTTTATGCGGATGGATTGGTCGTAAATTTTTCTGGTTCCATGGAATTAGTTTTTGCTATTTTATTTTGATTAGATCAATTTTAAAATAGGAATCAATATGTAATTTATTATTCTCCTAATCGAGGGGCAAAAAGAGACATGAAGATGGAGAAGGCTTGGAAGACAGAGAATAACAAGAAGACCCAATTTGATGTAATTTTATTTTTATTATTATTTTGGGGTTGTAATTTTTAAGTCCATGGAACCCGGTCAAGTTTTTCCATTTCGCTTGCATTTCTTTATTTATTTATCTATTATGTTTAATAATAATTGTATTGTCATGCATCTAACGTGTCATTTAGGATAAAAAGTGCCTACTTAGTTTATATGTATGGCATGCATTAATTATTTGTTTTAATTCTAAATTTGTTTTAGTAAATTGAATTAGTTAAATGCGCTAAACTGTTGATAATAAAAGTAGTAATAATAATAGAGGCTTCCCATGCCACCAGGCCCCCAGGCCCACCAGGCCCCCAGGCCATCAACGCCCCCCAGGCCCGTCAAGCCCCAGGGCCCCTGTCCCCAGACCGCCCATCCCCATAGGGCAACCCAGGCCCCAGGCCCCCCAGCCCCCAGGCCCCCAGGCCCCTTAGTCCCCCCCAGGCCCCTTAGGCCATGGGGGCCTTTTAGGTCCCGGCGCCCAGGCCGACCAGGCCAACCAGTCCACCCGTGCCTTTCCCCCAACCCTCAGGCCCCCAGTACACCTAGACCCCCATCCCCCAGGCAACCCAGGCCCCCAAAGCCCGCCCAGGTACCCAGGCCGCAAGGCTGGCAGGCCCTGAAGCCATTAAGCCCAGCTGCAAGACCCAGGCCGTGAGTCCCTCGTCCCCCAGACCCCCAACGCCCAGGCAACCCAGGCACCCCAGCCCCCAAGTCACCCCAGGCCCTCTATCCCGCGCGGCCCCTTAGGCAACCCAATCCTCCTAGGCCTCGTTGGCATGTAAGGCCCCCAAGGGGCCCCTGCCCCCGAGGCCCACCAGGCTCCCCAGCCCCCAAAGCCCCACCAGGCTCCTTGGACCCCCAGGCTCTCCTGCCCCCCAGGCCCACCAGGCCACCTAGGCCCCCAATACCCCAGGCCCCCTTCCCCCCAGGCCCACTAGTCCTCCTAGACCCCCATCCCCCATCCCCACCAGGCTCCCAAAGTACCCCAAGGCCGCTAGGCCCCTGAAGCCATTAAGCCCCCATGACAGCCTACCAGGCCGTTGGCCCCCAGACCCATGAAGCCCCTAAACGAGCCGCAGGCTCCACGCCCTTGAAAAAATAAAAAAATGACAGTAATGAAAATAATAATAATAATAATAATAATAGCAATAATAAAAAGTGTATTTTAGTTATATATATGTCACGCATCATGCGCATGTTTTAATTTTTAACCTGTTTTAGAAAATTGAATTAATTACTTGCGTTAAACTGCTGATAATAAAATAATAATAATAATAATAAAGGCTTCCCGTGGCCACAAGGCCCTCCCCCTCCCCTCAGTCCCACTAGGCCCCCCAGGCCTTCCTTCCTCCCCACGCCACCCAAGCCCCCAAGGTCCTTCCAGACCCCCCAATCACCCAAGCAACCAAGACCCTGCAGGCCCCCCACGCCCCCAAGGACCCTTAGCCACCCAGACCCCCCATCCCCCTAGGCAACCCAGGCCCCCTGGGTCCCCAAGGCCTCCTAGGCCCGTAATGCCCAATGGCCCCAGTGGCCCCCCAGGCCACTAGGCTCCCCAGGCCCCAAAGCCCCACCAGGCTCCTTTGACCCAGGCCCTACTGGGCCCGCAGGCCCACCAATCCCCCTGGGCCCCCACACCCCCCAGGCCAACCTGTCCTCCCAGACCCCCATCCCCCAGGCAATACAGGCCCACCAGGACCCCATGCTCCCAAAGCCCCCAGGAACCCAGGCCCCAAGGCCGGCAGGCCCTTGAAGCCGTTAAGCCAAGCTTCCAATACAACAAGGCCTCAAGACCCAGCCCGCCTGGCTGTGAGGCCCCCAGACCCATGAAGCCCCTAAATGAGCTGCAGGCCCCACGCCCTTGAAAAAATAAAAAATGACAGTAATAATATAATAATAATAATAATAATAATAATAATAGCAGTAGCAATAATAAAAAGTGCCTATTAAATTTGTATGTATGACTTGCGCCATGCATTTTAATTATATGTTTTAATTTTAGACTTGTTTTAGAAAGTTGAATTAATTAAATCTGCTACGCTGTTGATAATAAAAATAATAATAAAGGCTTCCCATGGCCACAAGCCCCCAGGTCCACTAGGAACCCCAGGCCACTCAAGCCCCCAAGGTCCCCTCCAAACCCCCCAATCTCCCAGGCAACCCAGACCCTGCAGGCCCCCAATGCTCCCAAGGCCCCCTAGTCGCCCAGAACCCCGGGCCCCCAAGGCCTCTTAGGCCCGTCAAGCCTCCCCAGCCCACTAGGCCACCCAGCCCCCAAAGGCCCCCTGGCCGCACCCAGGCCCACCAGTCCTGCCAGGCCCTACACCCCAGGCCCACCATTTTCCCTAGACCCACATACCACCAGGCAACCCAGGCCCACTAGACCCCTCAGGCCCCCCCCTGCCAACCAGTCCCTCAACGGCCCTCAGGCCCCTCAAGCTGCAAGGCCCCCCAGACCTCCCATCGCCCCAGGCTCCCCAGGCAACCTAGACCCCCTAAGCTCCCAAGGCCCCCCCAGTCTCTAGCAGACCCGCCATTCTCCCAGGTAACCCAGGCCCCCAAAGTCCGCCAGGAACCCAGGTCGCCAGGCCCCTGAAGCCATTAGGCTGAGTTCCCCTATACACCCAGTCCCCAAGACCTAGCCTGCCAGGCCATGAGGTCCCTTGACCCTTGAAGCTGCCAGGCCCCCAAGCCCTTGAAATAACAAAAAGTAATAAAAATAACTAAATAATAAAAAATAATAAATATTATAAAATAATAAAATAATATTAATACTAACAATAATAAAATAATATTCATCATTATAAAATAATAAAAAATTAATAAAAATAATAATAATAATAATAATAATGAAAAAAATTAATAAATATAAAAAAATAATAATAATAAAAATAATAAAAATAGTAATAAAAAAAATAGTAAAATATAAAAATACTATAAAAAATAATAAAACAATATTAAATTAATAATAAATAAAAAAGTAATAATCATTATTATAATAATAAAATAAAAAAAAAAAAAAAAATTGAAATAGTAAAATATAATAATAAATACTAATAATAAAAAATTTTAATAAAAAAAAAAAAAAATAATAATAAATTATAATTATTATAAAATAATAATCATCATCATAATAAAAAAATTAGTAACAAAATATTCTTAATAATAATAAATTATAATAAATAATACTACTAATAATAAAATAGTAGTAAAAAAAATAATAATAATAACAACACTAAATTGGTGGTAATAATAATAATAATAATAATAATAATAATGATAACAAAAATTAATCATAAAACTTTTGAGATACTTTATAGATTATATTAATTTATGCACGAATAAATTAGTCACATTATTTTATATATATTAAGAACTCAATCAGGAAAAAATACCTGGAAACCGACTCGGATGATAACTTGAGTTCTTTGACCACGAAACAATCCTTGCTCCAAGCTTTGTGTTTAGAAAACCAAAGTCTTCAACGTCGATTCCTTGATTTCATGTGAGCGTATGTGTGGGCACACGTGAGACAAAACAAGTTTCAAAAACACTCAAATTTTCACAAACACCCACGCATGCATGATGTGGAATTTTTAGGAGAAAAATTTTTCCTTTTTTTTTTTTTTTCTTGAGAAAATTCGCCACCAAC
>CP050229.2:9849287-9856787 GCA_012066045.3 Morus alba | reverse complement strand
TTAAAGCGTTGGTTTCAATCCGGTAGAGGTACGTTGGAGTGAAGCGAAGGAGACTGATTTTTACCTGATCTGTTCTTGGCCGGTGAGTTCATAATTATTAGACATATTAATGTTAATTAGTTGGTGACAATACCTGCCAATTCTTCTGTCGTGTGTGTGTGTGTGTATGTGGTACTTGGACATTGAGAATTTCTTCAGTGGCAAAAAAGAACCGATAACAATAACAACAACAATATCTGACTCAGTTGTTCATGTATATTTGGCCGGAATCTGTCTCAAAAACTAGTGCCTAGAGTATGTCATGACATAAGCCCATAACCCATTGTTTGTTAACTCCTTTTTTATCCCTTTAATTTGTGTTTGTTATTTCTCTTACCGTTCTGAAATGTTTTCTTCAAAGCGGAAGGAGGATTGATGGGCAGATTTTTTAGAGGCAAACTTGTTTATTACACTATTTTTGTAATCTGTATACCTATGATGTTTCTCAACTTGTACCTCCAACGGGATTGACGGAGTCGGTACCTATTGGCAATTAATTCTACTGCTTCATTCCCCGATTCTATGCAACTAATTGAAGAAAGGTACTTTTATTAAAAGTGTGTTTATCAGTTTTAGACTGATCAATGTTGTTGCTTGAATTACATGCTCTTATCAGCTTTGTCCATGTTGCTTGCCATCAGTTTGATTTATTACTTGTCTTGGTATCTTCACCTTTGATCGTTGGGCCTACTTCAACTTGCAGGAAAGCAAAAGTGTGAAAACCCACAAACAAAAACTAACCATCTGAGCTTCAACTTTTCTGACTTGAATAGAATATTAGTTGTTGCAAACCATTTTAACATCGATGGTAAAGTTATAGATTTATGTTGCCGATTGTTTTGATCTTTTATCAGCATAGCATATTATTCTGCTATTAGATGTTTGTTACCATCTACATTTATGAAACTCCTTTCTTTCTCGTTTTTTTTTTTGTATTTCTTTTTCTGGCTATGTAGGAACGAAACGAGTGTTGCTACCACATGTTGTTACAAAACAACGTTGTCTATTACAGCTGGACTTTCTGCTCCTTTTAACAATTTGGCCACTATGTACGAGCAACAGGTATTGTCATCTCTTTGTATGCAGTCACTTTCTCATTCTTGTCATCTTTCTTTGAAAAATGGTTAAAATTCTAGTTTGATGTTATTTAAATATCTCTAAACGTGTGAGATGTGGTTTTGTTTTCTATAAAGCAGTCATCTTCACTTGTTTTCTTTGCTGCCTCCACTTCCAGGGTCCATTCGCTGGAAGTGGATGACCAATCCATTCGCTGAAAGTTTGGTTGATGTTTAGGGTGCTATTATGGTTGTTGGAGCTTCAAAGCCGGCAGTTGTGGCTGATGCAGATGGCTTCTTCAGTGTAAAGAGTAAAATGCAGGTACGTGCAGCTTCTACAATTAGTATTAGAGAGGTCTTTATTTCATGCCAATTTAACGTTTGATTATGTGATAATTCTTGAATGTTTAATGGGTAGGCACTTATGCATATGATGTATAATTATTGTGTGATGCTTATGTTTTATGCGGATGGATTGGTCGTAAATTTTTCTGGTTCCATGGAATTAGTTTTTGCTATTTTATTTTGATTAGATCAATTTTAAAATAGGAATCAATATGTAATTTATTATTCTCCTAATCGAGGGGCAAAAAAAGAGACATGAAGATGGAGAAGACTTGGAAGACGGAGAACAACAAGAAGACCCAATTTGATGTAATTTTATTTTTATTATTATTTTGGGGTTGTAATTCTTAGGTCCATGGAACCCGGTCAAGTTTTTCCATTTCGCTTGCATTTCTTTATTTATTTATCTATTATGTTTAATAATAATTGTATTGTCATGCATCTAACGTGTCATTTAGGATAAAAAGTGCCTACTTAGTTTATATGTATGGCATGCATTAATTATAAGTTTTAATTCTAAATTTGTTTTAGTAAATTGAATTAGTTAAATGCGCCAAACTGTTGATAATAAAAGTAGTAATAATAATAGAGGCTTCCCATGCCACCAGGCCCCGCAGGCCCACCAGGCCATCAACGCCCCTCAAGCCCCCAGGGCCCCCCTGTCCCCCAGACCGCCCATCCCCATAGGCAACCCAGGCCCCAGGCCCCCCGGGCCCCCAGGCCCCTTAGTTCCCCCAGGCCCCTTAGGCCATGGGGGCCCTTTAGGTCCCGGCGCCCAGGCCAACCAGGCCAACCAGTCTACCCGTGCCTTTCCCCCAACCCTCAGGCCCCCCAGTACACCTAGACCCCCATCCCCCAGGCAACCCAGGCCCCCAAAGCCCGCCCAGGTACCCAGGCCGCAAGGCTGCAAGCCCCTGAAGCCATTAAGCCCAGCTGCAAGACCCAGGCCGTGAGTCCCTCGTCCCCCAGACCCCCCAACGCCCAGGCAACCCAGGCTCCCCCAGGCCCCTAGTCACCCCAGGCCCTCTATCCCGCGCGGCCCCTTAGGCAACCCAATCCTCCTAGGCCTCGTTGGCATGTAAGGCCCCCAAGGGCTGCCTGACCCCCGAGGCCCACCAGGCTCCCCAGCCCCCAAAGCCCCACCAGGCTCCTTGGACCCCCAGGCTCTCCTGCCCACCCAGGCCCACCAGGCCACCAGGCCACCTAGGCCCCCTGGCCCCCCCTGAGGCCCACTAGTCCCCAGGACCCCCATCCCCCATTAAGGCCCTCTAGACCCAGCCTGCCAGGCCCTGAAGCCAGAGCCCCCATGACCCATGAAGGCCCCCCAAAGGAGCCTAAACAGGCCCCAGGCTCCCCCTGAAAAATGAAAAATGACTAATGAAAATAATAATAATAATAATAATAGCAATAATAAAAAGAGTATTTTAATTTATATATATGACATGCATCATGCACTTTAATTATTTGTTTTAATTTTAAACTTGTTTTAGAAAATTGAATTAATTACTATAGTTAAACTGTTGGTAATAAAAATATAATAATAAAGATAAAAAGCCTTCCCGTGGACACAAGGCCCCCCCTCCCCCAGTCCCAACAGGCCCCCAGGCCTTCCTGGCTCCCCACGCCACCCAAGCCCCCAAGGTCCTAGATCCAGGCCCCCCAATCCCCCAAGGCCCCCAGCTGCCAAGACCCTGAAGGCCCGGCACGCCCCAAGGCCCCTTAGCCACCCAGACCCCCCATCCCCTAGGCAACCTGGGCCCCAAAGGCCTCCTAGGCCCGTAAAACCTGTCAGGCCTCCTCAGCCCGTAAAACCTGTCAGGCCTCCTCAGCCCCACAGTCCACCCAGGCCCTCCTGTCTCCCTAGGCCCCCACACCCCCAGGCCAGGCCCACCAGTCCCTGGGCCCCCCCCCCCAGGCCATCCAGGCCCCCAACGCCCCATCCCCCAGGCAACCAGACCACCCAGGCCCCCAGGCTCCCCACGCCCCCGGGAACCCAGTCCCCCCAAGGCCCCCCCCCCCCACAAGCCCACCAGTCCCCCAGGAACCAAGGCCCCAAGGACCCAGCCCGCCCCAGGAGGCCCCAGACCCATAGGCCCCCAAATGAGCCAGGCCCCCCGCCCTTGAAAAGGCAAAAATGACCCAATAAAGTAATAATAATAATAATAAGGCAATAGCAAAGGCACCTTAGTCTATTAGACCCACCAGGCCCCCATGGCCCTCCATATTAATTATATGTTTTAATTCTAGGTTTTAGAAAGTTGAATTAATTCCTCACACGCCCCCAATAATAAAAATAATAATAAAAAGGCAACCCATGGCCTCAAGCCCCAGGTCCCCCAGGAACCCCAGGCCCCCATGAGCCCCCAAGGTCCCCCCAAACCCCCAATCCCCCAGGCAACCCAGACCCTGCAGGCCCCCAATGCTCCCAAGGCCCCCTAGTCCCCCAGAACCCCTGGCCCCCAAGGCCTCTTAGGCCCGTCAAGCCCCAGGCCACCCAGGCCCCAAAGGCCCCTGGACAGCCAGGCCCCTGGCCCACCCAGGCCCACCAGTCCTGCCAGGCCCTCACATCCCAGGCCCCCATTTTCTCTAGACCCACATACCCCCAGGCAACCCAGGCCCACTAGACCCCTCAGGCCCCCTGCCAACCAGCAGGCCCCCAACCCCTCAGGCCCCTCAAGCTGCAAGGCCCCCAGACCTCCCATCGCCCCAGGCTCCCCAGGCAACCTAGACCCCTTAAGCTCCCAAGGCCCCCCCAGTCTCCCAGACCCCCATTCCCCAGGTAACCCAGGCCCCCAAAGTCCCCCAGGAACCCAGGTCGCCAGGCCCCTGAAGCCATTAGGCCTTGTCCCCCAAAGCCCACTAGGAACCCAGGCCCCCAAGGCTGTCAGGCCCTGAAGCCATTAAGCCCAGGTCCAAGATCCAGGCCCCCCCGTCCCCAGACCCCCAAACCCCCAGGCAACCCAGGCCCCCAGGCCCCTAGTCCCCCCAGGCCCTCCATCCCAGGTCCCTTAGGCAACCCAATCCTCCAGGCCTCCAAGGCCCCCAAGGGCTCCTTGGCTTGTAAGCCCCCCAGGCCCGCCCCATAGCCCCCAGGCCCCAAAGCCCCACCAGGCTCCTTGGCCACCCAGGCCCACCAGTCCACCTAGGCCCCCAATCCCCAGGCCCCAAGTCCCCCAGGCCCACCATCCCCAACCCCATCCCCAGATAATCCAGGGCCCCCAGGGCCCAAGAGGCCCCCCTGAAGCCATTAATCCCTCAAGACCCAGCCTGCCAGGCCCAGAGGCCCCCGACCCATGAAAAAACGAGCCACAGGCCCCAATGATAAAATAAAAAATGACTAATAAAAATAATAATAATATTAGCAATAATATAATTTATATCTATGACAAAAATGGTTAAAATTAAGTTTGTTGTTATTTAAATTTGTTTTAGAAAGATTGGTTTAATTTTCTATTACTGTTGATAATAAACTTTTTTTTAATAATCCACTAATAATTTGAAGTGGATGACCAATCCATTTTTGAAAGTTTGGTTGATGTTTAGGGTGCTATTATGGTTGTTGGAGCTTCAACCCCCAATTGTGGATGATGCAAATGGCTTCTTCTGCAGGTAAAAAGTAAAATGCGCCCGTAGCGGTTTCTACATTTAGTATTAGAGAGGTCTTTTATGTCATGCCAATTTAACTTTTGATTATGTGATAATTCTTGAATGTTTAATGGGTAGGCACTTATGCATATGATGTATAATTATTGTGTGATGCTTATGTTTTCCCCAGCGGATGGATTGGCCGTAAATTTTTCCTTGGTTCCATGGAATTAGTTTTTGCTATTTTATTTTGATTAGATCAATTGTAAAGTAGGCCAACCATGTAATTTATTATTCTCCTAATTGAGGGCAATAAAGGAGACATGAAGATGGAGAAGACCCAGGAGAAGAAGCCCTTAAGATCCAATTTGATGTAATTTATTTTTATTATTATTTTGAGTTGTAATTCTTAGGTCTATGGAACCGGTCAAGTTTATCTATTATGTTTGATGATAATAAAATTGTCATGCACTTTACATGTCATTTAGGATAAAAAGTGCCTATTAAATTTATTTATATGGCATGCATCATGCACATTAATTATATGTTTTAATTCTAAATTTGTTTTAGTAAATTGAATTTATTAAATGCGCTATGTTGTTGATAATAAAAATAATAATAATAGAGGCTTCCCATCCCACCAGGCCAACCAGGCCCCTCAGGCCATCAAGGCCCCCAGGCCCCTCAAGCCCCCTGGGGTCCCCCAGACCCCCCATCCCCTAGGCAACCCAGGCCCCATGGGCCCTCACCCCCCAGGCCCCTAGTCCCCCTGGGCCCCCAAATCCCTCAGAACCCTTAGGCGAGTGGGCCCTTGTGGTCCCCGCCCAGGCCCACTAGGCTCCAAAGCCCCACCAGGCTCCTTGCCCTCCAGGCCCCCAGGCCACGCACCCAACCAGTCCCCCCCAGGCCCCCCCCCCACCCCCAGGGCCACCAGTACCCCCAGACCCCCATTAGTCCCCAGGCAACCCAGGCCCCCAAAGCCCACTAGGAACCCAGGCCCCAAGTCCCAAGGCCCCCAGCCATTAAGCCCAGGTCCAAGATCCAGGCCGTGCAAGTCCCCCAGACCCCCAACCCCAGGCAACCCAGGCCCCCAGGCCCCTAGTCCCCCAGGCCCTGCATCCCGCCAGGTCCCTTAGGCAACCCAATCCTCTTAGGCCTCCTTGGGATGGGGGTTCCCCAAGGCCTCCTTGGCTTGTAAGGCCCCAGGCCCACTAGGGTTCCCAGGCCCCAAAGCCCCACCAGGCTCCTTGGACCCCCAGGCCCACCAGTCCACCTAGGCCCACCAATCCCCCGGGCCCAGCATACCCCCCAGGCCCACCAGTCCTCCGAGACCCCCATCCCCCAGATAATCCAGGCCCACCAGGCACCCAAGGCCACCATGCCCCTGAAGCCATTAATCACCCAAGACCCAGCCTGCCAGTTATGTGGAGGCCCCGACCCATGAAGCCCCTAAACGAGCGGCAGGCTCCACGCCCTTGATAAAATAAAAAATGACAATAATAATAATAATAAAAGTGCCTATCTAATTTATATGTATGACATGCATCATTCACATTAATTATATGTTTTAATTTTCAACTTGTTTTAGAAAATTGAATTAATTACTTGCGTTACTGTTGATAATAAAAATAATAATAAAATAATAATAATAATAATAATAAAGGCTTCACGTGGCCACAAGGCCCCCACTTTTATTATTATTGAGGCCTTCCTGGCTCCCCCACGCCACCCAAGCCCCCAATGTCCTTCCTGACCCCCAATCCCCCAAGTAACCTAGACCCTGCAGGCCCCCACGCCCCCAAGGCCCCCTAGCCACCCAGACCCCCATTCCCTAGGCAACCCAGTCCCCTGGGCCCCAAGGCCTCCTAGGCCAGTAATGCCCGTCAGGCTACCCCAGCCCACTACACTCAGGCCCCCAGGCCACTAGGCTCCCCAGACCCCAAAGCCCCTCCAGGCTCCTTGGACCCCAGTCTCTCCTGGGCCCCCCTCACCCACCAATCCCCAGGCGCCCCACACCCCCAGGCCAACCAGTCCTCCCAGACCCCTGTCCCCCAGGCAATACAGGCCCACCAGGCCCCCCAGGAACCCAGGCCCCAAGGCCGCCAGGCCCTTGAAGCCCTTAAGCCAAGGTACCCAGGCCCCAAGACCCAGCCCGCCCAGCTGTGAGGGCCCCAGACCCATGAAGCCCCTAACCGAGCTGCAGGCCCCATGCCCGTAAAAAAAAAAAAAATGAATAATAATAATAATAATAAAGAGTGCCTATTAAATTTATATGTATGACATGCATCATGCATATTAATTATATGTTTTAATTTTAAACTTGTTTGAGAAAGTTGAATTAATTAAATCTGCTATGTTGTTGATAATAAAAATAATAATAAAGGCTTCCCATGGCCACAAGGCCCCTCAGGCCCACTAGGACCCCTGGCCCAGCCCCCAAGGTCCCTCCAGACCCCCTATCCCCTAGGCAACCCAG
>CP050229.2:9769287-9846787 GCA_012066045.3 Morus alba | reverse complement strand
TGGGCCTGGAGGGCAAGGGAAAATTGGGGGCCTTGGGTCTTCTTGCAATTCTCCGTCTTTAAGTCTTCTCCATCTTCATGTCTCCTTTCGCCCCTCGATTAGGAAAATAATAAATTACATATTGATTCCTATTTTACAATTGATCTAATCAAAATAAAAAAGCAAAAACTAATTCCATGGAACCAGAAAAATATGCGACCAATCCATCCGCATAAAACATAAGCATCACACAATAATTATACATCATATGCATAAGTGCCTACCCATTAAACATTCAAGAATTATCACATAATCAAACGTTAAATTGGCATGACATAAAAGACCTCTCTAATACTAATTGTAGAAACTGCACGTACCCGCATTTTACTCTTTACACTGAAGAAGCCATTTGCATCATCCACAACTGCCGGCTTTGAAGCTCCAACAACCATAATTGCACCCTAAACATCAACCAAACTTTCAGCGAATGGATTGGTCATCCACTTCCAGCGAATTGACCCTGGAAGTGGAGGCGGCAAAGAAAACAAGTGAAGATGACTGCTTTATAGAAAACAAAACCACGTCTCACACGTATAGAGAAATTTAAATAACATCAAACTAGAATTTTAACCATTTTTCAAAGAAAGATGACAAGAATGAGAAAGTGACTGCATACAAAGAGATGACAATACCTGTTGCTCGTACATAGCGGCCAAATTGTTAGAAGGGGCAGAAAGTCCAGTTGTAATAGACAACGTTGTTTTGTAACAACATGTGGTAGCAACACTCGTTTCGTTCCTACATAGCCAGGAAAAGAAATACAAAAAAAAAAAACGAGAAAGAAAGGAGTTTCATAAATGTAGATGGTAACAAACATCTAATCGCAGAATAATATGCTATGCTGATAAAAGATCAAAACAATCGGCAACATAAATCTATAACTTTACGATCGATGTTAAAATGGTTTGCAACAACTAATATTCTATTCAAGTCAGGAAAGTTGAAGCTCAGATGGTTAGTTTTTTGTTTGTGGGTTTTCAGACTTTTGCTTTCCTGCAAGTTGAAGTAGGCCCAACGATCAAAGGTGAAGATACCAAGACAAGCAATAAATCAAACTGATGGCAAGCAACATGGACAAAGCTGATAAGAGCACGTAATTCAAGCAACAACATTGATCAGTCTAAAACTGATAGACACACAATCGCTTTAATAAAAGTACCTTTCTTCAATTAGTTGCATAGAAACGGGGAATGAAGCAGTAGAATTAATTGCCAAGTACCGACTCCGTCAATACCGTCGGAGGTGATTCTGGGCTGCAAAGTAACATTACCATCAAACAAACCACAAAAATCAATTTCTTTCATTTGTTACAAGTTGAGAAACATCATAGGTATACAGGTTACAAAAATAGTGTAATAAACAAGTTTGCCTCTAAAAAATCTGCCCATCAATCCTCCTTCCGCTTTGAAGAAAACATTTCAGGACGGTAAGCGAAATAACAAACACAAATTAAAGGGATAAAAAAGGAGTTAACAAACAATGGGTTATGGGCTTATGTTATGACATACTCTAGGTACTAGTTTTTGAGACAGATTCCGGCCAAATATACACGAACAAATGAGTCAGACATTGTTGTTGTTATTGTTCTTATGTTATGACATACTCTAGGCACCCGTTTTTTAGACAGATTCCGGCCAAATATACATGAACAACTGAGTCAGATATTGTTGTTGTTGTTATTGTTATCGGTTCTTTTTTGCTACTGAAGAAATTCTCAATGTCCAAGTACCACATACACACACACACGACAGAAGAATTGGCAGGTATTGTCACCAACTAATTAACATTAATATGTCTAATAATTATGAACTCACCGGCCAAGAACAGATCAGGTAAAAATTAGTCTCCTTCGCTTCACTCCGATGTACCTCTACCGGCTTGAAACCAACGCTTTAAGACTTCACCGCCTTGTCCCACTAGTTCACCGGCAGTCAGGCGGTGGTCCTCCGGTGGACTGAGAGCTCAGGCGGTGGTCCTCCGGTGGACTGAGAGCTCAGGCGGAGGAGACTCACAGAGAAGAGAAAAGGAGAGACGAGAGTCGAGAGAGAAGAAAAGTAGAAATGTGAGGTTTGTCTGAGGCGGCGCGAGAATGGAGAGGAAATAAATAGTGTGAAGAATTTTTAACCTAGGTAATAAATGGGTAATGGGCCTGGGGGCTTGGGGGGTTGGGGGCCTAGGAGGCCGTGGGGGCCTGGGGGCCTTTGGGGGTCTGGCTGGATGGGGATCTGACTCTGGGTGCACTGGGGGGTCCTTGGGGGCCTGGGGGACAAGTAGGCCTGGGGGCGTGGCAGACCTGGCGGCCATGAGGAGCCTTTTATTATTATTATCATTATTATTATTATTATTTTATTATTACTATTATTTTATTACTATGATGACGATGATTATTATTATTATTTTATTATTACTATTAATTTTATTATTATCCATTTTTATAATTATTTTATTTTTATGATTGTTATTATTATTTTTTTTTTTATCGTTATGATTACTTTATTATTTTTTTATGATTATTTTATTATTATTATCATTTTATTATTGTTATTATGATTATTATTATTATAATTTTATTATTTTAATTATTATTTTTATTGTAGTTATTATTATTTTTTTTTATTATTATTATTACTATTATTACTATGTTATTATTATAATTATTCTTATCATAATAATTATTATTATTTTATTATTGTTGTCATTATTATTATTATTTTTATTGGGGGTCTGGGTTGTCTTGGTGGTCTGGGGTACGGGGGTTCTGACTCTGGGTGCACTGTTCGTTATTATTATTATTATTATTTTTTTAATGTTTTTATGATTATTCTTCTTATTAATTTATTATTATGATGATGATTATTATTATTATTTTTTATTATTATTATTATTATTATTATAATTTCATTATTTTAATTAATTATTTTTACTGTTGTTATTATTATTATTTTATTATTGTTATTATTATTATTACTATTTTATTATTATAATTGTTATTATCATAATTATTATTATTATTTTTATTGTTGTCAATATTATTATTATTATTATTTTATTATTACGATGATTACTATTATTATTATTATTATTATTATTATTATCACAATTTTATCATTGTTTTTTATTTTTATTTCTATGAATATTTTTCTAATTATTTTATTTTTGTTATTTTATTAAGATGATGATGATTAATATTATTATTATTTTATTATTATTATTTTATTATTATTATTATTATTTATTATTATTAGTATTATTTTATTATTATGATTAGGATTATTTTAGTTATTATTTTTTATTATCTTTATTATTATTATTATTATTATTTTATTATGATGATTACTATTATTATTATTATTTTTATTGCTATTTTATTATTGTTTTTATTTTTATTTCTATGAATACTTTTCTTTGATTATTTTATTATTGTTGTTTTATTATGATGGTTATGATGATGATGATTATGATTATTATTATTATTATTATTATTATTATTATTATTATTATTATTATTATTATTATTATTATTATTATTATTTTATTTTATTATTATTATTATTATTATTATTATTATTTTATTTAGGCAAAGTCTTTAATCCGGTGGGCCTTTTTTTTTATAGACCAAAGCGGCATATGTATAATTATTGTTTCGTGTATATTTATATGTAAAGTGTGTATATTTACATGAAAATATGTACATATTACCGATAATGCATCTTAATCTTGAAACATGTATTTTTATAGTAAGTAAATGAACACATAGCATAAAAATGTGTATATGGGCTTATTTGTTGTATTTCATGTTAATAAATGTAAGGGATAATGTATATTACTTATGGAAACATGTATTAACGTATTAATATTTACATTGGTGATTTGTAATATTTCATGTTATTGAACGTCGTTTGGAGGTTTTTTTTGTTTTTTTTTTTTTTTTTCTTTGTGAGGAAAGCGGTAATATACATGTATTTCTTATTTAAATTAAGTGAACATATAACATATTTGGTGTATTTGAGTCATGTGAAAAAAAAAAAACAAAAACAAAACTCTAAATCCTATCTTTATGATGTTTTAGTAATTTTTGAATGTAGAAATGTTCCTCTAAAAGGAAAATAATCTCAGTTGAGTGCCATAACAGGCTCAGACCTAAGGGAGGTATTTCCAGCTCCACAAGGGAGAAAAGAAAAAAATCAGAATGGCCTAGCGACTTAAGGGAGGCATTCAAGTTATAATCACGGTGTCGCGGTGGACCTTGCAAACCCTCACGTCCCGATGATTGCGCGCAAGTGGTACGTGAGCACTCCGGCCCATAACAAAGAAAAGATAAGAAAGATAAGAGAAGATTATAAGACCATGAAAAACGTCATAACCAAGCATCACCAAACTCATGCATATTTATTCATGTGTACTCACGGTTATTTTGAGAGATATAGTTCGTACTTGCTTAGCTTAAAGCTCAATCGATGTGTTCATCTTTGTATGTAAGAAACATATCGGCAATTCTTGAAGGGCAATGGTGAGCGGCAGACGAATGGTGGAGATGGGAATATATACCGCTCACGCAGTTCTTTTCCGCAGTAAGTCACAGTAAAATCGTGTATTGTACATATTTATAGGCAAGGTCTCTGGTCAGACACTTAAATCGTGTATTGTATCTCAATCGAGGAATTGTCTGATTGTTTTATTCACGGTGTCGTTGCGTTAAGTGGTTCGCATGCCAGCACAAAAATTGCCACGCAGATACGTCTCGGCCCAACTCTCATTTAGTATATTTGTAAGTAATTAATTAATTAATTAATTAATTAATAATAATAATAATAATAATGTGTTCATGGAGCAATAAACCGATGTTGGTATATGTAAAACGACGTTGTTTAATAGTATATGCAATAATATGTTTCGAATTCAAAACGCCGTCATTTAATAGTTAACGTGATATATGTTTGCGTTTTTCAAAAACCAACGTCGGTTTTTGAAACGGCGTCGTTCTTGTTTAACGTCATATATGTTTGAATTCAAAAACCAACGTTGGTTTTGAAAGCGGCGTCGTTCTTGTTTAACGTCATATATGTTTTGAATTCAAAACCAACGTTGGTTTTTGAAAGCGAGCGTCGTTCGTTGCTAAATATTTACGAATTCAAAAACCAACGTTGGTTTTTGAAAAACGACGTCGTTCTTCATACATGCTAAATATGTTTGGTTTTGAAAAACCAACGTTGGTTTTCAAAAAGCCAACGTCGTTTTTGAAAATTTCGTTCGTCATATATGTTTCGAATTCAAAAACCAACGTTGGTTTTGAAAAAACAACGTCGTTGTTTAACGTCATATATGTTTCAATTCAAAAACCAACGTTGGTTTTGAAAAACGTCGTTGTTTCGTTCGTTGTTTTGAAAATGACGTCGTTCGTCATATATATGTTTTCGGTGATGTTTGAGGGGAGAGAAAATGTTAGTGGGTTTGGTTGTGGGAGTGGTCGTTAGGGCGAGGGGTTTCCTTGTCGGCTGTTTAAGTCACCTCCGGCAACACCCTTCGCGGAGGCGTTCGAGGAACCCGCAACGGAGAGAGGAAATGTCGGGGTGGAGGAGGAGATAGGAGATAGGAGTGGGTTTGCTTGAGGGAGTTGTCGGGGACGCCGGGTCCGCCTCACGGAACTCGTCGGTGCCGATCCGGGTGCGGAGGAGGTCGAAGGAGCTCGAGGAAGGTCGAGGGATGTCGAGGGAGCTCGAGAGAAAATAAGATTTGGGAATGATCTTTGCTTTCATGCATTTGAGAAAACCGAAAGGTTTTGGAGAAACAAAGAAACAAATCTACACCGTTTAAATCCAATCTAATCGGTCACCATTGTCTAACCGGATCGATCACCCATTTTATACCCACCGGACTAGAGACATTTCCTTTTATTTATTATTATATGATGTTTATAATTATAAAATAATAATAAAATAATAATAATAATAATAACAATAACAAAAAAAAATAATAATAATAATAACAACAATACCAATAATAAAAAATAATAATGAAAAATAATAAAATTAAAAAAATAAAAATAATCATAATAATAAAAAATAATAATAATAATAATAATAATAATAATAATGAAATAATAACAAAAATAATCATAAAAATAAAATAAAATAATCATAATAATAAAAATAATAATAATAACAATCGTAAAAATAAAAATAATAATAATGCACAGTGCACCCAGAGTCAGACCGCCCATCACCCCAGACCCCCACGACAACCCAGGACCTCAAAGCCCCCCAAGCCCCCGCGACCTCCTAGGCCCCCCAGGCCCATTGCTCGTTTTTCACCTAGGTTAAAAATGCTTCACACTATATATTCCCTCTCCATTCTCACGCCGCCTCAAACAAGCCTCACATTCTACTTTTCTTCTCTCTCGACTCTCGTCTCTCCTTTTCTCTTCTCTGTGAGTCTCCTCCGCCTGAGCTCTCAGTCCACCGGAGGACCACCGCCTGAGCTCTCAGTCCACCGGAGGACCACCGCTTCTCTCAGTCCAGACCCACCCACCTCGCCCTCACCCACCGGCAGTCCGGCACCGCCGCATCTTCTTCTTTTTTCTCTCCGCCCCATTCTCTCTGGACTGAGAGCTCTTTCCGTCAGATTCGACCTTGGGGAACAGATTCGGTCTTGTTCTTCGACAGGTATTTCCCCTGTCCATAACCTAAATCGGTTCAGTTCCTTTTTCTTATCATTCTGTAATTTTGTATGCTTTGTATTTTAATTCTTGGGACAAGGCGGTGAAGTCTTAAAGCGTTGGTTTCAAGCCGGTAGAGGTACATCGGAGTGAAGCGAAGGAGACTAATTTTTTACCTGATCTGTTCTTGGCCGGTGAGTTCATAATTATTAGACATATTAATGTTAATTAGTTGGTGACAATACCTGCCAATTCGTCTGTCTCAAAAACGGGTGCCTAGAGTATGTCATAACATAAGCACATGTTGTTAACTCCTTTTTATCCCTTTAATTTGTGTTTGTTATTTCTCTTACCGTCCTGAAATGTTTTCTTCAAAGCGGAAGGAGGATTGATGATCAGATTTTTAGAGGCAAACTTGTTTATTACACTATTTTTGTAATCTGTATACCGATGATGTTTCTCAACTTGTAACAAATGAAAGAAATTGATTTTTGTGGTTTGTTTGATGGTAATGTTACTTTGCAGCCCAGAATCACCTCCGACGGTATTGACGGAGTCGGTACTTGGCAATTAATTCTACTGCTTCATTCCCCGTTTCTATGCAACTAATTGAAGAAAGGTACTTTTATTAAAGCGATTGTGTGTCTATCAGTTTTAGACTGATCAATGTTGTTGCTTGAATTACGTGCTCTTATCAGCTTTGTCCATGTTGCTTGCCATCAGTTTGATTTATTGCTTGTCTTGGTATCTTCACCTTTGATCGTTGGGCCTACTTCAACTTGCAGGAAAGCAGAAGTCTGAAAACCCACAAACAAAAAACTAACCATCTGAGCTTCAGCTTTCCTGACTTGAATAGAATATTAGTTGTTGCAAACCATTTTAACATCGATCGTAGAGTTATAGATTTATGTTGCCGATTGTTTTGATCTTTTATCAGCATAGCATATTATTCTGCTATTAGATGTTTGTTACCATCTACATTTATGAAGCTCCTTTCTTGTTTTTTTTTTTTTTTTTTTTTTTTTTTTTTTGTATTTCTTTTCCTGGCTATGTAGGAACGAATTGAGTGTTGCTACCACATGTTGTTACAAAACAACGTTGTCTATTACAACTGGACTTTCTGCCCCTTCTAACAATTTGGCCGCTATGTACGAGCAACATGTATTGTCATCTCTTTGTATGCAGTCACTTTTTCATTCTTGTCATCTTTCTTTGAAAAATGGTTAAAATTCTAGTTTGATGTTATTTAAATTTCTCTAAACGTGTGAGATGTGGTTTTGTTTTCTATAAAGCAGTCATCTTCACTTGTTTTCTTTGCCGCCTCCACTTCCTGGGTCCATTCGCTGGAAGTGGATGACCAATCCATTCGCTGAAAGTTTGGTTGATGTTTAGGGTGCTATTATGGTTGTTGGATCTTCAAAGCCGGCAGTTGTGGCTGATGCAGATGGCTTCTTCAGTGTAAAGAGTAAAATGCGGGTACGTGCAGTTTCTACAATTAGTGTTGGAGAGTTCTTTATTTCATGCCAATTTAACGTTTGATTATGTGATAATTCTTGAATGTTTGATGGGTAGGCACTTATGCATATGATGTTTAATTATTGTGTGATGCATATGATGTTTAATTATTGTGTGATGCTCATGTTTTATGCGGATGGATTGGTCGTAAATTTTTCTGGTTCCATGGAATTAGTTTTTGGTAGTTTCTTTTTATTAGATCAATTGTAAAATAGGAATCAATATGTAATTTATTATTCTCCTAATCGAAGGAGAAAAGGAGACGTGAAGATGGAGATGACTTGAAGACGGAGAATTACAAGAAGACCCAATTTGATGTAATTTTTTATTATTATTATTTTGGGTTGTAATTCTTAGGTCCATGGAGCCCGGCCAAGTTTTTCCATTTCGCTTTCATGTCTTTATTTATTTATCTATTATGTTTGATAATAATTGTATTGTCATGCATCTAACATGTCATTTAGGGTAAAAGTGCCTACTTAGTTTATATGTATGACATGCATCATGTACATTAATTATATGTTTTAATTCTAATAATAATAGCGGCTTCCCATGCCAACGGGCCCCCCAGGCCAACCAGGCCTCCCAGGCCATCAACGCACCCCAGGCTCCTCAAACCCCCAGGGACCCCTAGTCCGCCAAACCCCCCATCCCCCAGGGCAACCCAAGCCCCCCAGGCACCTTAGGCCAGGTGGGCCCTGGGGGTCACGGCGCCCAGGCCCACTAGGCCCCAAAGCCCCACCAGGCTCCTTGGACCCCAGGCCCACCAGGGCCCCCAGCCCGCCCCCACCCCTCAATGCCCCCCCAGACCGCAAAGCCCCCAGGAACCCAGGCCCCTTGGTCGCAAGGCTGCCAGGCCGCTGAAGCCATTTTGCCCTGGTCCTAGACCCAGGCCGTGAGGCCCCTGTCCCCCAGAGCCCCAACCCCCAGGCAACCCAGGCCCCTAGTCCCCCCAGGCCCTCCGCCCCTTAGGCAACCCAATCCTCCCAGGCCTCCTAGGCCCGTAAGGCCCCCAAGGTCTCCCTGGCCCCCCATTCCCACTAGTCTCCCCAGGCCCCAAAGCCCCACCAGGCTCCTTGGATCCCCAGTCCCTCCAGGCCCACCAGATTACCTGGGCCCATCAATACCCCCGGCCCCCAGGCCCACCAGTCCCTCTGACCCCCATCCCCCAGGCCCACCAGGCCCCCAGGCTCCCAAAGCCCCAAGGCTGCCAGGCCCTGAAGCCATTACGCCCTCAAGACCCAGCCTGCCGGGCCGCGAGGCCCCAGACCCATGTAGCCCCTAACAAGCCACGGGTCCTACGCCCCCGAAAAAAATAAAAATGACTAATAAAAAAAGAAAATAATAAAAGTAATAATATTAGTAATAATAAAAAGTGCATATAAATTTTGACACGCATAATGCACTCTAATTATTTGTGTTAATTTTAAACTTGTTTTAGAAAATTGAATTAATTACTTTTCGTTAAACTGTTGGTAATAAAAATAATAATAAAATAATAATAAAAATAAAGGTTTCCCCGGACGACAAGGTCCCCCCACTCCCCCCAGGCCCACCAGACCCCCAAGGCCTTCCTTGCTCCCCACCACCCAAGCCCCAAGGTCCTTCCTGACTCCCCAAAAGCCCAGGCAACCCAGACCCTGAAGGCCCGGCACGCCCCCAACGCCCCTAGCCACCCATAGCCCCCATCCCCCTAGGCAACCTGGGCCCCCAAGGCCTCCTAGGCCCGTAAAACCTGTCAGGCCTCCTCAGCCCCACAGTCCACCCAGGCCCTCCTGTCTCCCTAGGCCCCCACACCCCCAGTCCCACCAGTCCCCCCAGGCCCCTGCAGCCATCCAGGCCCCCAACGCCACTCAGTCCCCCAGGCAACCTAGACCACCCAAGCCCCCAAGGCTCCCCCACGCTTCCCCGGCCCTACCAGGTGTCCTGCACCCCAAGGCCCCCCTCCCCACAAGCCCACCAGTCCCCCAGTCCCCCAGGAACCCAGGCCCCAAGGCCGCAAGGCCCCCCCAGGCAACGTGGACCCCTTAGGCCCCCAGTCCGACCAGACCCCCCCTCCCCCAGGCCCCCAGGCAACCTGGACCCCCAAGCCCCCCACGCTCCCCAGGCCCCCAAGGCACCTTAGTCTCCCAGACCCACCAGGCCCCCATGGCCCTCCCCCGGCCCTCCAGTCCCACTAGGCCCTAGGTTCCCTACACGCAAAAGCTCCTCACACCCCCCAAGCCCTCCAGGCCCCCAGGCAACCCAGGCCCACCAGGCCCCAGTAACCCAGGCCCCATGAGCCCCCAGGCAACCAAGGCCCTAAGGCGCCCCCGGCACCTAAACAACCCAGTCATGCCAGACCCACCAGGCCCACCAGGCCCACCATTCCCCCCAGTCCCTCCACGCCCTTTAGGCACCAGGCCCACCAGGCCTCCCAGGCCCCCAGGAACCCAGGCCCCTAGACCCAAGCCGCCACACCCACCAGAACCAGGCCCCAAGGTTGTAAAGCTGCCTGGCTGCTGAAGCCATTAAGCCCAGGTGCAAGACACAGGCCGTGTGGCCCCCGTCCCCAAGACCCCCCAACCCCCGGGCATCCCAGGCACCCCGGACCCCCTAGTCCCCTCAGGCCCTCCATCCTGCCAGGCCCCTTAGGCAACCCAATCCTCCTGGGCCTGTAAGGCCCCATAGGGCTCCCTGGCCCCCCAGGCCCACTATGCTCCCCCGGCCTCGTAGCCCCACAAGACCTCCTTGCCCCCCAGACCCACCAGGCCACCTAGGCCCACCAATACCCCCGGCCCCCCATACTCCCCAGGCCCACAAGTCCTTCCGGACCCATCCCCCAGGCAACCCAGGCCCACCAGACCTCCCAGTCTCCCAAAGCCCCAAGGCCGCCAGGCCCCTGAAGCCATTAAGCCCTCTAGACCCAGCCTGCCAGGCCTAGAGGCCCACTGACCCATGAAGCCCCTAAAGGAGCCACAGGCCCCATGCCCCTGAAAAATGAAAAATGACTAATAAAAAATAATAATAATATTAGCAATAATATAAAGAGCATATTTAATTTATATGTATGACATGCATCATGCACTTTAATTATTTGTTTTAATTTTAAACTTGTTTTAGAAAATTGAATTAATTACTATAGTTAAACTGTTGGTAATAAATATAATAATAAAGATAAAAGCCTTCCCGTGGACACAAGGCCCCCCCACCCCCCGGGCCAACAGGCCCCTAGGCCTTCCTGGCCCCCACGCCACCCAAGCCCCCAAGGTCAACCTAGATACTGCAGGCCCTCCACGCCCCCCAAGGCCCCCTAGCCGCCCAAGACCCCAAGGCCCGCACGCCCCCAAGGCCCCTAGACACCCATAGCCCCCATCCCCTAGGCAACCTGGGCCTTGGGGCCCCCAAGGCCTCTAGGCCCAGTAAAACTGTCAGGCCTCCTCAGCCCGTAAAACCTGTCAGGCCTCCTCATTACAGTCCACCCAGGCCCTCCCGTCTCCCTAGGCCCCCCACACCCCAGGCCCACCAGTCCCCCAGGCCCCATGACCATCCAGCCCCCAACGCCACTCGGTCCCCAGGCAACCTAGACCACCCAAGCCCCCAAGGCTCCCCACGCTTCCCGGCATACCAGGTGTCCTGCACCCCAAGGCCCCCCTCCCCACAAGCCCACAGTCCCCCCCAGAACCCAGGCCCCAAGGCGCAAGGCCCCCAGAGCAACGCGGACCCCTTAGGCCCCCAGTCCGACCAGACCCCCCTCCCCAGGCCCCTGGCACCCTGGACCCCCAAGCCCCCACGCTCCCCAGGCCCCCAAGGCACCTTAGTCTCCCGGACCCCAGGGCCCCCCCATGGCCCTCCCCCGCCCTCCAGTCCCACTAGGCCTCCGGGTTCCCTACACCCAAAAGCTCCTCCACCCCCCCAAGCCCCAGTCCCCAGTGTGAGCCCCCAGCCCCAACTCCAGCCCCCATTTGAGCACAGCCGTGGCGCCCCCCAAAAGAACCCGGTCATGCTAGACACGGGCCCACCATTTCCCCGGTCCCCCCCCTTTAGGCAAGGCCCTAAGTCCCACAGGCCTCCCGGGCCCCTGCACCTAAACAACCCCAGAACCCATGCCCCCAAGGTTTGTAAAACCCACCAGCCCGAGGTCAGGACTGGGGGCGAGTGTGGCCCCGTCCCCACCCCCAACCCCGGGCATCCCGGGCCCCACGACCCCCTTTACCGGGCTCCGTCTGTGCCCATCCAGCTTCCTAAGACTCCACAGCCTCCCTCAGAACCCATTATCTGCAGACCCATACCCCGCCCCACAGTCCCACCTGTAGCCTCCTGTGCCCCTAGACCCAAGCCGCCAGACCCACCTGTGTAACCCAGTTCCAAGGTTGTAAAGCTGTCTGTCACCAAGCCATTAAGCCTGTGTCCAAGACCTGTGCCGGTGGGGCCTCAGTCTCTGCACCTCCCAACCCCCCGGCATCCTGCAGCCCCCTGGCCCCCCTAGTCCCCCTGTGCCCTCCATCCCGGCCAGCCCCTCAGGCAACCCAACCTCCTAGGGCTCGTAAGGCCCCATAGGGCTCCTGCCCCTCGTGCCCACTATGCTCCCGGCCCCATAGCCCCACACGACCTCCTTGCCCCCAGACCCACCCTGGCCACCTAGGGCCCACCAATACCCCAGCCCCATACTCCCCAGCTCCCCCAAGTCCCTTAGGACCCATCCCCCAAGCAACCCAGCCCACCTGAGACCTCCCGCCTCCCAGCCCCAAGGCCGCTGTGTGCCCTCGAAGCCATAAACCCTCAAGACCAGCCTGCCGTGCCTAGAGCCCACCCACCCATGAAGCCCTAAAGGAGCCACAGCCCCATGCCCCTGAAAAAAATGAAAAAATGACTAATAAAAATAATAATAATATTAGCAATAATATAAAGAGCATATTTAATTTATATGTATGACATGCATCATGCACTTTAATTATTTGTTTTAATTTTAAACTTGTTTTAGAAAATTGAATTAATTACTATAGTTAAACTGTTGGTAATAAATATAATAATAAAGATAAAAGCCTTCCCGTGGACACAAGGCCCCCACTCCCCCACGGCCAACAGTGCCCCTAGGCCTTCCCGGCCCCCACGCCACCCAAGCCCCCAAGGTCAACCTAGATACTGCAGGCCCTCCACGCCCCAAAGGCCCCCTAGCCGCCTGGACCACAAGGCCCCAAGACGCCCCCAAGGCCCCCTAGCCACCCATAGCCCCCATCCCCTAGGCAACCTGGGCCCCCCAAGGCCTCCTAGGCCGTAAAACTGTCAGGCCTCCTCGGCCCCAAAAGCTGTCAAGCCTCCTCCCCACAGTCCACTCCCCAGGCCCACCCTGTCTCCCTAGGCCCCACACCCCCAGGCCCACCACCAGTCCCCCCAGGCCCCCGCAGTCATCCAGGCCCCCAACGCCACTCGGTCCCCCAGGCAACCTAGACCACCCAAGCCCCAAGGCTCCCCACGCTTCCCGGCCCTACCAGGTGTCCTGCACCCCCAAGGCCCTCCCCACAAGCCCACCAGTCCCCAGTCCCCAGGGAACCCAGGCCCCAAGGCCTAAGGGCCCCAGGCAACGGACCCCTTAGGCCCCCAGTCCACACAGACCCCCTCCCCAGGCCCCAGGCTTTGGACCCCAAGCCCCCCACGCTCCCCAGGCCCCCAAGGCACCTTAGTCTCTAGACCCACCAGGCCCCCCCCATGGCCCTCCCGGCCCTCCAGTCCCACCTAGGCCTCTAGGTTCCCACACGCAAAGCTCCTCACACCCCCAAGCCCTCCAGGCCCCCAGTAACCCAGGCCCACCAGGCCCCCAGAAACCCTGGGCCCCCATGAGCCCCATGTGCAACCAGGCCCTAAGGTTTCCCGCACTAAACAACCCAGTCATGCTAGACCACCAGGCCCACCAGGGCCCACCATTCCCCCAGTCCTCCACGCCCCTTAGGCACCAGGCCCACCACAGCCTCCTGTGCCCCCAGAACCTGTGCCCGGACCCAAGCCGCGACACCCACCAGAACCAGGCCCTGTATGTTGTAAAGCTGCCCGGCCGGGCTTATTAAGCCCAGGTGCAAGCATTACAGGCCAGGCCCCGTCCCATCTCCCCAACCCCCGGCATCCTGTGCACCCCGGACCCCTAGTCCCCACCGGGCCCTCCATCTGCCCGGGCCCCTAGGCAACCCATCCTCCTGGGCTGTAAGGCCCCTAAGGCTCTCCCTCAGCCCCTGTGCCCACTATGCTCCTCGGCTCAGCTCCCACAAGACCTCCTTGCCCCCGGACCCACTCAGGCCACCTAGGCCCAATACGCCTGGCCCCCCCATACTCCCTAGGCCCACAAGTCCTTCCGGACCCCATCCCCTGTGCAACCCAGGCCCCGGACCTCTGGGTCTCCCAAAGCCCCAAGGCCGCGGGCCCCTGAAGCCATTAAGCCCTCTAGACCCAAAATGCACAGCCTAGAGGCCACCGACCCATGAAGCCCCTAAAGGAACCCACAGCCCCATGCCCCCGAAAAATGAAAAATGACTAATAAAAATAATAATAATATTAGCAATAATATAAAGAGCATATTTAATTTATATGTATGACATGCATCATGCACTTTAATTATTTGTTTTAATTTTAAACTTGTTTTAGAAAATTGAATTAATTACTATAGTTAAACTGTTGGTAATAAATATAATAATAAAGATAAAAGCCTTCCCGTGGACACAAGGCCCCCCACTCCCCCACGGCCAACAGGCCCCTAGGCCTTCCCGGCTCCCCACGCCACCCAAGCCCCCAAGGTCAACCTAGATACTGCAGGCCCTCCACGCCCCAAGGCCCCCTAGCCGCCCAGACCACAAGGCCCCAAGACGCCCCCAAGGCCCCCTAGCCACCCATAGCCCCCCATCCCCAGGCAACCTGGGCCCCCAAGGCCTCCTAGGCCCGTAAAACTGTCCGGGCCTCCTCAGCCCGTAAAATTTTATCGGGCCTCCTCAGCCCCATGGGTCCACCCAGGCCCTCCCGTCTCCCTAGGCCCCCACACCCCAGGCCCACCAGTCCCCAGGCCCCCATGACCATCCAGGCCCCAGCGCCACTCAGTCCCCAGGCAACCTAGACCACCCAAGCCCCCAAGGCTCCCCACGCCTCCCGGCCCTACGGTGTCCTGCCCCCCCCCCCCCCCCCCCCCCACAAGCCCCCGGGTCCCCGGGGAACCCGGGCCCCAGGCCGCAAGGCCCCCAGGCAACGGACCCTTAGGCTCCCCAGTCCGACCCGGACCCCCCTCCCCCCAGGCCCCAGGCAGCCCTGGACCCCCCCCAAGCCCCCCGCTCCCCAGGCCCCAAAGGCACCTTAGTCTCCCAGACCCACAGCCCCCCATGGCCTCCCGGCCCCTCAATCCCACTAGGGCCCTCAGGGTTCCCTACACGCAAAGCTCCTCACACCCCCAAGCCCTCCCCCCCCAGTAACCCAGGCCCACCAGGCCCCCAAAGAACCTGGCCCCATGAGCCCCTCAGCAACCAAGGCCCCAAGGCGCCCCGGCACCTAAACAACCCAGTCATGCGGTGACCCACCAGGCCCACTAGGCCCACTATTCCCCAGTCCCTCCACGCCCTTTAGGCACCAGGCCCACTGTGCCTCCCAGCCCCCCAGAACCCAGGCCCCTGGACCCAAGCCGCCACACCACCACCGAATCCGGTGCCCTCAAGGTTGAAAAACTGGTCGTTAGGCTTTAAGCCTGTGTGTAAGACACAGCCGTGTGGCCACCGGGTCTCCCAAGACCCCCCAACCCCGGCATCCCAGGCCCCTGACCCCTGTGAATCCCCTCAGGCTCCCTCCATCCTGCTGTGCCCCTTAGGCAACCTAATCCTCCTAGGCCTCGGGCCTTAAGGCCCCATAGGGCTCCCCCTGGCCCCAGGCCCACTATGCTCCCCGGCCCCATAGCCCCACAAGACCTCCTTGCCCCCCGGACCCACCAGGCCACCTAGGCCCACCAATACCCCCGCCCCCATACTCCCCCAGCCCACAAGTCCTTGGGACCCATCCTGTGCAACCCAGGCCCACCGGACCTCCCCTGGGCCCCAAAGCCCCAAAGCGCCCAGCCCCTGAAGCCATTAGCCCTCTAGACCCAGCCTGCTGTGCCTAGAGGCCCACCCACCCATGAAGCCCCTAAACGAGCCACAGCCCCACGCCTGAAAAATGAAAAATGACTAATAAAAATAATAATAATATTAGCAATAATATAAAGAGCATATCTAGTTTGAAAAATGGTTAAAATTCTAGTTTGATGTTATTTAAATTTCTCTATACGTGTGAGATGTGGTTTTGTTTTCTATAAAGATCATCTGCTCTTGTTTTCTTCACGCCTCCACTTCCGGGGTCCATTCATTTGAAGTGGATGACCAATCCATTATTTGAAAGTTTGGTTGATGTTTAGGGTGCTATTATGGTTGTTGGAGCTTCAAAGCCGATTGTGGATGATGCAAATGGCTTCTTCAATTGTAAAGAGTAAAATGCGGCACGTGCGGTTTCTACATTTAGTATTAGAGAGGTCTTTTTATGTCATGCCAATTTAACTTTTGATTATGTGATAATTCTTGAATGTTTAATGGGTAGGCACTTATGCATATGATGTATAATTATTGTGTGATGCTTATGTTTTATGCGGATGGATTGGTCGTAAATTTTTCTGGTTCCATGGAATTAGTTTTTGCTATTTTATTTTGATTAGATCAATTGTAAAGTAGGAATCAGTATGTAATTTATTATTCTCCTAATTGAGGGGCGAAAGGAGACATGAAGATGGAGAAGACTTGAAGACGGAGAAGAATTACCAGAAGATCCAATTTGATGTAATTTTTTTTTATTATTATTTTGAGTTGTAATTCTTAGGTCTATGGAACCCGGTCAAGTTTATCTATTATGTTTGATGATAATTGTATTGTCATGCACTTTACATGTCATTTAGGATAAAAAGTGCCTACTCAGTTTATTTATATGGCATGCATCATGCACATTAATTATATGTTTTAATTCTAAATTTGTTTTAGTAAATTGAATTTATTAAATGCGCTAAACTGTTGATAATAAAAGTAGTAATAATAATAGAGGCTTCCCATCCCACCAGGCCAACCAGGCCCCTCAGGCCATCAACGCCCCCAGGCCCCTCAAGCCCCCAGGGACCCTCGTCCCCATCCCCTAGGCAACCCTGGCCCCGTGGGCCCTCACCCCCAGGCCCCTAGTCCCCCTGGCCCCCAATCCCTCAGGCCCTTTAGGCGAGTGGGCCCTTGTGGTCCCGGCGCCCAGGCCCACTAGGCTCCAAAGCCCCACCAGGCTCCTTGCCCTCCAGGCCCACCAGGCCACGCACCCAACCAGTCCGCCCAGGCCCTTCCCCCCCACCCATCAGGGCCACTGGTACCCCCAGACCCCCGTCCCCCAGGCAACCCAGGCCCCCAAAGCCCACTAGGAACCCAGGCCCCAAGTCCGCAAGGCTGTCAGGCCCCTGAAGCCATTAAGCCCAGGTCCAAGATCCAGGCCGTGAGTCAGCGTCCCCAGACCCCCAACCCCAGGCAACCCAGGCCCCTAGTCCCCCCAGGCCCTGCATCCCGCCAGGTCCCTTAGGCAACCCAATCCTCTCAGGCCTCCTTGGCTTGTAAGGCCCCCAAGGCCTCCTTGGCTTGTAAGGCCCCAGGCCCACTAGGCTCCCCAGGCCCCAAAGCCCCACCAGGCTCCTTGGACCCCCAGGCCCACCAGTCCACCTAGGCCCACCAATCCCCCCGGGCCCAGCATACCCCCCAGGCCCACCAGTCCTCCGAGACCCCCATCCCCCAGATAATCCAGGCCCACCAGGCACCCAAGGCCGCCATGCCCCTGAAGCCATTAATCACCCAAGACCCAGCCTGCCAGGCCGTGAGGCCCCCCGACCCATGAAGCCCCTAAACGAGCGGCAGGCTCCACGCCCTTGATAAAATAAAAAATGACAATAATAATAATAATAAAAAGTGCCTATCTAATTTATATGTATGACATGCATCATTCACATTAATTATATGTTTTAATTTTCAACTTGTTTTAGAAAATTGAATTAATTACTTGCGTTACTGTTGATAATAAAAAAATAATAAAATAATAATAATAATAATAATAAAGGCTTCACGTGGCCACAAGGCCCCCCACTCCCCCAGGCCCCGAGGCCTTGATGGCTCCCCACGCCACCCAGCCCCCAATGTCCTTCCTGACCCCCAATCCCCCAAGTAACCTAGACCCTGCAGGCCCCCACGCCCCCAAGGCCCCCTAGCCACCCAGACCCCCATTCCCTAGGCAACCCAGTCCCCTGGGCCCCCAAGGCCTCCTAGGCCAGTAATGCCCGTCAGGCTACCCCAGCCCACTACACTCAGGCCCCACAGGCCCCCAGGCCACTAGGCTCCCCAGACCCCAAAGCCCCTCCAGGCTCCTTGGACCCCAGTCTCTCCTGGGCCCCCTCACCCACCAATCCCCCCAGGCGCCCCACACCCCCAGGCCAACCAGTCCTCCCAGACCCCTGTTCCCCAGGCAATACAGGCCCACCAGGCCCCCCAGGAACCCAGGCCCCAAGGCCGCCAGGCCCCAAGGCCGCCAGGCCCTTGAAGCCCTTAAGCCAAGGTACCCAGGCCCCAAGACCCAGCCCGCCCAGCTGTGAGGCCCCCAGACCCATGAAGCCCCTAACCGAGCTGCAGGCCCCATGCCCGTGAAAAAATAAAAATGAATAATAATAATAATAATAAAGAGTGCCTATTAAATTTATATGTATGACATGCATCATGCATATTAATTATATGTTTTAATTTTAAACTTGTTTGAGAAAGTTGAATTAATTAAATCTGCTATGTTGTTGATAATAAAAATAATAATAAAGGCTTCCCATGGCCACAAGGCCCCTCAGGCCCACTAGGACCCCTGGCCCAGCCCCCAAGGTCCCTCCAGACCCCCTATCCCCTAGGCAACCCAGACCCTGCAGGCCCCCACGCTCCCAAGGCCCCCTAGTCCCCTGGGCCCCCAAGGCCTCTTAGAACAGTAAGGCACGTCAGGCCTCCCCGGCCCACTAGTCCACCCAGGCCCCAAAGGCCCCCTGGACTACCAGGCCTCCCAGGCGCACCAGTCCCGCCAGGCCCCCCACACCCCAGGCCCACCATTTTCACCAGGCAACCCAGGCCCACTAGACCCCTCAGGCCCCCCAGCCATCAAGGCCCTCAAGGTGCAAGTCCACCCAGACCCCCTATCGCCCCAGGCCCCCCAGGCAACCTGTGATAATAAAATAATCATCATTATAATAATCATCATATGAGGCCTGTAGGGATGGGGGGTTCTGCGGGCACTGTGCGGCCTGGGGGGCTAGGGGTTCTGGGGTGGCTGTGTGGCCTGCGGGGTCTGGTGGGCGTGACAGGCTTGGGGTGGCCTGACGGGCCTGGGGAGCCTTTATTATTATTATGATTATTTTATTATTACTATTAATTTATTATTGTGATGATGATGATGATGATGATGATTATTATTATTATTATTAATATTATTATTATTTATTTTTTTATAATTTATTATTATTATGATAATTATTTTATTATTATCATTATTATTATTAGTTATTTTTTTTTATTATATTTATTATTTTATTATTATTATTTTATTATTATTTGTTATCAGTTATTATTATTTTTTACTATTCTATTATTTTTTTATTTTTTATTATTATTATGATTATTTTATTAGTCATGATTTTTTTTTTTTTTCATTATCATGATGATGATTATTATTATTTTAATACTTATTATTATTTTATTACTTTTTTATTATTTTTACTATTATTACTTTTTTTTGTTATTTTATTATTATTATTAATTATATCATTATTATTATTATTTCATTACACTTATTATTATTTTTATTTTTATTTTTTTATTTTTATTTTATTATACTTATTATTATTTTTTATTATTAGTATGATTATTTTATTATTATTATTCTTATTCTTATTATTATTACTATTATTATTATTATTGTTATTTTTTTATTATTATAACTATTATTATTATGATGGTGGTGATGATGATGATGATTATTATTATTTTATGGTTATTATTATTATTATTATTATTATTTTCTTATTATTACTATTATTATTTTATTATTGTGATGATTACTATTAATATTTTATTATTGTTTTATTATTATTATTAATTTATTTTTTTTATTATTATTACTATTATTATTTTTTATTTTATTATTATTTTTATTATTGTTAAGATTATTTTACTGTAATTTTATTATTTATTTATTTATTATTATTATTATTCTATTATATTTATCGTTATTTTTATTATTTTACTATTATTACGATTATTTTATTATTATTAATATTTGACTATTATATTATTATTATTATCATTTTATTATTCTGGTTTTTATTATTATTATTATTTTATTTTATTATTATTATTATTATTATTATTACTTTTTTTTGTTATTATTTATTTTTATTCTTGTTATTATGATTTTTATTTTTATTATTTTTTTTATTATTACTACTATTATTATTATTATTATATTACTTTTTTTTTTTATTATTATTTTACTATTATTTTTATTATTATTTTTTTATTATTACGATTATTATTATTTTTATTTTATTAGTCATTATTATTATTATTATTACCATTATTTTTTTAGTAGTTCATGGGTGTGGGGTCCTGGCGATTAGGGCCTGGTGCCCTCACGTCCTAGCGGCTTGGGTCTGGGGGCATGGGTTGCCTGGGGGCCAGGGGTGTCTGGGGGGCCTGAGGGAAATGGTGGGCCTAGGGGGCCCAGTGGGTCTGGCATGCCTGGGGGGGTCTGGGTTGCCGGGGGGGCATGGGGAGACTGGGGCCCTTGGGGCCGTGCGATAATTTTATAATTATTGTTACTATTATTATTATTTATTATTGTTATGATTAATTTATTATTATTATTATTTTTATTATTGTTGTCGTTATTATTATTATTATCATTATTTTTTTTATTATTTCAGGAGCATGGAGTCCTGGCAGATGGGGGCCTGGTGGCCAGTTTAGGGGCATCATGGGTCTGGGGTCCTCAAGGCCTGGCAGCTTGGTTTTAGGGGCCTGGGGGGATGGGGGGTCTGGTGCATAAAGGGCGTGGGGGCCTGGGGGAATGGTGTGCCTTTGGGGCTGGTGGGTCTGGCATGACTGGGTGGACTAGGTTGCCGAGGGTGCCTGGGGGGTCAGCGTTTCCTGTGGGGCCTTGCGGCTTGAGGGGCCTGAGGGGCGTTGGGGGCCTGGTGGCGTGGGGAGGGGCCTGGGTTGCCTGGGGGACTGGTGGTCTTGGAGGTGGGGGCCTGGTGGGCCTGGGTTGCCTAGGGGACTGGTGGGCTTGGGGGTGTGGGGAGCCTTGGGGGCAGGAAGCCTGGGGGCCTCCCGGGCATGGGGGCCCTAGTGGGCCTGGAGGGCCGGGGAGGGCCTTTGGGGCCCGGGGGATGGGAGACTGAGGGGTCTTGGGGGCCTGGGAAGCGTGGGGGTCCATGAGGAATGGGGGTCTGGGCGGACTGGCGGGCCTTGCGGCTTGAGGCACCTGAGGGGCGTTGGGGGCCTGGATGGGGGGCCTGGGTTTCCTGGTGTTGGGGGACTGGTAGGCCTGGGGTGAGGGGGGGCTAGGGGGACAGGTGGGCCTTGGTGGCCTGTGGGGCCTGTCGGGCATTTGGTGCCTGGGTGGCCTAGTGTACATTACGTGCCTGACGGGCATTACGGGCCTAGGAGGCCTTGGGGGCCCAGGGGGTCTGGGTTGCCTAGGGGATGGGGGGTCTTGGTGGCTAGGGGGCCTTGGGGGCTTGGGGGCCTGCAGGGTCTAGATTACTTGGGGGATTACGGGGTCTGGAAGGACCTTGGCGGCTTGGGTGGCGTGGGGAGCCAGGAGGGCCTGGGGGGACTAGCAAGTTAAAAATTAAAACATATAATTAATATGCATATGGGTGTTATACATATATTTTAGATAGGCACTTTTTATTATTGCTAATATTATTATTATTATTTTCATTATTGTCATTTTCTATTTTTTCAAGGGCATGGAGCCCGCGGCTCAACTAGGAGCTTCATGGGTCTGGGGGCCTCACGGCCTGGCAGGCTGGGTCTTCGGGACTTAATGGCTTCAGGGGCCTGGCGGCCTTGGGGCCTGGGTTACTGGGGGGCTTTGGGAGCCTTGGGGGCCTGGGTTGCCTGGGTGATGGGGGTCTCGGAGACTGGTGGGCCTAGGGGGCATGGGGGACACGGTTGTTTTGGTGGGCCTAGGTGGCCTGGTGGGCCTGAGGGGACAGGAGGGCCTGGGGGTCAAAGGAGCCGGGTGGGGCTTTGGGGCCTGGTGGGCAAGGGAGCACATGGGGGCCATACGGGCCAAGGAGGCCTGGGAGGATTGGGTTGCCTACGGGCATAGCGGGATGGAGAGCCTGGGGGACTAGGGGGCCTCACCACCTGGGCTTAATGGCATCAAGGGCCGGGCGGCCTCGGCCTTGGGTCCTGGGTTCCTGGCGGGCTTTGGGGGCCTGGGGGACTGGTGGGCCTGAGGGGGGGGGGCGTGGGTGGCCTGGTGGGCCTGGGGGGCAAGGTGCCTGGTGGGGCTTTGGAGCCTAGTGGGCCTGGGCGCAGGGACCCCTAGGACCCACCTGACCTAAGGGGCCTGGAAGGATTGGGGGCCTGGGAGATGTGGGGGCCCGGGTCGCCTAGGGGATGGGGGTTTGGGGAGAGGGGGGCCCTGTGGGCTTGAGGGGCCTGGGGGCGTTGATGGCCCAGGGGGCCTGGTTGGCCTGGGGGCCTGGTGGCATGAGAAGCCTCTATTATTATTACTACTTTTATTATCAACAGTTTAGCGCATTTAATTAATTTAATTTACTAAAACAAATTTAGAATTAAAACATACAATTAATGTGCATGATGCATGCCACACATATAAACTAAGTAGGCACTTTTTACCCTAACTAACATGTTAAATGCATGACAATACAATTATTATCAAACATAATAGATAAATAAATAAGGACATGCAAGCGAAATAGAAAAACTTGACCGGGTTCCATGGACCTAAGAATTACAACCCCAAAATAATAATAAAAATAAAATTACATCAAATTGGGTCTTCTTGCAATTCTCCGTCTTTAAGTCTTCTCCATCTTCATGTCTCCTTTCGCCCCTCGATTAGGAAAATAATAAATTACATATTGATTCCTATTTTACAATTGATCTAATCAAAATAAAAAAGCAAAAACTAATTCCATGGAACCAGAAAAATATGCGACCAATCCATCCCATAAAAAACATAAGCATCACACAATAATTATACATCATATGCATAAGTGCCTACCCATTAAACATTCAAGAATTATCACATAATCAAACGTTAAATTGGCATGACATAAAAGACCTCTCTAATACTAATTGTAGAAACTGCACGCGTACCCGCATTTTACTCTTTTTACACTGAAGAAGCCATTTGCATCATCCACAACTGCCGGCTTTGAAGCTCCAACAACCATAATTGCACCCTAAACATCAACCAAACTTTCAGCGAATGGATTGGTCATCCACTTCCAGCGAATTGACCCTGGAAGTGGAGGCGGCAAAGAAAACAAGTGAAGATGACTGCTTTATAGAAAACAAAACCACGTCTCACACGTATAGAGAAATTTAAATAACATCAAACTAGAATTTTAACCATTTTTCAAAGAAAGATGACAAGAATGAGAAAGTGACTGCATACAAAGAGATGACAATACCTGTTGCTCGTACATAGTGGCCAAATTGTTAAAAGGGGCAGAAAGTCCAGTTGTAATAGACAACGTTGTTTTGTAACAACATGTGGTAGCAACACTCGTTTCGTTCCTACATAGCCAGGAAAAGAAATACAAAAAAAAAAAAAAAAACGAGAAAGAAAGGAGTTTCATAAATGTAGATGGTAACAAACATCTAATGGCAGAATAATATGCTATGCTGATAAAAGATCAAAACAATCGGCAACATAAATCTATAACTTTACGATCGATGTTAAAATGGTTTGCAACAACTAATATTCTATTCAAGTCAGAAAAGTTGAAGCTCAGATGGTTAGTTTTTTGTTTGTTGGTTTTCACACTTTTGCTTTCCTGCAAGTTGAAGTAGGCCCAACGATCAAAGGTGAAGATACCAAGACAAGTAATAAATCAAACTGATGGCAAGCAACATGGACAAAGCTGATAAGAGCATGTAATTCAAGTAACAACATTGATCAGTCTAAAACTGATAAACACACTATCTCTTTAACAAAAGTACCTTTCTTCAATTAGTTGCATAGAATCGGGGAATGAAGCAGTAGAATTAATTGCCAAAAGGTACCGACTCCGTCAATCCCGTCGGAGGTGATTCTGGGCTGCAAAGCAACATTACCATCAAAGAAACCACAAAAATCAATTTCTTTCATTTGTTACAAGTTGAGAAACATCATAGGTATACAGGTTACAAAAATAGTGTAATAAACAAGTTTGCCTCTAAAAAATCTGCCCATCAATCCTCCTTCTGCTTTGAAGAAAACATTTCAGGACGGTAAGCGAAATAACAAACACAAATTAAAGGGATAAAAAGGAGTTAACAAACAATGGGTTATGGGCTTATGTTATGACATACTCTAGGTACTAGTTTTTGAGACAGATTCCGGCCAAATATACACGAACAAATGAGTCAGACATTGTTGTTGTTATTGTTCTTATGTTATGACATACTCTAGGCACCCGTTTTTTTAGACAGATTCCGGCCAAATATACATGAACAACTGAGTCAGATATTGTTGTTGTTGTTATTGTTATCGGTTCTTTTTTGCTACTGAAGAAATTCTCAATGTCCAAGTACCACATACACACACACACGACAGAAGAATTGGCAGGTATTGTCACCAACTAATTAACATTAATATGTCTAATAATTATGAACTCACCGGCCAAGAACAGATCAGGTAAAAATTAGTCTCCTTCGCTTCACTCCGATGTACCTCTACCGGCTTGAAACCAACGCTTTAAGACTTCACCGCCTTGTCCCACTAGTTCACCGGCAGTCAGGCGGTGGTCCTCCGGTGGACTGAGAGCTCAGGCGGTGGTCCTCCGGTGGACTGAGAGCTCAGGCGGAGGAGACTCACAGAGAAGAGAAAAGGAGAGACGAGAGTCGAGAGAGAAGAAAAGTAGAAATGTGAGGTTTGTCTGAGGCGGCGCGAGAATGGAGAGGAAATAAATAGTGTGAAGAATTTTTAACCTAGGTAATAAATGGGTAATGGGCCTGGGGCGCTTGGGGGCTTGGGGGCCTAGGAGGCCGTGGGGGCCTGGGGGCCTTTGGGGGTCTGGCTGGATGGGGATCTGACTCTGGGTGCACTGGGGTCCTTGGGGCCCTGGGGGGACAAGTAGGCCTGGGGGCGTGGCAGACCTGGCGGCCATGAGGAGCCTTTATTATTATTATCATTATTATTATTATTATTTTATTATTACTATTATTTTATTACTATGATGACGATGATTATTATTATTATTTTATTATTATTATTAATTTTATTATTATCCATTTTTATAATTATTTTATTTTTATGATTGTTATTATTATTTTTTTTTATCGTTATGATTACTTTATTATTTTTTTATGATTATTTTATTATTATTATCATTTTATTATTGTTATTATGATTATTATTATTATAATTTTATTATTTTAATTATTATTTTTATTGTAGTTATTATTATTTTTTTATTATTGTTATTATTACTATTATTACTATGTTATTATTATAATTATTCTTATCATAATAATTATTATTATTTTTATTATTGTTGTCATTATTATTATTATTTTTTATTGGGGGTCTGGGTTGTCTTGGTGGTCTGGGGGTACGGGGGTTCTGACTCTGGGTGCACTGTTCGTTATTATTATTATTATTATTTTTTAATGTTTTTATGATTATTCTTCTTATTAATTTATTATTATGATGATGATTATTATTATTATTTTACTATTATTATTATTATTATTATTATAATTTCATTATTTTAATTATTATTTTTACTGTTGTTATTATTATTATTTTATTATTGTTATTATTATTATTACTATTTTATTATTATAATAATTATTATCATAATTATTATTATTATTTTTTTTTATTGTTGTCAATATTATTATTATTATTATTTTATTATTACGATGATTACTATTATTATTATTATTATTATTATTATCACAATTTTATCATTGTTTTTTTTATTTTTATTTCTATGAATATTTTTCTAATTATTTTTTTTTTTTGTTATTTTATTAAGATGATGATGATTAATATTATTATTATTTTATTATTATTATTTTATTGTTATTATTATTATTTATTATTAGTGTTATTTTATTATTATGATTAGGATTATTTTAGTTATTATTTTTTATTATCTTTATTATTATTATTATTATTATTTTATTATGATGATTACTATTATTATTATTATTTTTATTGCTATTTTATTATTGTTTTTATTTTTATTTCTATGAATACTTTGCTGATTATTTTATTATTGTTGTTTTATTATGATGGTTATGATGATGATGATTATGATTATTATTATTATTATTATTATTATTATTATTATTATTATTATTATTATTATTATTATTATTATTTTATTTTATTTTATTGTTATTGTTATTATTATTATTATTATTTTATTTAGGCAAAGTCTTTAATCCCGGGCCTTTGTTTTATAGATGAAGCGGCATATGTATAATTCTGCCGTTTCGTGTATATTTATATGTAAAGTGTGTATATTTACATGAAAATATGTACATGTTACCGATAATGCATCTTAATCTTGGAAACATGTATTTTTATAGTAAGTAAATGAACACATAGCATAAAAAAATGTGTATATGGGCTTATTTGTTGTATTTCATGTTAATAAATGTAAGGGATAATGTATATTACTTATGGAAACATGTATTAACGTATTAATATTTACATTGATTTGATTTGTAATATTTCATGTTATTGAACGTCGTTTTGAGTTTTTTGTTTTTGTTTTTTTTTTTTTTTTTCGTTATCTTTGTAGGGAAACGGTAATATACATGTATTTCTTATTTAAATTAAGTGAACATATAACATATTTGGTGTATTTGAGTCATGTGAAAAAAAAAAAAACAAAAACAAAACTCTAAATCCTATCTTTATGATGTTTTAGTAATTTTTGAATGTAGAAATGTTCCTCTAAAAGGAAAATAATCTCAGTTGAGTGCCATAACAGGCTCAGACCTAAGGGAGGTATTTCCAGCTCCACAAGGGAGAAAAGAAAAAAATCAGAATGGCCTAGCGACTTAAGGGAGGCATTCAAGTTATAATCACGGTGTCGCGGTGGACCTTGCAAACCCTCATGTCCCGATGATTGCGCAAGAAGTGGTACGTGAGCACTCCGCCCATAACAAAGAAAAGATAAGAAAGATAAGAGAAGATTATAAGACCATGAAAAACGTCATAACCAAGCATCACCAAATTTCATGCATATTTATTCATGTGTACTCACAGTTATTTTGAGAGATATAGTTCAGACTTGCTTAGCTTAAAGCTCAATCGATGTGTTCATGTTTGTATGTAAGAAACATATCGCCAATTCTTGAAGGGCAATGGTGAGCTGCGCATTTAATGGTGGAGATGGGAATATATACCGCTCACGCATTCTTTTTCCGCAGAAGTCACAAGAAAATCGTGTATTGTACATATTTATAGGCAAGGTCTCCGGTCGACACTTAAATCGTATTGTATCTCAATCGAGGAATTGTCTCGATTGTTTTATTCACGGTGTCGTTGCGTTAAGTGGTTCGTGATGCCAAAGACAAAAATTGCCACGCAGATACGCCCTCGCCCAACTCTCATTTAGTATATTTGTAATTAATTAATTAATTAATAATAATAATAATAATAATAATAATAATAATAATGTGTTCATGGAGCAATAAACCGATGTTGGTATATGTAAAAACAGCGTTGTTTAATAGTATATGCAATAATATGTTTTCGAATTCAAAACGCCCGTCATTTTAGTTAGTTAACGATATATGTTTGCGTTTTCAAAAATATGGTTTTTGTTTAACGTTTTCAAGGCAAAAACCAACGTTGGGTTTTGAAAAGTTCTTGTTTAACGTCATATATGTTTTTCAATTTAAAACCATATATGGTTTTGAATTCAAAAACTAACGTTGGTTTTCAAAAACCAACGTTGGTTTTTGAAAAAAGCGTCGTTCTTGTTTAAATATATGTTTCAATTCAAAAACCAACGTTGGTTTTTGAAAACGACGTCGTTGTCGTTCGTTGGTTTTAACGTCATATATGTTTATGTTTCAATTCAAAACCAACGTTGGTTTTGAAAAAACGACGTTTAACGTCATATATGTTTTTCAATTCAAAAACCAACGTTGGTTTTGAAAACGACGCGTTTCGAATTCAAAAACCAACGTTGGTTTTTTGAAATTTCGTTTAACGTCATATATGTTTTGGTGATGTTTGAGGGGAGAGAAAATGTTAGTGGGTTTGGTTGTGGAGTGGTGGTTAGGGCGCGGGGTTTCCTTGTCGGCCTGTTCGGAAGTCACCTCCGGCAACACCGGGGAGGAGGCGTTCGAGGAACCGGCGACGGAGGAGAGGAGGAAATGTCGGGGTGGAGGAGGAGATAGGAGATAGGAGTGGGTTTGCTTGAGGGAGTTGTCGGGACGCGGGTCCGCCTCACGGAACTCGTCGGTGCCGATCCGGGCCATGGAGGAGGTCAAGGAGCTCGAGGAAGGTCGAGGGATGTCGAGGGAGCTCGAGAGAAAATAAGATTTGGGAATGATCTTTGCTTTGGCGTGCATTTGAGAAACCGAAAGGTTTTGGAGAAACAAAGAAACAAATCTACACCGTTTAAATCCAATCTAATCGGTCACCATTGTCTAACCGGATCGGTCCACCATTTTATACCTACCGGACTAGAGACATTTCCTTTTATTTATTATTATGATGTTTATGATTATGATTATAATAATAAAATAATAATAATAATAATAACAATAATGAAATAATAATAATAATAACAACAATAAAAATAATAATTAAAATAATAAAATTGTAATAACAATAATCATAATACCAATAATAATAATAATAATAATAATGAAATAATAAAAAAAAATAATCATAAAAAAAATAAAAAAATAATCATAATAATAAAAATAATAATAATAACAATAAAATAATAATAATAATAGGGAAAAAGAGGAAAATAGGCCAAAATTTAAAATGAAGAAAAAAATAGGTCAATTTTAGTTTTATAAGTTAATAAATATAACCAAATTGGTTATTTTCGTCCATAAGTTATGGACAAACTTTAGTTATGGTTCATAACTTGACAAATTATTATTCATAATTGAATAATAACTTGTCAAGTTATGGTTCATGAACAAGTTATGGACGGAAATAATAATTTGGCCTATTTATTTTATGTAAAATTGGCCTATTAATTTTAATTCATCTCAAATTTTGGCCTATTTTCCTTTTTCCCAAATAATAATAATAATAACAGTGCACCCAGAGTCAGACCGCCCATCACCCCAGACCCCACGACAACCCAGGACCTCAAAGCCCCCAAGCCCCCGCGACCTCCTAGGCCCCCAGGCCCATTGCTCGTTTTTCACCTAGGTTAAAAATGCTTCACCTATATATTCCCTCTCCATTCTCACGCCGCCTCAAACAAGCCTCACATTCTACTTTTCTTCTCTCTCGACTCTCGTCTCTCCTTTTCTCTTCTCTGTGAGTCTCCTCCGCCTGAGCTCTCAGTCCACCGGAGGACCACCGCCTGAGCTCTCAGTCCACCGGAGGACCACCGCTTCTCTCAGTCCAGACCCACCCACCTCGCCCTCACCCACCGGCAGTCCGGCACCGCCGCATCTTCTTCTTCTTTTCTCTCCGCCCCATTCTCTCTGGACTGAGAGCTCTTTCCGTCAGATTCGACCTTGGGGAACAGATTCGGTCTTGTTCTTCGACAGGTATTTCCCCTGTCCATAACCTAAATCGGTTCAGTTCCTTTTTCTTATCATTCTGTAATTTTGTATGCTTTGTATTTTAATTCTTGGGACAAGGCGGTGAAGTCTTAAAGCGTTGGTTTCAAGCCGGTAGAGGTACATCGGAGTGAAGCGAAGGAGACTAATTTTTTACCTGATCTGTTCTTGGCCGGTGAGTTCATAATTATTAGACATATTAATGTTAATTAGTTGGTGACAATACCTGCCAATTCGTCTGTCTCAAAAACGGGTGCCTAGAGTATGTCATAACATAAGCACAGTTGTTAACTCCTTTTTTATCCCTTTAATTTGTGTTTGTTATTTCTCTTACCGTCCTGAAATGTTTTCTTCAAAGCGGAAGGAGGATTGATGATCAGATTTTTTAGAGGCAAACTTGTTTATTACACTATTTTTGTAATCTGTATACCGATGATGTTTCTCAACTTGTAACAAATGAAAGAAATTGATTTTTGTGGTTTGTTTGATGGTAATGTTACTTTGCAGCCCAGAATCACCTCCGACGGTATTGACGGAGTCGGTACTTGGCAATTAATTCTACTGCTTCATTCCCCGTTTCTATGCAACTAATTGAAGAAAGGTACTTTTATTAAAGCGATTGTGTGTCTATCAGTTTTAGACTGATCAATGTTGTTGCTTGAATTACGTGCTCTTATCAGCTTTGTCCATGTTGCTTGCCATCAGTTTGATTGCTTTTGGTATCTTCACCTTGATCGTTGGGCCTATCTTCAACTTGCAGGAAAGCAGAAGTCTGAAAACCCACAAACAAAAAAACTAACCATCTGAGCTTCAGCTTTCCTGACTTGAATAGAATATTAGTTGTTGCAAACCATTTTAACATCGATCGTAAAGTTATAGATTTATGTTGCCGATTGTTTTGATCTTTTATCAGCATAGCATATTATTCTGCTATTAGATGTTTGTTACCATCTACATTTATGAAGCTCCTTTCCTTTTTTTTTTTTTTTTTTTTTGTATTTCTTTTCCTGGCTATGTAGGAACGAATTGAGTGTTGCTACCACATGTTGTTACAAAACAACGTTGTCTATTACAACTGGACTTTCTGCCCCTTCTAACAATTTGGCCGCTATGTACGAGCAACACGTATTGTCATCTCTTTGTATGCAGTCACTTTTTCATTCTTGTCATCTTTCTTTGAAAAATGGTTAAAATTCTAGTTTGATGTTATTTAAATTTCTCTAAACGTGTGAGATGTGGTTTTGTTTTCTATAAAGCAGTCATCTTCACTTGTTTTTTTTGCCGCCTCCACTTCCTGGGTCCATTCGCTGGAAGTGGATGACCAATCCATTCGCTGAAAGTTTGGTTGATGTTTAGGGTGCTATTATGGTTGTTGGATCTTCAAAGCCGGCAGTTGTGGCTGATGCAGATGGCTTCTTCAGTGTAAAAAGAGTAAAATGCGGACGTGCAGTTTCTACAATTAGTGTTGGAGAGTTCTTTATTTCATGCCAATTTAACGTTTGATTATGTGATAATTCTTGAATGTTTGATGGGTAGGCACTTATGCATATGATGTTTAATTATTGTGTGATGCATATGATGTTTAATTATTGTGTGATGCTCATGTTTTATGCGGATGGATTGGTCGTAAATTTTTCTGGTTCCATGGAATTAGTTTTTGGTAGTTTCTTTTTATTAGATCAATTGTAAAATAGGAATCAATATGTAATTTATTATTCTCCTAATCGAAGGGAGAAAGGAGACGTGAAGATGGAGATGACTTGAAGACGGAGAATTACAAGAAGACCCAATTTGATGTAATTTTTTTTTATTATTATTTTGGGTTGTAATTCTTAGGTCCATGGAGCCCGGCCAAGTTTTTCCATTTCGCTTTCATGTCTTTATTTATTTATCTATTATGTTTGATAATAATTATATTGTCATGCATCTAACATGTCATTTAGGGTAAAAGTGCCTACTTAGTTTATATGTATGACATGCATCATGTACATTAATTATATGTTTTAATTCTAATAATAATAGCGGCTTCCCATGCCAACGGGCCCCCCAGGCCAACCAGGCCTCCCAGGCCATCAACGCACCCCAGGCTCCTCAAACCCCCAGGGACCCCTAGTCCCCCAAACCCCCCATCCCCCAGGGCAACCCAAGCCCTGGGGGTCACGGCGCCCAGGCCCACTAGGCCCCAAAGCCCCACCAGGCTCCTTGGACCCCAGGCCCACCAGGGCCCCCAGCCCGCCCCCACCCCTCAATGCCCCCCAGACCGCAAAGCCCCCAGGAACCCAGGCCCCTTGGTCGCAAGGCTGCCAGGCCGCTGAAGCCATTTTGCCCTGGTCCTAGACCCAGGCCGTGAGGCCCCTGTCCCCAGAGCCCCATCCCCCAGGCAACCCAGGCCCCTAGTCCCCCAGGCCCTCCGCCCCTTAGGCAACCCAATCCTCCCAGGCCTCCTAGGCCCGTAAGGCCCCAAGGTCTCCCTGGCCCCCCATTCCCACTAGTCTCCCCAGGCCCCAAAGCCCCACCAGGCTCCTTGGATCCCCAGTCCCTCCAGGCCCACCAGATTACCTGGGCCCATCAATACCCCCGGCCCCCCAGGCCCACCAGTCCTCTCTGACCCCCATCCCCCAGGCCCACCAGGCCCCCCAGGCTCCCAAAGCCCCAAGGCTGCCAGGCCCCTGAAGCCATTACGCCCTCAAGACCCAGCCTGCCGGGCCGCGAGGCCCCCAGACCCATGTAGCCCCTAAACAAGCCACGGGTCCTACGCCCCCGAAAAAATAAAAAATGACTAATAAAAAAGAAAATAATAATAAAAGTAATAATATTAGTAATAATAAAAAGTGCATATAAATTTTGACACGCATCATGCACTCTAATTATTTGTGTTAATTTTAAACTTGTTTTAGAAAATTGAATTAATTACTTTTCGTTAAACTGTTGGTAATAAAAATAATAATAAAATAATAATAAAAAATAAAGTTTCCCCGGACGACAAGGTCCCCCACTCCCCCAGGCCCACCAGACCCCCAAGGCCTTCCTTGCTCCCCACCACCCAAGCCCCAAGGTCCTTCCTGACTCCCCAAAAGCCCAGGCAACCCAGACCCTGAAGGCCCGGCACGCCCCCAACGCCCCCTAGCCACCCATAGCCCCCATCCCCTAGGCAACCTGGGCCCCCAAGGCCTCCTAGGCCCGTAAAACCTGTCAGGCCTCCTCAGCCCCACAGTCCTGTCAGGCCTCCCTGTCTCCCCCAGGCCCCCCCCACCCCCAGGCCCCCAGGCCCCCAGGCCCCCCCCCAGGCCCCTGCAGCCATCCAGGCCCCCAACGCCACTCAGTCCCCCAGGCAACCTAGACCACCCAAGCCCCCAAGGCTCCCCACGCTTCCCTGGCCCTACCAGGTGTCCTGCACCCCAAGGCCCCCCCCCCCCCCACAAGCCCACCAGTCCCCCAGTCCCCCAGGAACCCAGGCCCCAAGGCCGCAAGGCCCCCAGGCAACGTGGACCCCTTAGGCCCCCAGTCCGACCAGACCCCCCCTCCCCCAGGCCCCCAGGCAACCTGGACCCCCCAAGCCCCCACGCTCCCCAGGCCCCCAAGGCACCTTAGTCTCCCAGACCCACCAGGCCCCCATGGCCCTCCCCGGCCCTCCAGTCCCACTAGGCCCTCTAGGTTCCCTACACGCAAAAGCTCCTCACACCCCCAAGCCCTCCAGGCCCCCCAGGCAACCCAGGCCCACCAGGCCCCCCAGTAACCCAGGCCCCATGAGCCCCCAGGCAACCAAGGCCCTAAGGCGCCCCCGGCACCTAAACAACCCAGTCATGCCAGACCCACCAGGCCCACCAGGCCCACCATTCCCCCCAGTCCCTCCACGCCCTTTAGGCACCAGGCCCACCAGGCCTCCCAGGCCCCCAGGAACCCAGGCCCCTAGACCCAAGCCGCCACACCCACCAGAACCAGGCCCCAAGGTTGTAAAGCTGCCTGGCTGCTGAAGCCATTAAGCCCAGGTGCAAGACACAGGCCGTGTGGCCCTGTCCCCAAGACCCCCAACCCCGGGCATCCCAGGCCCCCGGACCCCCTAGTCCCCTCAGGCCCTCCATCCTGCCAGGCCCCTTAGGCAACCCAATCTTCCTGGGCCTGTAAGGCCCCATAGGGCTCCCTGGCCCCCCTGGCCCACTATGCTCCCCCGGCCCCATAGCCCCACAAGACCTCCTTGCCTCCCAGACCCACCAGGCCACCTAGGCCCACCAATACCCCCGGCCCCCCATACTCCCCAGGCCCACAAGTCCTTCCGGACCCATCCCCCAGGCAACCCAGGCCCACCAGACCTCCCAGTCTCCCAAAGCCCCAAGGCCGCCAGGCCCCTGAAGCCATTAAGCCCTCTAGACCCAGCCTGCCAGGCCTAGAGGCCCACTGACCCATGAAGCCCCTAAACGAGCCACAGGCCCCATGCCCCTGAAAAATGAAAAATGACCAATAAAAAATAATAATAATATTAGCAATAATATAAAGAGCATATCTAATTTATATGTATGACATGCATCATGCACTTTAATTATTTGTTTTAATTTTAAACTTGTTTTAGAAAATTGAATTAATTACTATAGTTAAACTGTTGGTAATAAATATAATAATAAAGATAAAAGCCTTCCCGTGGACACAAGGCCCCCCACGGCCAACAGGCCCCCTAGGCCTTCCTGGCTCCCCACGCCACCCAAGCCCCCAAGGTCAACCTAGATACTGCAGGCCCTCCACGCCCCCAAGGCCCCCTAGCTGCCCAGACCCTGAAGGCCCGGCACGCCCCCAAGGCCCCCTAGCCACCCATAGCCCCCATCCCCCTAGGCAACCTGGGCCCCCAAGGCCTCCTAGGCCCGTAAAACCTGTCAGGCCTCCTCAGCCCGTAAAACCTGTCAGGCCTCCTCAGCCCCACAGTCCACCCAGGCCCTCCCGTCTCCCTAGGCCCCCCACACCCCCAGGCCCACCAGTCCCCCCCAGGCCCCCGCAGCCATCCAGGCCCCCAACGCCACTCAGTCCCCCCAGGCAACCTAGACCACCCAAGCCCCCAAGGCTCCCCACGCTTCCCGGCCATACCAGGTGTCCTGCACCCCAAGGCCCCCCCTCCCCACAAGCCCAGCCCCCCAGGAACCCCCCCAGCCGCAGGCCCCCCGGAACCCAGGCCCCCAAGGCCGTAAGGCCCCAGGCAACCCGGACCCCTTAGGCCCCCAGGCCCCCAAGGCACCTTACCGGACCCTCCCCGGCCCCTCCCCCAGGCCCCAAAAGCTCCTCACCCCCCAAGGACCCCCAAACCCCCACGCTCCCCAGGCCCCAAGAAGGCACCTTAGTCTCCCAGACCCACAGTCATGCTAGACCCCCATGGCCCTCCCGTCCCCCCACGCCCCCTCCAGGTCCCACTAGGCCCTCTAGGTTCCCAGGCCCCCGTGAAAAGCTCCTCACACCCCCAAGACCCCCTCCAGGCCCCCAGTGTAACCCAGGCCCCCCAGGCCCCCCAGTAACCCAGGCCCCATGATCCCCCAGGCAACCAAGGCCCTCCAAGACGCCCCCAGGGCACTTAAACAACCCAGGGCCATGCGGACCCACCAGCCCACCATGGCCCACCATTCCCCAGTCCCTCCACGCCCTTTAGGCACCAGGCCCACCAGGCCTCCCAGTCCCCCAGGAACCCAGGCCCCTAGACCCAAGCCGCCACACCCACGCAACCAGGCCCCAAGGTTGTAAAGTTGCCTGGCCGGGCCATTAAGCCCAGGTCCAAGACACAGGCCGTGTGGCCCCGTCCCCAAGACCCCCAACCCCGGGCATCCCAGGCCCCCGGACCCCTAGTCCCCTCAGGCCCTCCATCCTGCCAGCCCCTTAGGCAACCCAATCTTCCTGGGCCTGTAAGGCCCCATAGGGCTCCCCGGCCCCCTGGCCCACTATGCTCCCCGGCCCCATAGCCCCACAAGACCTCCTTGCCTCCAGACCCACCCAGCCACCTAGGGCCCACCAATACCCCCCGCCCCCCATACTCCCCAGGCCCCAAGTCCTTGGGACCCCCATCCCCCAAGCAACCCAGGCCCACCAGACCTCCCAGTCTCCCAAAGCCCCAAGGCCGCCAGGCCCTGAAGCCATTAAGCCCTCAAGACCTAGCCTGCTGGGCCTAGAGGCCCACTTGACCCATGAATCCCCTAAAGGAGCCACAGGCCCCATGCCCCGAAAAATGAAAAATGACTAATAAAAATAATAATAATATTAGCAATAACATAAAGAGCATATCTAATTTATATGTATGACATGCATTATGCACTTTAATTATATGTTTTAATTTTAAACTTGTTTTAGAAAATTGAATTAATTACTTTAGTTAAACTGTTGGTAATAAATATAATAATAAAGATAAAAGCCTTCCGTGGACACGTGGACACAAGCCCCCCCGGCCTTCCCCCCCCCACGCCACCCAAGCCCCCAAGGTCAACCTAGGCCTTCCCCAAGGGCTCCCCACGCCACCCAAGCCCCCAAGGTCATCCCCTAGATCCCCAAGGCCTCCCCCCGCCCCCAAGGCCCAGGGCCCAAAACCCCAGCCTCCTGAAGGCCCGGCTCCCCCCCCCAAGTCCCACCAGGCCTCAGGTTCCATACACCCAAAAGCTCTCCACCCCCCAAGCCCACCCCCCAGGGAACCCAGGCCCCAAGAGCCCCACAACGAAGGCCGCTAGACCCTAGACCAGAACCATGGCCCCTTAGCCCTTTAGGCACCAGGCCCTAGACCCACAGCCTCCAGGCCCCAGAGGTTGTAACCCAGAACCCAGGCCCCAAGGTTGTAAAGCTGCCTGGCTGCTCATTAAGCCCAGTCCAAGACTCCAGGCCGTGTGGCCCCGTCCCCCCCACCCCCCAACCCCGGGCATCCAGGGCCCTGTGGGCCCCCTAGTCCCCTCAGGCCCTCCATCCCGCCAGGCCCCTTAGGCAACCCAATCCTCCTAGGCCCCTAGTAAGGCCCCACCCAGGTTGCCCCTGGCCCCTCAGGGCCCACTATGCCCCCGGCCCCATAGCCCCACACGACCTCCATTGCCCCCCTTAGGCAACCCAATCCTCCCAGGCCACCTAGGCCCACCAATACCCATAGCCCCCATACCTCCCCCAGGCCCACAAGTCCTAGGCCCGGACCCCCCCCCATCCCCTGTGCCCCCAAGTCCTTGGGCCCACAGGCCCACCTCCTAGTCTCCCAAAGCCCCAAGGCCGCAGGCCCCGAAGCCATTAAGCCCTCAAGACCTAGCCTGCTGTGGCCTAGAGGCCCCTTGACTCATGAAGCCCCCTAAAGGAGACCCACAGGCCCCATGCCCCCGAAAAATGAAAAATGACTAATAAAAAATAATAATAATATTAGCAATAATATAAAGAGCATATCTAATTTATATGTATGACATGCATCATGCACTTTAATTATATGTTTTAATTTTAAACTTGTTTTAGAAAATTGAATTAATTACTTTAGTTAAACTGTTGGTAATAAATATAATAATAAAGATAAAAGCCTTCCCGTGGACACAAGGCCCCCCACTCCCCCACGGCCAACAGGCCCCCTAGGCCTTCCTGGCTCCCCACGCCACCCAAGCCCCCAAGGTCAACCTAGATACTGCAGGCCCTCCACGCCCCCAAGGCCCCCTAGCTGCCCAGACCCTGAAGGCCCGGCACGCCCCCAAGGCCCCCTAGCCACCCATAGCCCCCATCCCCCTAGGCAACCTGGGCCCCCAAGGCCTCCTCAGCCCGTAAAACCTGTCAGGCCTCCTCAGCCCGTAAAAGCTGTCAAGCCTCCTCAGCCCCACAGTCCACCCAGGCCCTCCTGTCTCCCTAGGCCCCCACACCCCCAGCCCCCCCTGCCATCCAGGCCCCCAACGCCACTCAGTCCCCCAGGCAACCTAGACCACCCAAGCCCCCAAGGCTCCCCACGCTTCCCGGCATACCAGGTGTCTTGCACCCCAAAGCCCCCCCCCCACAAGCCCACCAGTCCCCCAGTCCCCCCAGGAACCCAGGCCCCAAGGCCGCAAGGCCCCCAGGCAACGCGCGGACCCCTTAGGCCCCCAATCCGACCAGACCCCCCTCCCCAGGCCCCCAGGCAACCTGGACCCCCAAGCCCCCCGCTCCCCAGGCCCCCAAGGCACCTTAGTCTCCCAGACCCCCAGGCCCCCATGGCCCTCCCGGCCCTCCAGTCCCACTAGGCCTCCAGGTTCCCTACACCCAAAAGCTCCTCACACCCCCAAGCCCACCAGTCCCCCCAGGCAACCCAGGCCCACCAGGCCCCCAGTAACCCAGGCCCCAAGAGCCCCCAGGCAACGAAGGCCGTAAGGCGCCCCCGGCACCTAAACAACCCTGTCATGCCAGACCCACCAGGCCCACCATTTCCCCCAGTCCCCCCACGCCCTTTAGGCACCAGGCCCACAAGTCCCACCAGGCCTCCCAGGCCCCCAGGAACCCAGGCCCCTAGACCCAAGCCGCCAGACCCACCAGAACCCAGGCCCCAAGGTTGTAAAGTTGCCTGGCTGCTGAAGCCATTAAGCCCAGGTCCAAGACTCAGGCCGTGTGGCCCCCGTCCCCCAGACCCCCCAACCCCCGGGCATCCCAGGCCCCCCGGGCCCCCTAGTCCCCTCAGGCCCTCCATCCTGCCAGGCCCCTTAGGCAACCCAATCCTCCTAGGCCTGTAAGGCCCCATAGGGCTCCCTGGCCCCTCAGGCCCACTATGCTCCCCCGGCCCCATAGCCCCACACGACCTCCTTGCCCCGCAGACCCACCAGGCCACCTAGGCCCACCAATACCCCCGGCCCCCCATACTCCCCAGGCCCACAAGTCCTTCCGGACCCCCATCCCCCAGGCAACCCAGGCCCACCAGACCTCCCAGTCTCCCAAAGCCCCAAGGCCGCCAGGCCCCTGAAGCCATATAGATAATAATAATAATAAAAATAAATAACAAAAGAAAAAAATAAAATAATAATAAAATGATAAAAATTATCAAATAATAATAATAAATTAATGAAATAATAATAATAAATAAAATAAAAATAATAAAATAATAATTATTATAATAACAATAGTAAATTAATAATAATAATTATAAAATTATCGTATTAATAATAAAATAAGTAATTATAGTAATAAAATAAGTAATTAGTCCCCAGGCAATGCGTACCCCCCCTAGGCCCTCCATGCTCCCCACCTCACCAGGCCCCTAGTCCGCCCAGACCCCCATCCCCCCACGCAACCTTGACTCCCCAGGCACCCCACGCGCCCCCATGCCCCCAAGGCCCTCCAGCCCTCCAGCCCCACTAGGCCCCCAGGCTCCCTACACTCCAAGGCACCCCACACACCCCCATGCCCACCACCAGCCCCCATGCAACCCAGGCCCACCAGGCCCCCAGGCAACACGGACACCCCAGGTGCCAGGCTGCAAGGCCCCCAGACCCATGAATTAATAAAAAAAAAATAAAGATAATAATAATAATAACAATAATCATAGAAAAAATAAAATAATAACAAAATGATAAAAATTATCAGATAATAATAATAAAATAATGAAAGTAATAATAATAAATAAATAATAATAGAAATAATAAAATAATCATGATAGCTAATAATAAAATAATAAAATAATTATTATTATAATAATAGTAAATTAATAATAATTATTATAAAATTATTGTATTAATAATAAAATAAGTAATTATAGTAATAATATAATAATATTAGTAATAAAAATAATAAGAAAATAATCATAATAAATAATATTTTTCTCCACGAATAATATTTATTTTTTTGCCGGTAATATTGTTGCCATCCGATATTCATGCCATCCGAAATTGACGTTTTTGCATAAAATAGAAATTTTTCATAAACCCTGAAAGCCACAATAACTCTAAAAAATAAGTGTTTTTTCGCCCTTTTCTTGCATCTAAGACAGTTTCATTAGGGCTTTGGAAGCACCTACAGACCCTATAGAAAAAAAATTTGCACGTATAGGGAGTTTTTTTACGGCTTAGGAAGCACCTAAAGAACCTAAAAACCACAAAAACTAAAGGGATTTCTTTAGGGCTTAGTAAAAACCGCCAAAAACATAAAAAAAGAAACATTTTTTGGCCATATTAGCGTGTTTTTTGCCTCTTTATTCTTTTAAGATTACGGCCTAAAAGTCCACAAAAAAACTTTTTGGCTTTTTTGACGTGTTTCTCACTCTTTTTTTGTGTTTAAGAGAGGTTAGAATGCACCTAAAGTCCCTAAAAACCAAAAATTTCTAAAAAAAATGTCCTTTTCAACATATTTTTAGCGTTTAGGATTGATCTTTAAGACGCTAAACAACAGAAAAACTAATTTTGGCCGTTTTAACGTGTTTTTAGGCATAGGAAGCACGTAAACACCCCCTAAAAAACGTTTTTATTTCCATTTTCATACTAAAACAGAATTATTTTAACAGACTTGTTATGTAAACACACTTGTTATGGATTAATACTGAAAATAGAATCTACAGGGGATATGGATTCCAAGCCGTTTTAAATAATTTTCCTTATCTACAGGGTATACTTTGTGTGGGCACATTAAATTACTGTTCAACTTTGTCTCATTAATACTGCCAATAATGAGCGACTTCCCAAACGAGCGACTTCCCATTATTATATATTTCAATGGTTTATAATGGTATGAGATTTACTTGATTATCATCGTGAAATTCACATCAATGCATCAATGCATGCATTGATGGGAGCTAATGAATAAATTAGCTGTAGCTTGCTACTTTCAATTATAATTGTTAATTATAATTATAATTAATATAATTGAAAGTTAATTATCTTTTTTTAGAATCATATTTTATTGTGCTCAAGTTAACCAGAAAAAATACATATTACTGTGTTAGAAACATATTTCTGGTTGAAACATATTTTAGAAACATATTTTATTATGCTCGTTTAGTTTGCTGATTCGAGAAGAGATGTCATTTTATATGAGAGAGTTTTACTGTAGTAAAAAGTTAGATTTGATTGTTTCTAAAAAGTTAGATTAATCTAAAAGTTAGATTAGATTTGAATCAAGGCCGGGTATGATTTTTCTCGTCAAATCAGATTTTTTGTTCCAAAAAAAGTGCCCTTATGTCACTTGGAATTTGACAACTGCAGTTTAAACTCTTGGAATAAGGAATCCATTTTTAAAAACTCAAAAAAAGAAATTTGCCCTTTTAAACGTGAATTTGCAAGTATTTTATGACATTAAAATAAGTCTGGCCAGTATTTTATGAATTCACAAGTCTGGCCATTAAAATAAGTCTGGACAGTTTATGAGTGTTAACAAAACTGGGAAAAAAAAAGAACTGTTTTTTCACCTGTTTTTAACGTCTACCAGTGTTTTTTTTTTGATAAATTTCTGGCTTTGGAAAGACCCTAAACAAAAAATGTCCAAAAAAAAAGTCTGGCCATCTTTAGTCTAGAAAGTCTTTTTAGAAGTGTTCGGAAGCACCTAAAGACCATAAAACCACAAAAACTGTAAAACTCTAAAGAGTTTTTGGCTTTTTTTTTGCGTTCAGGAGAGTTCTTTACGGCATAGAAAGCGCCACAAAAACTTTTTTTTTGCATTTTTAGCGTGTTTTTCGCTGTTTTTTGTTTTTAAGCGAGTTCCACTATTTTTTTGAAAACTCAAAAAAAAAAAAAAAAAAAAATTAAACACGTTTTTTTGTAGTGCGTCTAGGAGTGCACTTTATAGGCGTAGGAACAAAAAAAAAACGTTTTTTTTATTAACCATAAAAAGTCTTTTTGGCCTTTTTACCAGTTTTTCCCAATTTTTTAGCGTTTATGAGTATTTTTTAGGGTTTAGAAGGAAGCGACTAAATATCCTAAACGCAAAAACTCTAGAAAATTAACTTTTTTGGCTATTTGCGTGCTTTCACCTTTAAGAAGCAAAAAGAAAAAATTTGTCCTTCTCAACGTGTTTTTAGCGTTTAGGTAAATAAAAACCAAAAAACGTTTTTTTTAGTGTGTAAAACCCCAAATGTAAAACCCTAAAACTTTTTACAAGTACGTTTAGACGTGTTTTTTAGGGCTTAGGAAGCACCTAAAAACCCTAAAAACCATAAAAACTATAAAAAAAAAAAAAAAAAAAAAAATTGGCCTTTACTCTGTAGGGAAGGAAGCACCTAAAAACCACAAAAGCTCTCAAACGTGATTTTAAACGTGTTTTTTACGAGTCTAATTTGACAATAAAAATCTCAAAACTAGAAAAAAAAAAATTGTTTTTTGGCCTTTTTACCTGTTCTTCATAATTTTTTTAGCGTTTAGGAATCACCAAAAATCCATAAAAACCGTTAAAACTATAAAAAAAAAAAAAGAAAATTTGGACTTTTTCTTTTTTGTGTTTTTTAGGAGTCTTCTTTGACATTAAAAATCTAAGAAAAAAAAAAAAGAAACTCGATAGTGTTTTTTTGGCCATTTTAGGAGGCATCGAAATACCCTAAACACAAAAACTCTAAAAAATGTTTAGGAAGCATTTTGCGACAAAAAAAGAAATTTGGCCTTTCTAACGTGCTTTTAACATTTTTTTTAGCGTGTTCACCGTAAGACCAAAACTCAAAAAAGAAAAAGTCTTTTTTAACCTGTCTTTTGGCCCTGGGAAGCACGTAGAAACCTAGAAACCATAAAAAAAAAAGAAACTTAAAAGAGTTTTTTTGGCTTTTCACCAGTTTTTCCCACTTTTTTAGCGTTTAGGAGTGTTTTTTAGGGCTTAGGAAGGACGTAAAACCCTAATAACCATAAGAAAGAAAAATTTGGCTTGTCTAACTTGTTTTTAGTGTTTTCTAAAGTTTCTAACCACTAAAATCTAAAAAACGTTTCTAACGTGTTTTTTGCCTTTTTTTTTTGAGTTTAACGCTAAGGAAGCAGCTAAAAACCTCAAAACTAAAAAAAAAAAAGTCTTTTTTAACCTGTTTAAAAAAACTTAAAAACTCTAAAAAATTTAACCTTTTTTAACCTTTTTAGGAAAGGAACCAAGAACCCCAAAAAAACCGTAAAAAGTAATAGAGAAAAGCGTTTTGAAAGCCTTTCTAACCCCAAAACCTAAAAAAATAGAGAAAAAAAAAAACGTGTTTTCTAACCTGTTTTTAAACCGTAAGAAAAAAAAAAATTTGTCCTCGAAAACGTCTTTTTTAACCTGTCTTTTGGCCTTGGGAAGCACCTAGAAACCTAGAAACCATAAAAAAAAAAAAGAATACTCAAAAGAGTTTTTTTTGGCCTTTTTACCAGTTTTTCCCCTTTTTTGCGTTTTTAACCTTTTTGGGCACCTAAAACCCTTTTACAAGTTTTTCTAAAAATGAACTTTTTTAGCATTTTTGAAAGCACCTAGAACCTTTTTCGCCTTTCTAACGTGCATTTTTACCAGTTTTTCCCTTAAAACCGCAAAAATCTAAAAAACATTTTTTTTAGGAGTCTGCTTTGACATTAAAAATCTCAAAACCAAAAAAAAATAGATTTTTTGGGCTTTTTACAAGATTTTTCAGAAGCACCTAAAAAATCCTAAATCCACAAAAATCTAAAAAACGTTTATTTTAGTGTTTTTGAATGTCGCTAAGGAAGCACCTAAAAACGTCAAAACTAAAAAAAAATATCTTTTTTCACCTGTTTTCGGCGTTTAGGAAGCATCTAAATACCCTAAGCATCTAAATAACATTTTTTTGGCTATTTGGGTGTTTTAACCTCTTGAGGGCTTAGGAAGCATTTTACGACACAAAAAAAAAGTCCTTTTCAACGTGTTTTTTAGGAGTCTCCTTTGACATTAAAAATCTCAAAACGAAAAAAAAAAAAGGAAAAGAAACTCGATAGTGTTTTTTTAGGGGTTAGGAAGCATTTCGCGACCCAAAAATTTTGCGAAAAAAAAAAAAAAATGTCTTTTTACCGTTTTAAATGTCTTTAGGAAGCATCTAAATACCCTAAACAAAAAAACTATAAAAAAACGAACATTTTTTTTGGCTATTTGTGTGTTTTTAGTGTTTTGAAAGCACCTAGAACTCCAAAAACCATAAAAAGCTATAAAGAAAAAAAAATTTGCCCTTTAGCGTTTAGGACCTAAAAACAGAAAAATCTAAAAAACATTTTTTTAGTGTGTTCCTTAGGACCTAAAAACAACAAAAGCTCAAACAAAAAATTCTCAAAACTACTTTGACATTAAAAATCTCAAAACTAAAAAACAAAATGTCTTTTTTAAGCTGTCTTTTGGCCTTTTAATCAGTTTTTCCCAATTTTTTGGCGTTTTGGTGTGTTTTTTAGGGCTTAGGGAGCCCTTAAAAAATCTGAAAAACGTTTTTTTTTTTCGTGTTTTTTTTTTTTTGTCGTTTTTTGAGTTTGAGGCTAAGGAACCTCCTAAAAATCGAGAAAATGAACGTCTTTGGCTATTTGCGTGTTTTCACCTTTTCAGGGCTTAGGAAGCATTTTACGAGCCAAAAAAAAAACGTTTTGTCCTTTTCAACGTGTTCTTTAGGAGTCTTCTTTGACATTAAAAATCTCAAAAGTAAAAAAAAAAAAAAAAAAATTGCCTTTTTTTTGGGCTTAGGAAGAACACTGGAAACGAAAAAAAAAAAAAAAAAAAAAAACAAAAAAACTCGAAAGTGTTTTTTTGGCCTTTTTACCAGTCTTTTGGGCGTTTAGGGCTAGGGAAGCATCTAAATACCCTAAACACAAAAACTCTAGAAAATTAACGTTTGGGTATTTTCGAGTTTTCACCCTAAACGCAAAAGCACTTTACGACCCAAAAAAAAATTTGTCCTTTTCAGCGTGTTGTTAGCGTTTAGATACCAAAAAACCACAAAAATCTAAAAAAAAATATGTCCTCTTAAATATGTTTTTTAGGAGTCTTCTTTGACATTAAAAATATGGAAACTTAAAAAAAAAAAAATTGCCTTTTTTAACCTGTCTTTTTTTAACAAACAAACTTGAAAGTGTTTTTTTGGCTTTTTACCAGTCTTTTGGGCGTTTTGTAGTTTTTTTAGGGCTTAGAAATCTAAAAAACGTTTTTTTACTGTATTTTTGCCCCTTTTTTTAGTTTAAGGCTGGGGAAGCATCTAAATACCCTAAACGCAAAAACTCTAGAAAATTAACGTTTTTGGCTATTTGCGTGTTTTCACCTTTTCAGGGGTTTGGAAGCACGACCCAAAATTTTTTTTTTTGTCCTTTTCAGCGTGTTGTTAGCGTTTGGATACCCTAAAAGCCACAAAAATCTAAAAAAAAAATGTCCTATTAAACGTGTTTTTTAGGAGTCTTCTTTGACATTAAAAATCTCAAAACTCAAAAAAACTCAAAAAAAAAATGTCTAAAAAAAAAAAAAAAAAAAAAAACTTAGAAGCTTAGAAATCTAAAAACGTTTTTTTTTACTGTATTTCTTTTGGGCTTAGGAAGAAGACCCACTAAAAAACACCTAGAACTTTACCTAAAAACTTAGACAATAAAAAAAAAAAAAAAAAAAAAAAACCTAGAACTCTTTTGAAGTGTTTTTTTTTTGGCATGTTTACCTGTTTTTCCCAAATTTTTAGAGTTTAGGAGTATTATTCTATTATTCTATTGTTATTATTACTTTACTATTGTTTTTATTGTTTATAATTATTTTTTATATACTGATGATAATAATGATGATGCTTATCATTGTTATTATTATTTATTGTTAATTATTTTATTAATATTTTTATTTTTATTATTTAATATTATGATTATTTATTATTATTTTGTTGTTATTATTATGATTAATATTATTATTATTAATTATGTTACTATTATTATTATTATTATTCATTGTTTTTATTATTATTGAGATTATTATTATTATTTTTGTCATAATTAATATTAATATTGTTGTTATTATTATTGTTTTTATTATTAGGGGGCTTCAGGGGCTTGGCGGTCTTGCAGCCTTGCTGCTTGGGGCCTGGGGGGACTGATGGGCCAGGGAGGCATGGCAGGCAATTATTATTATTACTTATTATTTAATTATTACTGTACATTATTATTACATTAATATTTTATTATTTTATTATTAGATTAATATTAAGGGCTTCATGGGCTTGGCGGTGGGACGGGCACACGGGAGCATGGGGGTGCTGGGGAGCCTGGTGGGCCGGGTGGGCTTGGTTTGCCTGCGGGATAGGGGGCCTGAGGACGTGGGGGCCTGGGGGCCTTTTGGGTTTGTGTTGCCTTGGGGATTGGGGGGTATGGGGGACTAGGAGGCCTTGGGGGCCTGGGTGGCCTGGGTGAGGTGGGCCTGGGTGACTGGGGGCCTAGGGGGCTGGGGGCTTAGGGGCTTATGCCTGGGTCGCCTGGTGGTCCAGGGGGCCTAGTGGGCTTTGTGTGGGCTTGGGGCCTAGCAGGCCTGGGGCTTGGGGGTTCAGGGGGCCTGGGGTCTGGGGTTCATGGGGGCCTGGGTCTGGGAGGCCAGGTGGGCCTAGGGGCCTGGGGGCCTGCTGCGCCTTGAGGGCCAGGGAGGCGGGGCAGGCCTAGTGGGCTTGGAGGGCAAGGGAGGCCTGGTGGGCCTGCAGGACCGAGGAGGACTGGCAAGCCTTGGGTCTGGGAAGCTTGGGCGGTCTAGGACTGAGTTGACCACGGGGACTGGTGAGCCGGGGTTGCTGGGGACTTGGGGCCTGTGGGTCCCGGGGAGCTTAGGGGGTGTGGTGGGCCTGGGCAAAATAGCTTGAAGGGCCTGGTAGGGTTGCGACATTGGGACTTGGGTTCCTAGGGGGCCTTGGGGGCGTGGTGGGCCTAGTTTGCCTGGGGCTCTGGTTGGACTGGTGGGCGTGGGGGGCCTGGGTGGCCGTGTGGGCCTAAGGGGCCAAGGGGGTCCAGGGGTCCCTGGGGGCCATGTGGGCCGTGGAGGCCCTGGGGGACTGGGAGGAGGCCTGGGGGTTAGAGGGGGGTTGAGGGGCTGGGGGCGTGGGGGCCTGGATGGCCTGGGGAGCGGGGGCCTGGGAAGCCTTTATTATTATTATTATTATTATTATTATTATTATTATTATTATTTATTCTTATTTTTCTTATCAACAGTTTGAGGCATTTAATTAATTCAATTTACTAAAACAAGTTAATTAATGTGCTTGTTGATGCATGTCATTATTTTGTTATTTCTTATTTTCAGGGGCGTGGGGCCTGGCAGCTGATTTAGGGGCTTCATGATCTGGGGGCCTTACGGCCTGGGGGGCTGAGGAGTCAGGTGGGCCTTTGGGGCCTGGGGGGCCTTGAGAGCCTGGGGGGCCGGGGAGCCCTGGGGGGCCAGGCCTAGAAGGCCTGCGGGGTTGCCTATGGGGCCTGGGGGAATGGGGGGACTAGGAGGCCCTGGGGGCGCGGGCACCTGGGGAGTCCTTGTTGCCTGGGGGTATGGGGTTCCAGGGGCAGGTGGGCCAAGGGAGCATGGGGGTGCTGGGGAGCCTGGTGGGCCTGCTGGGCTGGGTATGCCTGCAGGGATAGGGGCCTGGGGGCCTCTGTGGGTTTGTGTTGCCTTGGGGATTGGGGGTGTGGGGGACTGGGAGGCCTTGGGGGCCTGGGTGGCCTGGGTGAGGTGGGCCTGGGTGACTGGGGGGCCTAGGGGGGCTGGGGGGCTTGGGGGCTGGGGTCTTAGGGGCTTAAGCCTGGGTCGCCTGGGGGTCCAGGGGGGCCTGGTGGGCTTTGTGTGGGCTTGGGGCCTAGCAGGCCTGGGGGAAAGGGTTCATGGGGGGCCTCAGGTCTGGGAGGCCACGGGGCCTGGGTGGCGTGTGGGGTCAGGGGGGCCTAGTGGGCCTGGGGGCCTGCTGTGCCTTGAGGGCCAGGGAGGCAGGGCAGGCCTAGTGGGCTTGGAGGGCAAGGGAGGCCTGGTGGGCCTGCAGGACCGAGGAGGACTGGCAAGCCTTGGGTCTGGGAAGCTTGGGCAGTCTAGGACTGAGTTGACCACGGGACTGGTGAGCCGGGGTTGCTGGGGGCATGGGGGGATGGGGGTCTGGGTGGACTGGTGGGCCTCGGGGTGTGGGGGGGCTGGTTGGCATGATGGGCCGGGGGACTGGGGGCTGGGCCTGGGGGCCTCGGTGGGCCAGGGGAGAGTGCGCTGCCTGGTGGGCCTTGGCAGCCTGGGGAGCCTGGGGGACTGGTGGCCCGAGGAGGCCTAGCGAGCCTGGGGCGTGGGTTGATTGGGGGCCTGGGGGTCTGGGTTGCATTGTTGGCCAGGGCGGATGGGGGGCGTTGGGGGCCTGGGATCCTAGGGGGCCAGTGGGGCCACGCAGCCTGGCGACCCATGTCTGGTGGCCTGGGTGTCTGGGGAGGGGGGACTAGCGGGCTTGGGTGGCTTGGGGGGCCTCGGACTGGGTTGCCTAGGGGCTAGGTGGATAGGAGACTGGGTGGCAGTGGGCGTGGGGGACATGGCGTCTGTAGGTCCTGGGGAGCTTGGGGGGTGTGGTGGGCCTGGGAAAAATAGCTTCAAGGGTCTGGCAGGGTTGCGACCTTGGCGCATGGGTTCCTAGGGGCCTTGGGGGTGTGGGGGCCTGGGGCCTGGCCTTGGGGGCCTGGGCGTGGGGGGGACAGGGGGCCTGGGTGGCTTTGGGGGCCTGGGGGGCCTGGGGGCTTGGGGAGCCTAGGACTGAGTTGCCTAGGGGCTGAGGGTATAGGAGACTAAGGGGCCTGGGTGGCAGTGGGCGTGTGGGACTTGGGGCCTGTGGGTCCCGGGGAGCTTAGGGGGTGTGGTGGGCCTGGGCAAAATAGCTTCAAGGGCCTGGTAGGGTTGCGACATTGGGACTTGGGTTCCTAGGGGGCCTTGGGGGCGTGGTGGGCCTTGTTTGCCTGGGGGTCTGGGTGGACTGGTGGGCGTGGGTTGCCTGGGTGGCCGTGTGGGCCTAAGGGGCCAAGGGGTCCAGGGGTCCCTGGGGGGCCATGTGGGCCGTGGAGGCCTGGGGGCCTTTGGGCCTAGGGAGGCCTGGGGGACTAGAGGGCTTCGGGGTTGAGGGGCTGGGGGCGTGGGGGCCTGGATGGCCTGGGGAGCAGGGGCCAGGAAGCCTTTATTATTATTATTATTATTATTATTATATTCTTATTTTTCTTATCAACAGTTTGAGGCATTTAATTAATTCAATTTACTAAAACAAGTTAATTAATGTGCTTGTTGATGCATGTCATTATTTTGTTATTTCTTATTTTCAGGGGCGTGGGGCCTGGCAGCTGATTTAGGGGCTTCATGATCTGGGGGCCTCACGGCCTGAAGGACCTTGGTGTATGGGGGCCTGGGCTTCAGGGGCCTGGCGGCCTTGCTGCCTTGGGGCCTGGGTTCCTGGGGGGCTTTGGGGGCCTGGTGGGCCAGGGTTGCCTGGGGGACTGTGGGTCTGGGATGACTGGTGGGCCTGGGGGTTGTAGGGGGGGACGGTGGGCCTGGGTGGCCATGGGGGACAGGAGGGCCTGGGGGGCTGAGGAGTCAGGTGGGCCTTTGGGGCCTGGGGGGCCTAGAGAGCCTGGGGGCCGGGGAGCCCTGGGGGCCAGGCCTAGAGGGCCTGCTTGGGGTCTGGGTTGCCTAAGGGGCCTGGGGAATGGGGGGACTTGGAGGCCCTGGGGGCGCGGGCGCCTGGGGAGTCCTTGTTGCCTGGGGGTATGGGGGTTCCGGGGCAGGTGGGCCAAGGGAGCATGGGGGTGCTGGGGAGCCTGGTGGGTTTGGTGGGCTTGGTATGCCTGCAGGATAGGGGGCCTGGGGGCCTTTGTGGGTTTGTGTTGCCTTGGGGATTGGGGGTGTGGGGGACTGGGAGGCCTTGGGGGCCTGGGTGGCCTGGGTGAGGTGGGCCTGGGTGACTGGGGGCCTAGGGGGCTGGGGGCTTGGGGGCTTAAGCCTGGGTCGCCTGGGGGTCCAGGGGGGCCTGGTGGGCTTTGTGTGGGCTTGGGGGCCTAGCAGGCCTGGGGGAAAGGGTTCATGGGGGGCCTCGGGTCTGGGAGGCCACGGGGCCTGGGTGGCGTGTGGGGTCAGGGGGCCTAGTGGGCCTGGGGGCCTGCTGCGCCTTGAGGGCCAGGGACGCGGGGCAGGCCTAGTGGGCTTGGAGGGCAAGGGAGGCCTGGTGGGCCTGCAGGACCGAGGAGGACTGGCAAGCCTTGGGTCTGGGAAGCTTGGGCGGTCTAGGACTGAGTTGACCACGGGGACTGGTGAGCCGGGGTTGCTGGGGGCATGGGGGATGGGGGTCTGGGTGGACTGGTGGGCCTGGGGTGTGGGGGGCTGGTTGGCATGATGGGCCAGGGGGACTGGGGGCTGGGCCTGGGGGCCTCGGTGGGCCAGGGGAGAGTGCGCTGCCTGGTGGGCCTTGGCAGCCTGGGGAGCCTGGGGGACTGGTGGCCTGAGGAGGCCTAGCGAGCCTGGGGGCGTGGGTTGATTGGGGGCCTGGGGGTCTGGGTTGCCTTGTGGGCCAGGGCGGATGGGGGCGTTGGGGGCCTGGGATCCTAGGGGGCCAGTGGGGCCACGCGGCCTGGCAACCCATGTCTGGTGGCCTGGGTGTCTGGGGAGGGGGGACTAGCGGGCTTGGGTGGCTTGGGGGGCCTCGGACTGGGTTGCCTAGGGGCTAGGTGGATAGGAGACTGGGTGGCAGTGGGCGTGGGGCTTGGGGGTGTGGTGGGCCTGGGAAAAATAGCTTCAAGGGTCTGGCAGGGTTGCGACCTTGGCGCATGGGTTCCTAAGGGGCCTTGGGGGCGTGGTGGGCCTGGGTTGCCTGGGGTATGGGTGGACTGTGGGCGTGGGGGGTGTGGGGGCCTGGGTGGCCTTGTGGGCCTAAGGGGACAGGGGGCCTGGGTGGCTTGGGGGCCAGGGAGGCCTGGGGGGCTTGGGGAGCCTAGGACTGAGTTGCCTAGGGGCTAAGGGTATAGGAGACTAAGGGGCCTGGGTGGCAGTGGGCGTGTGGGACTTGGGGCCTGTGGGTCCAGGGGAGCTTAGGGGGTGTGGTGGGCCTGGGCAAAATAGCTTCAAGGGCCTGGTAGGGTTGCGACATTGGGACTTGGGTTCCTAGGGGGCCTTGGGGGCGTGGTGGGCCTAGTTTGCCTGGGGGCCTGGGTGGACTGGTGGGCGTGGGGGCCTGGGTGGCCGTGTGGGCCTAAGGGGCCAAGGGGTCCAGGGGTCCCTGGGGGGCCATGTGGGCCGTGGAGGCCTGGGGGCTTTTGGGCCTAGGAGGCCTGGGGGACTAGATGGCTTCGGGGTTGAGGGGCTGGGGGCGTGGGGGCCTGGATGGCCTGGGAAGGGGGGCCTGGGAAGCCTTTTTATTATTATTATTATTATTATTATTATTATTATTATATTCTTATTTTTCTTATCAACAGTTTGAGGCATTTAATTAATTCAATTTACTAAAACAAGCTAATTAATGTGCTTGTTGATGCATGTTATGCATGTCATTATTTTGTTATTTCTTATTTTCAGGGGCGTGGGGCCTGGCAGCTCATTTAGGGGCTCCATGATCTGGGGGCCTCACGGCCTGAAGGACCTTGGTGTATGGGGGCCTGGGCTTAATAGCTTCAGGGGCCTGGCGGCCTTGCTGCCTTGGGGCCTGGGTTCCTGGGGGGCTTTGGGGACCCGGGGGCCTGGTGGGCCAGGGTTGCCTGGGGAACTGTGGGTCTGGGATGACTGGTGGGCCTGGGGGTTGTAGGGGGATGGTGGGCCTGGGTGGCCATGGGGGACAGGAGGGCCTGGGGGCTGAGGAGCCAGGTGGGCCTTTGGGGCCTGGGGGCCTAGAGAGCCTGGGGGCCGGGGAGCCCTGGGGGGCCGGGCCTAGATGGCCTGCGGGGTCTGGGTTGCCTAAGGGGCCTGGGGGAATGGGGGGACTAGGAGGCCCTGGGGGCGCGGGCGCCTGGGGAGTCCTGGTTGCCTGGGGGTATGGGGGTTCCGGGGGACAGGTGGGCCTTGGGGGCTGGGGGGCGTGGATGGCCTGGTGGCATGGGAAGCTCTATTATTATTACTACTTTTATTATCATCTGGCGCATTTAATCAATTCAATTTACTAAAACAAGTTTAGAATTAAAACATATAATTAATGTACATGATGCATGTCGTGTGTATAAACTAAGTAGGCACTTTTTATCCTAGATGACATGTTAAATGCATGACAATACAATTATTATCAAATATAATAGATAAATAAATAAAGACATGCAAGCGAAATGGAAAAACTTGGCCGAGTTCCATGGACCTAAGAATTACACCCCAAAATAATAATAAAAATAAAATTACATCAAATTAGGTCTTCTTTTAATTCTGTCTTTAAGTCTTCTCCATCTTCATGTCTCCTTTCGTCCCTCGATTAGAAGAATAATAAATTACATATTGATTCCTATTTTACAATTAATCTAATCAAAATAAAATAACAAAAACTAATTCCATGGAACCAAAAAAATTTACGACCAATCCATTTGCATAAATCATAAGCATCACACAATAATTATACATCATATGCATAAGTGCCTACCCATTAAACATTCAAGAATTATCACATAATCAAACGTTAAATTAGCATGAAATAAAGACCTCTCTAATACTGATTGTAGAAACTGCACGTACCTGCATTTTACTCTTTACACTGAAGAAGCCATCTGCATCAGCCACAATTGCCGGCTTTGAAGCTCCAACAACCATAATAGCACCCTAAACATCAACCAAACTTTCAGCGAATGGATTGGTCATCCACTTACAGTGAATGGACCCTGGAAGTGGAGGCGGCAAAGAAAACAAGTGAAGATGACTGCTTTATAGAAAACAAAACCACATCTCACACGTTTAGAGAAATTTAAATAACGTCAAACTAGAATTTTAACCATTTTTGAAAGAAAGATGACAAGAATGAGAAAGTGACTGCATACAAAGAGATGACAATACCTGTTGCTACATAGTGGCCAAATTGTTAAAAGGGGCAGAAAGTCCAGTTGTAATAGACAACGTTGTTTTGTAACAACATGTGGTAGCAACACTCGTTTCGTTCCTACATAGCCAGGAAAAGAAATACAAAAAAAAAAAAAAACAAGAAAGGAATTTCATAAATGTAGATGGTAACAAACATCTAATAGCAGAATAATATGCTATGCTGATAAAAGATCAAAACAATCGGCAACTAATATTCTATTCAAGTCAGAAAAGTTGAAGCTCAGATGGTTAGTTTTTTGTTTGTGGGTTTTCAGACTTTTGCTTTCCTGCAAGTTGAAGTAGGCCCAACGATCAAAGGTGAAGATACCAAGACAAGTAATAAATCAAACTGATGGCAAGCAACATGGACAAAGCTGATAAGAGCATGTAATTCAAGCAACAACATTGATCAGTCTAAAACTGATAAACACACTATCTCTTTAATAAAAGTACCTTTCTTCAATTAGTTGCATAGAAACGGGGAATGAAGCAGTAGAATTAATTGCCAATAGGTACCGACTCCGTCAATCCCGTCGGAGGTGATTCTGGGCTGCAAAGTAACATTACCATCAAACAAACCACAAAAATCAATTTCTTTCATTTGTTACAAGTTGAGAAACATCATAGGTATACAGATTACAAAAATAGTGTAATAAACAAGTTTGCCTCTAAAAAATCTGTTTCAGGACGGTAAGAGAAATAACAAACACAAATTAAAGGGATAAAAAAGGAGTTAACAAACAATGGGTTATGGGCTTATGTTATGACATACTCTAGGCACTAGTTTTTGAGACAGATTCCGGCCAAATATACATGAACAACTGAGTCAGACATTGTTGTTGTTGTTATTGTTATTATGTTATGACATACTCTAAGCACCCGTTTTTGAGACAGATTCCGGCCAAATATACATGAACAACTGAGTCAGATATTGTTGTTGTTGTTATTGTTATCGGTTCTTTTTTGCTACTGAAGAAATTCTCAATGTCCAAGTACCACATACACACACACACGACAGAAGAATTGGCAGGTATTGTCACCAACTAATTAACATTAATATGTCTAATAATTATGAACTCACCGGCCAAGAACAGATCAGGTAAAAATTAGTCTCCTTCGCTTCACTCCGATGTACCTCTACCGGCTTGAAACCAACGCTTTAAGACTTCACTGCCTTGTCCCACTAGTTCTCCGGCTATCTCTAAACCCCAAGAATTAAAATACAAAGCATCCAAAATTACAGATTGATAAAAAAAAGGAACTGAACCGATTTAGGTTATGGACAGGGGAAATACCTGTCGAAGAACAAGACCGAACCTGTTCCCCAAGCAAAGACTCTGCTCCCCAAGGCCGATTTTGACGAAGAATGAGAAGAATAGGGGCCGAATTTGTTCCCTGCCTCCCCAAGGTCGAATCTGACGGAGAGAGTGGAGAGTCCAGAGAGAATGGGGCGGAGAGGAAAGAAGAAGAAGAAGCGGCGGTGCCGGACTGCCGGTGGGTGAGGGCGAGGGTGGGTGGGTCTGGTCTGAGAGAAGCGGTGGTCCTCCGGTGGACTGAGATCTCAGGCGGTGGAGACTCACAGAGAAGAGAAAGAGAGAGAAGAAAAGCAGAAATGTGAGGCTTGTGTGTGAGGCTGCGCTGGAGAGGTAATAAATAGTGGGAAGCATTTTTAACCTAGGTAAAAAAAGGGGTAATGGGCCTGGGGGCTTTGGGGCCTTGGAGGCCGTGGGGGCCTGGGGGCTTTGGGGGTCAGGGGGGGCTTCTGAATCTGGGTGCAGTGTTCGATATTATTATTATTATTATTATTAATTTTTATTATTATGATTATTTTTTTTTTTATGTTTTTATGATTAGTTTTGTTATTATTTTATCATTATTATTATTTTATTATTTTTATTATGATTATTATTATTACAATTTTATTATTTTAATTATTATTTTTATTGTTGTTAATAAATATTTTATTATTACAATTTTATTACAATTTTTTTATTTTAATTAATAATAATAATAATAATAATAATAATAATAATAATAATAATAATAATAGTAAACCAAATATTATTAATAAAAATAATTATGAAAATAATAAAACTAATGATAAAATTAATAATAGTGATAATGATATTAATAATAATAATAATAACAATAATAATAATATTAATAATAATGATAATAATAAATACAATAATAATAATAATAAAAAAAGAAAAAAATAATAATAAAAAAAATAATAATAATAATAATAATAATAATAGTAATAATTATAAAAATATAAATATAAATAATGGTAATAATAATTATAATAATAATAAAAAAATAACAATAACAATAATAACAATAAAATTAATAATAATAATAAATAATATTCATAATTGTCATAACAATAATTATAATTAGAAAAATAATAAAAATAATAAAAATAATTAAAATAATAATAATAAAAGTAGTAATAATTGTAGTAATAATAATAATAAATATAATAAAAAAAAAAAAATAATAAAAATAATTATATTAATAATAAAATAATAATAATAAACAAAATAATATTAATAAAAATAATTATAAAAATAATAAAACTAATGATAAAATTAATAGTAATAATAATAATAATGACAAAAATAAAACTAATAATAAAAAATATAAATATAAATAATGGTAATAATAATTATAATCATAATCATAATAATAATAATAATAATAACAATAATAATAATAATAATAATAGCAATAACATTAATAATTATAAAAAATATTCATAATAGTCATAATAATAATTATAATTATAATAATATTAAAAATAATAATAATAAAACTAGTGATAATAGTAGTAATAATAAAAATAAATATACAAAAATAAAAAAAATAATAATAAAATTAATTTTAGTAATAATAAAAAAAATAATAATAAAATTAATTGTAGTAATAATAAAAAAAATAATAATAAAAACAAAATAATATTAATAAAAATAATTATAAAAATAATAGTAGGAAATAAAATAATATTAAAAAAAATAATGATAAAAATAATAAAACTAATGATAAAGTTAATAATAATGATAATGATAATAACAATAATGACAACAATAATAATTACATTAATAATAATAATAGTAATAAATACAATAAAAATAATAAAATTTATAATATTAAAAATAGTAATAATAATAATAACAATAAATATGACACTAAACAATAATAACAATAATAACAATAAAAATAATAATCATAATAATAATAACAATAATAATAATTATTATTATAATAAAGGCTCTCTGCCACGCCCACCAGTCCCCCAGGCCACCCAAGTAACAATAATTAAGGCTCCCCAGACCTGCCACGTCCCCCAGGCCCACCAGTCCCCCAGGCCACCCAGGCACCCCAGAACCACCAGGCCCCCCAGGCCACCCAGGCCCCCAATGCCCCCAGCCCGCAAGATAACCTTGAGGATAAGTTAAACAATAACTTGATTAATACCTTTTAAAAATATATGAGTCATAATTTTTACCTTTTACTCTTAATTCATAACATTTTTAATAAAATAATTACACTAAAAATAGTATTTATTAAAATAAAAATCCACACTCTTATACTCTCAATACTAAATTCGCCAATTTTTTCTTTTTAATTTTGCAGTCCTCAAATTTTCTCAAAACCTTCTTATTTGGGTCATTCAAAAGCCCAATGTTTTGGGCTACCACTTTGAAGGCCGAAATGAGTCTACGTCAAATTGGCCCATCGTAAGGCGAAAACCAATCTCACTTTCTCACCAGACCGAACCCCATCCCAGCCATTTATCCAAAAGCCCTAACCTCTTGATTAAATAACCCAATCTCTCTCTCTCTCCTCTCCCCCACCAAAACCACCAAAACCCTAGACGTGACCCGACTATGGCGGCCGCTCCGACAGAGTCCGTCCAATGCTTCGGCCGGAAGAAGACGGCGGTGGCGGTGACCTACTGCAAGCGCGGTCGCGGCCTGATCAAGATCAACGGCTGTCCGATCGAGCTAGTGGAGCCGGAGATCCTCCGCTTCAAGGCGTACGAGCCGATCCTCCTCCTCGGACGCCACCGTTTCGCCGGCGTCGACATGAGGATCCGCGTCAAGGGCGGCGGACACACCTCCCAGATCTACGCCATCCGCCAGAGCAATATTACAGGGTTGCCTAAATGTTACTTAAATCTTGTTCTTTATTACCCTTTTATGGCTCAATTCAATTAGGCATATCTAGGAAATGTGAAGGGTAGTTCATTACCTAGGTTAAAAATGCTTCACACTATTTATTGCCTCTCCATTCTCGCGCCGCCTCAAACAAGCATCACATTTCTACTTTTCTTCTCTGTCGACTCTCGTCTCTCCTTTTCTCTTCTCTGTGAGTCTCCACCGCCTGAGCTCTCAGTCCGCCGGAGGACCACCGCCTGAGCTCTCAGTCCACCGGAGGACCACCGCTTCTCTCAGTCCAGACGCACCCACCGTCGCCCTCACCCACCGGCAGTCCGGCACCGCCGCTTCTTCTTCTTCTTTCCTCTCCGCCCCATTCTCTCTGGACTCTCCACTCTCTCCGTCAGATTCGACCTTGGGGAGGCATGGAACAGATTCGGTCAAAATGGGCCTTGGGGAACAGATTCTTTGCTTGGGGAACAGATTCGGTCTTGTTCTTCGACAGGTATTTCCCCTGTCCATAACCTAAATCGGTTCAACCTTTTTTTGTTTTTGTTTTTATCAATCTGTAATTTGGTATGCTTTGTATTTTAATTCTTGGGGTTTAGAGATAGCCGGAGAACTAGTGGGACAAGGCAGTGAAGTGTTAAAGCGTTGGTTTCAATCCGGTAGAGGTACGTTGGAGTGAAGCGAAGGAACTGATTTTTACCTGATCTGTTCTTGGCCGGTGAGTTCATAATTATTAGACATATTAATGTTAATTAGTTGGTGACAATACCTGCCAATTCTTCTGTCGTGTGTGTGTGTGTGTGTATGTGGTACTTGGACATTGAGAATTTCTTCAGTGGCAAAAAAGAACCGATAACAATAACAACAACAACAATATCTGACTCAGTTGTTCATGTATATTTGGCCGGAATCTGTCTCAAAAACTAGTGCCTAGAGTATGTCATGACATAAGCCCATAACCCATTGTTTGTTAACTCCTTTTTTATCCCTTTAATTTGTGTTTGTTATTTCTCTTACCGTTCTGAAATGTTTTCTTCAAAGCGGAAGGAGGATTGATGGGCAGATTTTTTAGGGGCAAACTTGTTTATTACACTATTTTTGTAATCTGTATACCTATGATGTTTCTCAACTTGTACCTCCGATGGGATTGACGGAGTCGGTACCTATTGGCAATTAATTCTACTGCTTCATTCCCCGATTCTATGCAACTAATTGAAGAAATGTACTTTTATTAAAGAGATAGTGTGTTTATCAGTTTTAGACTGATCAATGTTGTTGCTTGAATTACATGCTCTTATCAGCTTTGTCCATGTTGCTTGCCATCAGTTTGATTTATTACTTGTCTTGGTATCTTCACCTTTGATCGTTGGGCCTACTTGTCTTGGTAAAGAGATAGTGTTGCAGGAAAGCAAAAGTCTGAAAACCCACAAACAAAAAACTAACCATCTGAGCTTCAACTTTTCTGACTTGAATAGAATATTAGTTGCCGGTTGTTTTGATCTTTTATCAGCATAGCATATTATTCTGCTATTAGATGTTTGTTACCATCTACATTTATGAAATTCCTTTCTTGTTTTTTTTTTTTTTTTTTTTTTTTTTTTTTTTTCCTGGCTATGTAGGAACGAAACGAGTGTTGCTACCACATGTTGTTACAAAACAACGTTGTCTATTACAACTGGACTTTCTGCGCCTTTTAACAATTTGGCCGCTATGTAGGAGCAACAGGTATTGTCATCTCTTTGTATGCAGTCACTTTCTCATTCTTGTCATCTTTCTTTGAAAAATGGTTAAAATTCTAGTTTGATGTTATTTAAATTTCTCTAAACGTGTGAGATGTGGTTTTGTTTTCTATAAAGCAGTTATCTTCACTTGTTTTCTTTGCCGCCTCCACTTCCAGGGTCCATTCGCTGGAAGTGGATGACCAATCCATTCGCTGAAAGTTTGGTTGATGTTTAGGGTGCATTATGGTTGTTGGATCTTCAAAGCCGGCCGTTGTGGCTGATACAGATGGCTTCTTCAGTGTAAAGAGTAAAATGCGGGTACGTGCAGTTTCTACAATTAGTATTAGAGAGGTCTTTATTTCATGCCCAATTTAACGTTTGATTATCTGATAATTCTTGAATGTTTAATGGGTAGGCACTTATGCATATGATGTTTAATCATTGTGTGATGCTTATGTTTTATAAGGATGGATTGGTCGTAAATTTTTCTGGTTCCATGGAATTAGTTTTTGCTATTTTATTTTGATTAGATCAATTGTAAAATAGGAATCAATATGTAATTTATTATTCTCTTAATCGACGAGCAAAAGGAGACATGAAGATGGAGATTACTTGAAGACGGAGAATTACAAGAAGACCCAATTTAATGTAATTTTTATTATTATTATTATTATTTTAGGGTTGTAATTCTTAGGTCCATGGAGCCCGGCCAAGTTTTTCCATTTTGCTTTCATGTTTTTATTTATTTATCTATTATGTTTGATAATAATTGTATTGTCATGCATCTAGTTTATATGCATCTAATTGTATTGTTATGTTTGATAGTAATTGTATTGTCATGCATCTAGTTTATGTCATTTAAGATAAAAAGTGCCTATTTAGTTTATATGTATGACATACATCATGCACATTAATTTTATGTTTTAATTCTAATAATAATAGAGGCTTCTTATGCCACCAGGCCCCCAGGCCATCAACGCCCCCAGGCCCCTCAAGCCCCCAGTCCCCCAAACCCCCATCCCCTGGGCAACCCAAGCCCCCGGGACACCACGCCCCCAGGCCCCTTAGGCCAGGTGGGACCTGGGGGTCCCGGCGCCCAGGCCCACTAGGCCGCAAAGCCCCACCAGACTCCTTGGATCCCAGGCCCACCAGGCCACCCAGGCCCATCCCAACCCCTCAGGCCCCCAGACCCCAAAGCCCCCAGGAACCCAGGCCCCAAGGTCGCATGGCTGCCAGGCCGCTGAAGCTATTATGCCGAGGTCCAAGATCCAGGCCGTGAGGCCCCTGTCCCCAGGCCCCCTGGCCCCCTAGCCCCCCAGGGCCTCCATCCCGCCAGGCCCCTTAGGCAACCCAATCCTCCCTGGCCTCCTAGGCCAGTAAAGGCCCCAAGGGCTCCCTGTGCCCCCCCTGCCCCACTAGGCTCCTCAGGCCCCAAAGCCCCACCAGGCTCCTTGGACCCCAGGCCCTCCAATACCCACGGCCCCCATACCCCCCAGGCCTCCCCAGGCCCACCAGGCCACCTAGGCCCACCAATACCCACTGCCCCCATACACCCCATACCCCCCAGGCCTCCCCAGGCCCTCAGGCCATCCAGGCCCACCAGTCCCCTAGGCCCCCAGTACCCCCCAGCCACTCAGGCCCCCAACGCCACTCAGGCCCCCATGCAACCTAGACCCCCAGGCCCCCCAAGCCCTCCCCGGCCCTCCAGGCCCAGTAGGGGGCCCCAGGCCCCCTGCACCCCAAGGCCCCCACTCCCCCCAAGCCCACCAGTCTCACCAGTCCCCTAGGCAACCCAGGCCCACCAGGCCCTCCCCACCCCCCAAGCCCACCAGTTCCCCAGGCAACCCAGGCCCCAAGGCCGCAAGGCCCCCAGGCAATGCGGACCCCCTAGGTCCCCATGCTTCCCATCCCACCAGGCAGGCCCCTCAAGACGCAAGGCCCCCAGTCCGCCCAGACCCCCCCATCCCCCAGGCCCCCAGGCAACCTAGACCCCTCAAGCCCCCACGCTCCCCAGGCCCCCAAGGCCCCTCAGTCTCCCAGACCCCCCAAGCCCCAAGGCCCTCAGCCCTCCAGGCCCACTAGGCCCCCAGGCTCCCTACACCCCAAGGCACCCCACACCCCCAAGCCCTTCAGTCCCCCAGGCAATCCAGGCCCACCAGGCCCCCCAGGAACCCAGGCCCCAAGACCCCCAGGCAACCCAGGCCCACCTGGCCCCCAGGTGCAAGGCCCCCACGCCCCCAAGTCCCAAGGCGCCCCTGGCACCTAGACCACCCAGACATGCCAGACCCACCAGGCCCCCTAGGCCCACCATTCCCCAGTCCCCCCATGCCCTTTAGGCACCAGGCCCACCAGTCCCACCAGGTTCCCCATCGCCCCAGGAACCCAGGCCCCCAGACCCAAGCTGCCAGTCCCACCAGAACCCAGGCCCCAAGGTCGTAAAGCTGCCAGGCCGCTGAAGCCATTAAGCCCAGGTCCAAGACCCAGGCCGTGAGGGCCCTGTCCCCCAGACCCCCAACCCCCAGGCATCCCCGGCACCCCAGTCCCCCTAGTCCCCCCAGGCCCTCCATCCTGCCAGGTCCCTTAGGCAACCCAATCCTCCCAGGCCTCCTAGGCCCGTAAGGCCCCCAAGGGCTCCCTGGCCCCCCAGGCCCACTAGGCTCCCCAGGCCCCAAAGCCCTACCAGGCTCCTTGGACCCCCAGGCCCTCCTGGCCCCCAGGCCCACCAGGCCACCTAGGCCCACCAGTCCTCCTAGACCCCCATCCCCCAGGCAACCCAGGCCCACTAGGCCCCCCAGGCTCCCAAAGCCCCAAGGCCGCCAGGCCCCTGAAGCCATTAAGCCCTCAAGACCCAGCCTGCCAGGCCGCGAGGCCCCCAGACTCATGAAGGTCCTAAACAAGCCGCAGGCCCCACGCCCCTGAAAAAATAAAAGAAATGGCAATAATAAAAATAATAATAATATTAGCAATAATAAAAATAATAATAATATTAACAATAATAAAAATTGCCTATCTAATTTATATGTATGACACTCATCATGCACTTTAATTATATGTTTTAATTTTAAACTTGTTTTAGAAAATTGAATTAATTACTTTCGTTAAACTGTTGGTAATAAAAATAATAATAAAATAATAATAAAAAATAAAGGCTTCCCGTGGCCACAAGGCCCCCCATCCCCCAGGCCCATCAGGCCCCCAGGCCTCCCCACGCCACCCAAGCCCCCAAGGTCCTTCCCGACTCCCCAACTGCCCAGGCAACCCAGACCCTGCAGGCCCGCCACGCCCCCAAGGCCCCCTAGCCTCCCAGACCCCCCCCCATCCCCTAGGCAACCTAGAACCCCTTGGTCCCCAAGGCCTCCTAGGCCCATGTAATACCTGTCAGGCCTCCCCAGGCCCACAGGCCACCCAGGCCCACCAGTCCCCCTAGGCCCCCCACCCCCCAAGCCCACCAGCCCCAAGGCCGCAAGGCCCCCAGGCAACGCGGACCCTAGGGCCCCCATGCTCCCCCACCCCACCAGGCCCCCAAGTCTGCCCAGACCCCCCAGGCCCCCACGCAACCTAGACTCCCCAAGCGCCCAAGGCACCCCACGCTCCCCAGGCCCCCAAGTCCCCTTAGTCTCCCAGACCCCCAACCCCCAGGCCCTGCAGGCCCACTAGGCCCCCAGGCTCCCTACACCACAAGGCACCCCACAACCCCCATGCTCACTAGTCCCCCCATGCAACCCAGGCCCCCGAGGGTTAGGAGTTTTTTTAGCGCTTAGGAAGCACCTAAAAACCATAAAAAAAACTATTTTTTTTTTTTGGCCTTCTAACATGTTTTTAGCGTTTAGATACCCTAAAACCCACAAAAATCTAAAAAACGTTTTTTTAGTGTTTTTTTTTTTTTTTGCCTTTTTTTGAGTTTAAGGCTGAGGAAGCACCTAAAGACCTAAAAACCACAAAAACTCTAAAAAAAATGTCATTTTTAACCTGTTTTTAGCGTTTAGGAAGCATCGAAATATCCTAACCTTTTTAGGGCTTAGGAAGCATTTTAAGACCCTAAAAACCACAAACTCAAAAAAAAAAATGTCCTTTTCAACGTGTTTTTAGCATTTAGGAAGCACCTAAAAACCCTAAAACCCATAAAAAAAACTCTAAAGATGGCCTTTTTAGCGTGTTTCACTTGAAGACCCTAAAAAATATTTTTTATTATTATTATTATTATTATTATTACTATTATTCTATGATTATTATAATGATGATTATTATTTTTTATTATTTTTTTTATTATTATTTTTTTATTATTTTATTATTATTATTTATTATTAATTATTTTATTAATATTATTTAATATTACGATTATTATTTATTATTATTATTTTATAGTTATTATGATTATTTTATTATTATTTTATTATTTTATGATGATGATGATGATGATGATGATGATTATTATTATTATTATTATTTTAATTATTATTAATTATTTTAATTATTATTTAATTATTTTATGATTATTTTATTATTTAATTATGATTATTTTATTATTTTTTGTTTTTTTTATTACTATTATTATTATTCATTATTTTTATTATTATTATTATTATTATTATTATTATTATTATTATTATTATTATTATTGTTGTTGTTATTATTATTTTTTTTATTATTTGGGGCTTCAGGGGCTTGGCGGTCTTGCGGCCTTGCTGCTTGGGGCCTAGGGAGACTGAAGGGCCGGGGAGGCATGGCAGGCAATTATTATTATTATTATTATTATTTATTTAATTATTACTATAATTATTTAATTATTTCTATTATTATTATTCTACTGTTGATTTTATTATTTATTATTACATTAATATTTTATTATTGTATTATTATTATTATTAGCATTATTATTATTATTAAGGGCTTCAGGGGCTTGGCGGTGTGGCCTAGTCAGCCTGGAAGGCCAGGAAGCCCGGCGGGCCTGGGGACCGGGCTTAGGGGGCCTGGGGGTATGGGGGCCTAGGGTGCCTGGGGTGAGTGGGGGACGTGGGTGGGCTGGGTGGCCTCGGGGCCAAGGGGCATGGGGGTGCTGGGGAGGTTAGGCCAGGGGGCCTGGTAGGCCTGGTGGGCCTGGTGGGCCTGGTGGGCTTGGGTTACCTGGGGCTGGGGGCCTGGGGGCCTTTGTGGGTCTGTGTTGCCTGGGGGATTGGGGGTATGGGGGACTAGGAGGCCTAGGGGGGTATGGGGGGACTAGGAGGCCTTGGGGGCCTAGGTGGGCTGGGTGGCCTGGGGGCCTGGATGAGTTGGGCCTGGGTGACTGGGGAGCCTAGGGGGCTTAGGGGCTTAAGCCTGGGTCGCCTGGGTCGACTGGGGGGCCTTGTGGGCTTTGTGTGGGCTTGGGGGCCTAGCAGGCCTGGGGGTCAGGGTTCATGGGGGGCCTCGGGGCTGGGTTGCCTGGGAGGCTGCGGGGCCTGGGTGGCGTGTGGGGTCAGGGGGGCCTAGTGGGCCTGGGGGCCTGCTGCGCCTTGAGGGCCAGGGAGGCCGGGCAGGCCTAGTGGGCTTGGAGGGCAAGGGAGGCCTGGTGGGCCTGCAGGGCCGAGGTGGCAAGCCTTGGGTCTGGGAAGCTTGGGCGGTCTAGGACTGAGTTGACCACGGGGCCTGGTGGGCCAGGGTTGCTGGGGGCATGGGGGATGGGGGTCTGGGTGGACTGGTGGGCCTGGGGGTGTGGGGGCCTGGTGGGCATGATGGGCCAGGGGGGACTGGGGGCTCGGTGGGCCTGGGGGACTGGTGGCCTGAGGAGGCCTGGCGAGCCTGGAGGCGTGGGTTGATTGGGGGCCTGGGGGTCTGGGTTGCCTTGTGGGCCTGGGGGATGGGGGTCCTAGGGGCCCGTGGGGCCACGCGGCCTGGCCCAGGTCTGGGGGGCCTAGGCTTAGGGGCCTGGCGGCCTTAGGGCCAGCCGGGTACGCCTGGGGCCTGGGTCGGCTGGGGGTCCTGGTGGGCCCGTGGGCCCAGGGAGGCCTAGCGGGCTTGGGTGGCCTTTGGGGCCTAAGAGCGTTTCGGTTCGTGGGGGCCTGGGTGGCTTGGGGGCCAGGAGGGCTGGGGAGGCCTGGGGGGCCTAGGACTGAGTTGCCTAGGGGCTAAGTGTATAGGAGACTGGGTGGCAGTGGGCGTGGGGGACATGGGGCCTGTGGGTCCTGGGGAGCTTAGGGGGTATGGTGGGCCTGGGCAAAATAGCTTCAAGGGCCTGGCAGGGTTGCGACCTTGGGGCATGGGTTCCTTGGGGGCGTGGTGGGCCTGGGTTGCCTGGGGGTATGGGGGTCTGGGTGGACTGGTGGGCATGGGGGTGTTGGGGGCCTGGGTGGCCTTGTGGGCCTAAGGGGCCAGGGTGGCCTGGGGTCCAGGGGTCCCAGGGGGGCCATGTGGGGGTTGAGTGGCCTGGGGGCCTGGATGGCCTGGGGGAACAGGGGCCTTGAGAGCTTTTTTATTATTATTATTATTATTATTATTATTCTTTTTTATTATCAACAGTTTGACGCATTTAATTAATTCAATTTACTAAAACAAGTTAATTAATGTGCTTGATGCTCATGCATGTCATTATTTTGTTATTTCTTATTTTCAGGGGCGTGGGGCCTGGCAGCTCGTTTAGGGGCTTCATGATCTGGGGGCCTCACGGCGTGACGGACAGGGTCTTGGGGCCTTGGTGTATGGGGGCCTGGGCTTAATAGCTTCAGGGGCCTGGTGGCCTTGCTGCCTTGGCGCCTGGGTTCCTGGGGGGCTTTGGGGGCCCGGGGGCCTGGGTTGCCCTGGGGACTGGGGTCAGGGGTGACTGGTGGGCCTGGGTGTTGTGGGGGACGGTGGGCCTGGGTGGCCTTGGGGGGACAGGAGGGCCTGGGGGCCAAGGGGCCTGGGGGCCTAGTGAGCCTGGGGGCCTGGGGGCCCGGAATAGGAGGCCTGGGGGTCTGGGTTGCCTAAGGGGCCTGGGGAATGGGGGATTAGGAGGCCTTGGGGCGGGGGGGCCTGGGGAGTCCTGGTTGCCTGGGGACAGGGGGCCTTGGGGGCTTGAGGGGCTGGGGGCGTTGATGGCCTGGGGGCCTGGTGGCATGGGAAGCCTCTATTATTATTACTACTTTTATTATCATTTAATCAATTCAATTTTAGTTTAGAATTAAAACATATAATTAATGTACATGATGCATGTCATTACAAACTAAGTAGGCACTTTTCATCCTAAATGACATGTTAAATGCATGACAATACAATTATTATCAAATATAATAGATAAATAAATAAAGACATGCAAGCGAAATAGAAAAACTTGACAGGGTTCCATGGACCTAAGAATTACAACTCCAAAATAATAATAAAAATAAAATTACATCAAATTAGGTCTTCTTTTAATTCTACGTCTTCAAGTCTTCTCCATCTTCATGTCTCCTTTTGTCCCTCGATTAGGAGAATAATAAATTACATATTGATTCCTATTTTACAATTGATCTAATCAAAATAAAATAGCAAAAACTAATTCCATGGAACCAGAAAAATTTACAACCAATCCATTCGCATAAAACATAAGCATCACACAATAATTATACATCATATGCATAAGTGCCTACCCATTAAACATTCAAGAATTATCACATAATCAAACGTTAAATTAGCATGAAATAAAGACCTCTCTAATACTGATTGTAGAAACTGCACGTACCCGCATTTTACTCTTTCCATTGAAGAAGCCATCTGCATCAGCCACAACTGCCGGCTTTGAAGCTCCAACAACCATAATAGTACCCTAAACATCAACCAAAACTTTCAGCGAATGGATTGGTCATCCACTTCCAGCGAATGGACCCTGGAAGTGGAGGCGGCAAAGAAAACAAGTGAAGATAACTGCTTTATATAAAACAAAACCACATCTCACACGTTTAGAGAAATTTAAATAACATCAAACTAGAATTTTAACCATTTTTCAAAGAAAGATGACAAGAATGAGAAAGTGACTGCATACAAAGAGATGACAATACCTGCTACTCGTATATAGCGGCCAAATTGTTAAAAGGGGCAGAAAGTCTAGTTGTAATAGACAACGTTGTTTTGTAACAACATGTGGCAGCAACACTAGTTTCGCTCCTACATAGCCAGGAAAAAAAAAAAAATGGTAACAAACATCTGATAGCAGAATAATATGATATGCTGATAAAAGATCAAAAAAGTGGAAGCTCAGATGGTTATTTTTTTGTTTGTGGGTTTTCAGACTTTTGCTTTCCTGCAAGTTGAAGTAGGCCCAACGATCAAAGGTAAAGATACCAAGACAAGCAATAAATCAAACTAATGGCAAGCAACATGGACAAAGCTGATAAGAGCATGTAAATCAAGCAGCAACATTGATCAGTCTAAAACTGATAAACACACTAATACAAGTACCTTTCTTCAATTAGTTGCATAGAATCGGGAATGAAGCAGTAGAATTAATTGCCAATAGGTACCGATACCATCAATCCCTCGGAGGTGATTCTGGGCTGCAAAGTAACATTACCATAAAAAAACCACAAAAATCAATTTCTTTCAATTTGTTACAAGTTGAAAAACGTCATAGGAAGTATACAGATTACAAAAATAGTGTAATAAACAAGTTTGCCTCTAAAAAGTCTGCCCATCAATCCTCCTTCCAATTTGAAGAAAACATTTCAGGACAGTAAGAGAAATAACAAACACAAATAAAAGGGATAAAAAAGGAGTTAACAAACAATGGGTTATGTGCTTATATTATGACATACTCTAGGCACTAGTTTTTGAGACAGATTCCGGCCAAATAAACGTTGTTTTGAAACAACATGTGGTAGCAACACTAGTTTCGTTCCTACATAGCCAGGGGAAGAAATAGGAAAAAAAAAAAAAAAAACAGGAAAAAGGAGTTTCATAAATGTAGATGGTAACAAACATCTGATAGCAGAATAATATGATATGCTGATAAAAGATCAAAACAATCGGCAACATAAATCTATAACTTTACGATCGATGTTAAAATGGTTTGCAACTAATATTCTATTCAAGTCAAAAAAGTGGAAGCTCAGATGGTTATTTTTTTGTTTGTGGGTTTTCAGACTTTTGCTTTCCTGCAAGTTGAAGTAGGCCCAACGATCAAAGGTAAAGATACCAAGACAAGCAATAAATCAAACTAATGGCAAGCAACATGGACAAAGCTGATAAGAGCATGTAATTCAAGCAGCAACATTGATCAGTCTAAAACTGATAAACACACTAATACAAGTACCTTTCTTCAATTAGTTGCATAGAATCGGGGAATGAAGCAGTAGAATTAATTGCCAATAGGTACCGATTCCGTCAATCCCTCGGAGGTGATTCTGGGCTGCAAAGTAACATTACCATAAAAAAACCACAAAAATCAATTTCTTTCAATTTGTTACAAGTTGAAAAACGCCATAGGAAGTATACAGATTACAAAAATAGTGTAATAAACAAGTTTGCCTCTAAAAAGTCTGCCCATCAATCCTCCTTCCAATTTGAAGAAAACATTTCAGGACAGTAAGAGAAATAACAAACACAAATAAAAGGGATAAAAAAGGAGTTAACAAACAATGGGTTATGTGCTTATATTATGACATACTCTAGGCACTAGTTTTTGAGACAGATTCCGGCCAAATAAACGTTGTTTTGAAACAACATGTGGTAGCAACACTAGTTTCGTTCCTACATAGCCAGGGGAAGAAATAGGAAAAAAAAAAAAAAAAAAAAACAGGAAAAAGGAGTTTCATAAATGTAGATACAAACATCTGATAGCAGAATAATATGATATGCTGATAAAAGATCAAAACAATCGGCAACATAAATCTATAACTTTACGATCGATGTTAAAATGGTTTGCAACTAATATTCTATTCAAGTCAAAAAGTGGAAGCTCAAATGGTTTTTTTTTTTTGTTTGTGGGTTTTCAGACTTTTGCTTTCCTGCAAGTTGAAGTAGGCCCAACGATCAAAGGTAAAGATACCAAGACAAGCAATAAATCAAACTAATGGCAAGCAACATGGACAAAGCTGATAAGAGCATGTAATTCAAGAAGCAACATTGATCAGTCTAAAACTGATAAACACACTAATACAAGTACCTTTCTTCAATTAGTTGCATAGAATCGGGGAATGAAGCGGTAGAATTAATTGCCAATAGGTACCGATTCCGTCAATCCCTCGGAGGTGATTCTGGGCTGCAAAGTAACATTACCATAAAAAAACCACAAAAATCAATTTCTTTCAATTTGTTACAAGTTGAAAAACGCCATAGGAAGTATACAGATTACAAAAATAGTGTAATAAACAAGTTTGCCTCTAAAAAGTCTGCCCATCAATCCTCCTTCCAATTTGAAGAAAACATTTCAGGACAGTAAGAGAAATAACAAACACAAATAAAAGGGATAAAAAAGGAGTTAACAAACAATGGGTTATGTGCTTATATTATGACATACTCTAGGCACTAGTTTTTGAGACAGATTCCGGCCAAATAAACGTTGTTTTGAAACAACATGTGGTAGCAACACTAGTTTCGTTCCTACATAGCCAGGGGAAGAAATAGGAAAAAAAAAAAAAAAAAAAAAAACAGGAAAAAGGAGTTTCATAAATGTAGATGGTAACAAACATCTGATAGCAGAATAATATGATATGCTGATAAAAGATCAAAACAATCGGCAACATAAATCTATAACTTTACGATCGATGTTAAAATGGTTTGCAACTAATATTCTATTCAAGTCAAAAAAGTGGAAGCTCAGATGGTTATTTTTTTGTTTGTGGGTTTTCAGACTTTTGCTTTCCTGCATGTTGAAGTAGGCCCAACGATCAAAGGTAAAGATACCAAGACAAGCAATAAATCAAACTAATGGCAAGCAACATGGACAAAGCTGATAAGAGCATGTAATTCAAGCAGCAACATTGATCAGTCTAAAACTGATAAACACACTAATACAAGTACCTTTCTTCAATTAGTTGCATAGAATCGGGGAATGAAGCAGTAGAATTAATTGCCAATAGGTACCGATACCATCAATCCCTCGGAGGTGATTCTGGGCTGCAAAGTAACATTACCATAAAAAAACCACAAAAATCAATTTCTTTCAATTTGTTACAAGTTGAAAAACGTCATAGGAAGTATACAGATTACAAAAATAGTGTAATAAACAAGTTTGCCTCTAAAAAGTCTGCCCATCAATCCTCCTTCCAATTTGAAGAAAACATTTCAGGACAGTAAGAGAAATAACAAACACAAATTAAAGGGATAAAAAAGGAGTTAACAAACAATGCGTTATGTGCTTATATTATGACATACTCTAGGCACTAGTTTTTGAGACAGATTCCGGCCAAATATACATGAACAGCTGAGTCAGACATTGTTGTTGTTGTTATTGTTATTATGTTATGACATACTCTAGGCACCCGTTTTTGAGACAGATTCCGGCCAAATATACATGAACAACTGAGTCAGATATTGTTGTTGTTGTTATTGTTATCGGTTCTTTTTTGCTACTGAAGAAATTCTCAATGTCCAAGTACCACATACACACACACACACACACGACAGAAGCATTGGCAGGTATTGTCACCAACTAATTAACATTAATGTCTAATAATTATGAACTCACCGGCCAAGAACAGATCAGGTAAAAATTAGTCTCCTTCGCTTCACTCCGATGTACCTCTACCGGCTTGAAACCAACGCTTTAAGACTTCACTGCCTTGTCCCACTAGTTCTCCGGCTATCTCTAAACCCCAAGAATTAAAATACAAAGCATCCAAAATTACAGATTGATAAAAAAAAGGAACTGAACCGATTTAGGTTATGGACAGGGGAAATACCTGTCGAAGAGCAAGACCGAATCTGTTCCCCAAGAAAAGAATCTGTTCCCCAAGGCCGATTTTGACGAAGAATGAGAAGAATAGGGACCGAATTTGTTCCCCTGCCTCCCCAAGGTCGAATCTGACGGAGAGAGTGGAGAGTCCGGAGAGAATGGGGCGGAGAGGAAAGAAGAAGAAGAAGAAGAAGCGGCGGTGCCGGACTGCCGTTGGGTGAGGGCGAGGGTGGGTGGGTCTGGACTGAGAGAAGTGATCCTCCGGTGGACTGAGAGCTCAGGCGGTGGAGACTCACAGAGAAGAGAATGAGAGACGAGAGTCGAGAGGGAAGAAAAGTAGAAATGTGAGGCTTGTTTGAGGCGGCGAGAGAATGGAGAGGCAATAAATAGTGTGAAGTATTTTTAACCTAGGTAATGAACTACCCTTCACATTTCCTAGATATGCCTAATTGAATTGAGCCATAAAAGGGTAATAAAGAACAAGATTTAAGTAACATTTAGGCAACCCTGTAATATTGCTCTGGCGGATGGCGTAGATCTGGGAGGTGTGTCCGCCGCCCTTGACGCGGATCCTCATGTCGACGCCGGCGAAACGGTGGCGTCCGAGGAGGAGGATCGGCTCGTACGCCTTGAAGCGGAGGATCTCCGGCTCCACTAGCTCGATCGGACAGCCGTTGATCTTGATCAGGCCGCGACCGCGCTTGCAGTAGGTCACCGCCACCGCCGTCTTCTTCCGGCCGAAGCATTGGACGGACTCTGTCGGAGCGGCCGCCATAGTCGGGTCACGTCTAGGGTTTTGGTGGTTTTGGTGGGGGAGAGGAGAGAGAGAGAGATTGGGTTATTTAATCAAGAGGTTAGGGCTTTTGGATAAATGGCTGGGATGGGGTTCGGTCTGGTGAGAAAGTGAGATTTTGTTTTCGCCTTACGATGGGCCAATTTGACGTAGACTCATTTCGGCCTTCAAAGTGGTAGCCCAAAACATTGGGCTTTGGAATGACCCAAATAAGAAGGTTTTGAGAAAATTTGAGGACTGCAAAATTAAAAAGAAAAAATTGGCGAATTTAGTATTGAGAGTATAAGAGTGTGGATATTTATTTTAATAAATACTAATTTGTTAGTGTAATTATTTTATTAAAAATGTTATGAATTAAGAATAAAAGGTAAAAATTATGACTCATATATTTTTAAAAGGTATTAATCAAGTTTACTTGATATGAGAAAATTGTTTAACTTATCCTCAAGGTTATCTTGCGGGCTGGGGGCATTGGGGGCCTGGGTGGCCTGGGGGCCTGGTGGTTCTGGGGTGCCTGGGTGGCCTGGGGGACTGGTGGGCCTGGGGGACGTGGCTGGTCTGGGGAGCCTTAATTATTATTACTTGGGTGGCCTGGGGGACTGGTGGGCCTGGGGGCGTGACAGAGAGCCTTTATTATAATAATAATAATAATTATTGTTATTATTGTTATTATGATTATTATTTTTATTGTTATTATTGTTATTATTGTTTAGTGTCTTATTTATTGTTATTATTATTATTATTACTATTTTTAATATTATAAATTTTATTATTTTTATTGTATTTATTACTATTATTATTATTAATGTAATTATTATTGTTGTCATTATTGTTATTATCATTATCATTATTATTAACTTTATCATTAGTTTTATTATTTTTATCATTATTTTTTTAATATTATTTTATTTCCTACTATTATTTTTATAATTATTTTTATTAATATTATTTTGTTTATTATTATTATTTTTTTATTAATATAATTATTTTTATTATTTTCTTATTTTTATTATATTTATTATTATTATTACTACAATTATTACTACTTTGATTATTATTATTTTTATTATTTTTATTATTTTCATTATTTTTCTAATTATAATTATTGTTATGACAATTATGAATATTATTTATTATTATTATTAATTTTATTATTATTATTATTATTTATTATTTTTTATTATTATTATAATTATTATTACCATTATTTATATTTATATTTTTATAATTATTACTATTATTATTATTATTATTATTATTTTTTATTATTATTTGTTTTCTTACTTTTTATTATTATTATTATTGTATTTATTATTATCATTATTATTAATATTATTATTATTGTTATTATTATTATTAATATCATTATCACTATTATTAATTTTATCATTAGTTTTATTATTTTCATAATTATTTTTTTAATAATATTTGGTTTACTATTATTATTATTATTATTATTATTATTATTATTATTATTATTATTATTATTATTATTATTATTATTGCTATTATTTTTATTATTATTTTTTATTATTATTATTATTATTATCAATATTATATTCATTATATTTATTCTTTATTATTATTATTTTTATTATTACAATTTTTTTGATTTTTTTTATTATTATTGTTATTATATTTATTATATTTATTATTATATGTTTCATTATTTTTATTATTATTTTAGTGTCATATTTATTGTTATTATTATTATTACTATTTTTTAATATTATAAATTTTATTATATTTATTTATTTATTATTATTATTATTATTATTATTATTATTATTATTATTGTTATTATTATTATTATTATTATTATTATCATTATCATTATTATTAATTTTGCCATTAGTTTTATTATTTTTATAATTATTTTTATTAATATTATTGTATTTATTATTATTATTTTCATTATTAGTATTATTATTATTATTATTTATTTTTATTAAATTTTATTATTATTATTACTACTATTATGACTACTTTTATTATTATTATTTTAATTATTATTATTCTAATTATTATTAGTATTATGACTATTATGAATATTATTTTTTGTTATAATTAATTTTATTGCTATTATTATTGTTATGGTTATTGTTATTATTATTATGATTATTATTATAATTATTATTACCATTATTTATGTTTATATTTTTATTATTATTAGTTTTATTATTATTATTATTATTATTATTATTATTATTATTTTATTACAATTATTAATATTGCTAATATTTTTTTTTATTATTATTAGTTTTATTATTATTGTTATTATTATCAATTTTATATTTATTTTATTTATTATTCTGCTATTATTATTTTTATTATGACTATTTTTTTTTTTATTATTGTTATTATTATATTTATTATTTTTATTATTACATGTTTAGTTATTTTTTTATTATTATTTTAGCGTCAAATTTATTGTTATTATTTTTATTACTATTTTTAATGTTATAAATTTTATTATTTTTATTTTATGTATTACTATTATTATTATTCTTAATATAATTATTATTGTTGTTATTATTATTATTATCATTATCATTATTATTAATTTTAGAATTAGTTTTATTATTTTCATAATTATTTTAATTAATATTATTTTGTTTATTATTATTATATTTATTATTACTATAATAAGAATAATAATTATTTTTTTATTTTTATTATTGATTATTATTATTACTACTATTTGCTACTTTTTTTATCATTATTATTATTATTATTCTAATTTATTATTATTATTAAGACTATTATGAATATTATATTTTACTATTATTAATTTTGTTTTATTATTGTTGTTATTATTATTTTTATTATTATTATGATTATTGATATTATTATTATTATTATTATTATTATTATTATTATTATTATTATTATTATTATTATTATTATTATTATTATTATTATTATTACTATTATTTTCTATTATTTTTATTATTATTTGTTTTCTTATTTTTTTTATTATTATTGTATTACTATTATCATTATTATTAATAATAATATTATTATTATTATTCTTATTATCACTATTATTATCATTATCATTACTATTAATTTTATCATTAGTTTTATTATTTTTTTATAATTAGTTTTATTAATATTATTTTTATTATTATTATTATTATTATTATTATTATTATTATTATTATTATTATCTTTATTATTATTTTATTTTTTTATTATTTTTATTATTATTATTATTATTATCAATATGATATTTATTATATTTTTCTTTATTATTATTATTTTTTTATTATTTTTTTTTTTTTTATTATTATTATTTATTATATTTATTATATTTATTATTACATGTTTCATTATTTTTTTATTATTATTTTAGAATAAATTTATTATTATTATTTATTACTATTTTTAATGTTATAAATTTTATTTTATTTTTATTTAATTTATTATTATTATTATTCTTAATATTATTATTATTATTATTATTATTATTATTATTATTATTATTATTATCATTATCATTATCATTAATTTTATAAATTATTTTTATAATTATTTTTATTAATTTTATTTTGTTTATTATTATTACTATTATTATTATTTTTTATTTTTATTATATTGCTAATTATTATTAGTACTATTATTACTACTCTTATTATCATTATTTTAATTATTGTTATTATTATTTTTATTGTTATTCTAATTATAATTATTATTATAACTATTACAAATAATATTTTTTACAATTATTAATTTTATTGCTATTATTATTGTTGTTGTTATTGTTATTTTTATTATGATTATTATTAAAATTATTTATATTTATATTTTTATAATTTTTATTTTTATTTTTATACTTATTATTATTATTATTACTACTATTACTATTGTTTTCTATTATTTTTATTATTATTAGTTTTAAGATTTTTTAAAATTTTCATTTATTCTAATTTTCATTTTCTTTATTGTTAGTTTTCTTATTTTAATTATTATTACAATTATTATTATTTTTTTTTTATTATTCTTATTAAAATTTCTATTTTGATTGTTATGATTTTTATTATTATTTACATTATTGCTATTATAATTATTATATATGTTATTTTTATTACTTTTATATTATTATTATTATTGTTGTTGTTGTTGTTGTTGTTGTTGTTGTTGTTGTTGTTGTTGTTGTTGTTGTTGTTTCTTTATTATTATTATTTATTATTATTATTATCATTCTCATTATTATTAATTTTACTATTAGTTTTATTATTTTATTATTATTATTATTATTATTATTATTATTTTCATTATAATTATTATTACTATAACTATTATTATCATCATTTTATTATTATTATTTTTATTATTATTATTTTTTTCTATTTTAAATTTTATTATTATTCTTATTGTAATTATTATTATTATTATTATTATTATGATTATGATTATTTTTATTATTATTAATTTTTTTTTGCTATTATTAATATTATTATTATTATTATTATTTTAGTGTCATTTTTTTATTATTATTATTATTACTATTTTTTTAATATTATAAATTTTGTTTTATTTATTTATTTATTATTATTATTATTATTATTATTATTATTATTATTATTATTATTATTATTATCATTATCATTATTATTAATTTTGTCATTAGTTTTTATTATTTTTATAATTATTTTTATTAATATTATTGTGTTTATTATTATTATTTTATATTATTATTATAATTATTATTATTATTATTATTATTATTATTATTACAATTATTAATATTGCTATTATTTTTATTATTATTAGTTTTATTATTATTATTATTATTATCAATATTATATTTATTTTATTTATTTTATTATTATTATTATTTTTATTATTACTATTTTTTATTTTTTATTATTGTTATTATATTTATTATTTTTATTATTACATGTTTAGTTATTTTTTATTATTATTTTAGCATCAAATTTATTGTTATTATTATTATTATTACTATTTTTAATGTTATAAATTTTATTATTTTTATTCTATGTATTATTATTATTATTCTTAATATAATTATTATTGTTGTTATTATTATTATTATTATTATCATTATCATTATTATTAATTTTAGAATTAGTTTTATTATTTTCATAATTATTTTCATTAATTTTATTTTGATTATTATGATATTTATTATTACTATAATAATAATAATTATTATTATTTTTTTATTTTTATTTTTTTGATTATTATTATTACTACTATTTGCTACTTTTTATCATCGTTATTATTATTATTATTATTATTATTATTTATTATTATTATTATTATTATTATTATTATTATTATTATTGTTATTCTAATTATAATTATTATTAAGACTATTATGAATATGATTTTTTACTATTATTTAATTTTTTTTTATATTATTATTATTATTATTATTATTATTATTATTATTATTATTATTATTATTATTATTATTATTATTATTATTATTATTATTATTATTATTATTTTATTATTTTTATTATTATTATTATTTTTTCTTTTTTTTATTATTATTATTATTACTATTATCATTATTATTAATAATATTATTATTATTATTCTTATTATCATTATTATTATCATTATCATTATTATTAATTTTATCATTAGTTTTTTTATTTTTTTATAATTAGTTTTATTAATTTTATTTTTTTATTATTATTATTATTATTAATATTTTATTATTTTTATTATTATTTTTTTTATTATTAGTTTTATTATTATTGTTATTATTATCAATATGATATTTATTATATTTATTATTTTTATTATTATTATTTTTTATTATTACTATTTTTTTTATTTTTATTATTATTGTTATTATATTTATTATATTTATTATTACTTGTTTCATTATTTTTATTATTATTTTAGTGTAAAATTTATT